>OY743170.1:47222817-47822817 GCA_963555705.1 Ligustrum vulgare | reverse complement strand
GGCCAATCCAAACACGTAGCACAAAGCAGTTTGCTTTCTCTCTCTACAGATTCATGTGAAGTATGAACGATGAACTATGATCTCTCCCTACAGAAAGGAAGATAGAGGATGATTTTTTTATTCTTTATTTTTTTATTTTTTATTTTTGCCCCTTTTTCATGATTCGTACGTATTAACGTGTGACTGCGTCTACGACCGGAGTGACCCCGACAAGTACCGTAGACTTGAACTCAAACGACGGCAGATAACGAAATTCTAGTAGTGGCAAATCAGTAAATTGAACTAATGTACAACTTTTAAGAAAAAATGGTGTATATATATGGGATGATATATCCACATTACAATTTTTTATATCTATACCGTATTTTAATTAAATGAAATATATTTAATCACAATTTATATTCAAAGTATTATTATTTTTAACTTTCAATTAATTAACATGTTATGTTTTTAATCACAATTTATATCCAAATATTCTATTAATATGTATTGAAAATGTGATAAAATTAAATTTTAATCAGAATCAAACGGAAGCTTAATTTTATAACTGAGCTCCATTTTTTTAAAATGAATTTTGTAATAGTGTTTTTTTCAAAAGTAGTAAAGTAATTTTTTTTTTTACATGATAAATTATTTATTTAAATTAATGTGTCTTGAAAATAAATTTGAAAAAAATAGACCTTTAATGAATGAGGGTCAAAGAAGAGCTAGTATAATTATCATCGATGGTACAAGATGTAGAATTAGAGGGGTTTGGAGATATGAAAGATGAAAAATGATTTTTTGGATAGGTTGGGATTTAAAAGAGGGGTGTGGATATATGAAAATGACTAGGTTCGACAAAAACAGATGGGAGAGCTGGTTTGGATATATAATTATAAAATGACAATAATACTCACGGATTCGAAATTCGTTGGTTATCCGACACAAATAGTAGAGGATCGCCCGACTAAATGAGTTTATGTGTAATATGTGAAAGTAAATTTAAAAACCCGACATGGGTATGGGTAGGGTGTGAGGTTTTCTATAAAACCCTATCCAACCCATATATCATTTAGTTTCCTTAAAAAAATATTATAATATTTAAAATTGATGAGAAATTCTTTTAACTACATTAATGCATGTGTTCCAAAAATAAAAAATAGGTAATGAGTTTCAAATGGGTAAAGATGCATACCCGCCTCCGACCCATCCTATCCCAACCCGTCATTCTTAAATAGATATATGGGTAAGATATGGAAGTTGTAAATCTCTAATGAGTAGGATATGGATTTTTCAAACCCTACTCATTGTCATCCCTAATATAGATTGATATATAAAAAACAATTTAAGCCTTAATGTTGGTAAGTGTTTATAAATAATACATTTTTTAAAATCATTTTTAACCACACACATTTTATCAAACCACTTTTTAATCATATACTTTACCTCAAAAAATAGCAAATTCTTTTATAGGGTGCAATGTTGTGTTCGTTGCTTTAGGAGGTCACGGATTCAAATAATCTGCAACACATCACAATAGAAATGTTGTAAATATTATATTGTATTAGTGAATGACAGTTGTACCCCTAAAACCCTAGGTATTATTACCTTATGTATCCCTTATTCTCCCTATATATATGGGGGCTTTGATTCATAATAATACACAAGTTTATTTGTCTCTTTATTTTATTCTCTCTTTCTCTCTATTTTCATAACACGTTATCAGTACGAGTCTCTACCAAATTGAGTTAAAATTTTCTTTTTCAAAATCCCATATATCAAAATATTAGTTAGATGGTAAAATCATATGCACCGAAATTAATTTGGTGACATATGAATTTTTTTATTACTATTCAATTGCAATTCACATCTATTCATTACGATATTATTCATTAGTAATTGCGGCTCATAAATCTGAATCTGATTTTCTCCAACCAATTCGACAGATTTTGATCTTTATATTGATAATTCATTATGTTATTGCTCCTGAAGTAGCACAAGAGTATATATTAATATTCCAGAAGAATATTAATTATAGATTTGTCCATTATAAATTTATTGATGTTATTAATTCATTCGTTGTTGCTCCTGAAATAACACAACATTATATTAATATTCTAGAAGAATATTAATCATATATCCGTGTCTGCCTATTATAAATATTTGTTGTTGCTCCTGAAGTAGTACAACATATAATTCAGATGAATATTATTTGCTCCTGAATAGCATACATTGTAATTTTCAATATTCTAGAAGAATATTGACATTTTATTCTTGAATAATAGCAATTTTAGATCTATAATTATTTCAGAAGAATAATTCGTTATTCTCTTAAAGTAACCTAATAAATAATTAATATTTCAGAAGAATATTAAATTATTAATCGTAAAATTGTCTATTATAAATAATTTGTTGTTACTCCTGAAGTAGTACAACATTATAATTAATATCCTATAAGGATGTTATTTGCTCCTGAAGAGCATGAATTATAATTTTCAATATTTTAGAAGAATATTGATTTATTATTTCTTTTGGAAGAATCGAAATAAATTCGTTAAAGTATACCTTGTTCCAACAAATTATTATTGTTATTATTTTTTGCTCTTTCAATTTTGTCATTGGAAATCACTACGTTATTTTGAATTCTCAAATACATTATTATATTAGATTTGATTCTACCATATATTAGTTATATATCTAATTTTTATATATGGAATTCATGTGCATGTTTAGTATCTTTTACATATTGGTAAAAGATTTAGTCAATTTTGTTAACTTCTATATATGGAGATTCTTTTTCCTGATGTATGTTTGGTAATTTATTTTTATATATAAATTCATATTATGTTTATATGGTATTTAATATTCTTTAAGATGATTAAATATTTGTAGATGATTCATAAATTCTAATTTAATAATGTATCATGTTGTTGTTCACGAAGTAGGACAACAATAGTAGTATTCTAGAAGAATATTACTTGTTTGTCATGAGCAGTATATTACAATTTCAATTTCCAGAAGAATATTGATCCAATGTTCTTGAAGAAGCATAATTTAAAATATGTTTTAAACGAATATGGTGTTGGTGTTCTCGAATAAACACAACACACGTTAGATAAATATTCCAGAAGAATATTTTAATGTTACTCGTGTAGAGTACAAATATTGTTAGCTTGAAAGGTAGAATGAATCATTAATATCAATATTTCAGAAGAATATTGACTTATTATTCTTCAAGAATTGCAATTTTAGCAATATAATTATTTCAGAAGAATAATTCGTTATTTTGCTCCTAAATAGCACAATAGATATTAATTATTGTTATAATTGAATGAGATTCGAATCAATATTCCAGAAGAATATTGAGTTATTGTTACGTTTCAATATTCTAGAAGAATATTATTTTATTGCTCATGTGATAAATATTGCATTCTTTTTCTCAAAGAAATTCGAATTTATTAATAATTCAGAAGATTATTATGATGTAGAATAATATATTGTTGCGATGATTCCTGAATAATCATAATTTTATCTCATAATGGAATATAATTTGCTCCCGAAGAGCCCAATATGATGAGATATGTTATTAATTTGATATTCTGAAAAAGTATTTTGTTGTTACTCCTGAAGAATAGCAACTTTATTTTATGATAAATATTCAATTTATTATTTTACTTGTTCACAAATAACATAGTTTCTTTTTCTACTCAAAGTAAAAGTTAGTATTTTATTAACTTTGATTTTTCATAGAAAGCGGTATAATTATTCGATCTTATTATATCGTTTTGATTATACCAACTTACAATAAATATTTGTTCGAATGTATATTTTACATTCAATATTATAGTACAATATTTCAGAAGAATATTGTATCACTATTCTAAAAAAAGAAACAATCTAAATCAATATTTCAGAAGAATATTGATCTAAATGGACATTCCAGCAGAATATTGCAGCATTAGAAATATCTCATTTGAGTTATTTAATAAAATATTCCAAAAGAATATTTCATTTTTACTCTTGAAGAAGCAATACGTTGTTACTCCCGAAGAAGCACAATATTTATAAAATAATATTATCCGCTTTTGAAGAATATGATATTATAATTTCAATATTTCAGAAGAATATTGACATATTGATTATGAATGAGCAATAAAAATGTGCTTTCGAAGTAGCATATGTTTCGAAAAATATCTCATTTGAGGTCATGTTTATCCCTGAAGGAAAACATATAACTTATGTCATAATGACATTGATTAGCTTGACTACTTGAATAATATATGATTTAATCATTGAATTATATCTTATATTGAACCAGAAGTTCAATTTGATTTTATTATTTGGCATGACCAGTTGGACCATCACTGGATCAATAATGATGCGAAATTAAAATCGACACTCAATGAAGAACCAGAAGATTCTTCAATTCAATCATATATGATGTTTGTTCTCTTTCATGAAATTTTTCATTATCACTAGCTAAAATAGGGATTAAATTCCTTATATTTCTGAAAATTAATTAGGGTGATAAATGGGAGCCCATCATCCTCCACGTTGATCATCTAAATATTATTTGTATCTAATATATTTGATACATGTACTAGATGATTGCATGGTGTTTGCAACCTGAAGTTTGCGAAATTATTGCTCAAATTATGAATTATGAGCAAAAAAATTTCAAATTATATAATCAAGAATGTGTCTTGATAATGCTAGTGGACACAAATCTCAACATTTTAATAAGTGTTAGTTGGGATATCGATAAATGGTTTAACATTTTTGCTTGTTAAACTCCTCCAATTAATTTAATTGAGAACAAAATACTTCCCTTTCTGTTTAGGGAATTCTATTACGCATCATGCCAACATCATAGTTCTCCCTATTATAATTGGCTTATGGTTAGAGCCTAATTTTTTCATATAATTTTTTAATAGTGCAATTGATCCACCACAATGCACTGATATGAGAAATAAAGAATGTTGAGAAAAATTTGTTGTTTGAACATATATCCCAAATGAGTGATATTTTACAACGTTGAAAAAAAAATAATTGTCAATTTGATTGGAAAATTTTCTCAACATTAGGAGGGAATAGCTTAAAATCAAACAAATGCATCATATTATGTTATATATATCCTCACGATTGATAATACGAACCAGAAGTTCGATTGAAAATATGAACGGAACGTTCAAAGATAACATAATTACAAGATGCATAAGAGATTAATAGAATCTCATGCTCTATCTTATATTGATATGTAGCACGCCTGAAGCGTAGCGATATTTGATTCGAATAAAGATCCCCAAATAAATAAAAATATAGCAAATGATTATAATGATCTTATTGAGGAGACATATACTCGTGAGAGAGTATTTATTGACATAATTAATTGTAAATCTCCAGAAGAGGTTCAAGTACTTGAAATGTTGAAAATTGAGATCTCTATAGTTATGTCTTGTGGGAAAAGAATCAAATTGAGATGATAATTGTGTCGACACACTTTTTAAAGCACTTATTTAAAAGCAAATTGCGAAGCTAGCCGCGTCATAATTTGAATGATAGCGAGGATAATAAAAGAAAATTGACATAAAAATAGTTGGCAAAAATATGCATTCAGGCTAAATTAAACTTATTACAAAACCTGAAGTTTTGGGACCTGAAGTCCAAACACATAAAAGTGTAAAGCCAGTAAAATACCTATAGGTATAGTTGTAATACACGACTTGTTGCGCAACAAATGTTTCAAAGATCTAGCATAGATATAATATTTTATTTGCCTGAAAATGCATAATAAGTGCCTATAAATATATGATTATTAGAAATGTATATAATGAAAAATGATTTACTCTGCAAGCTCTTTGATGTATCAATGAGTGATATCAAAATGTATGATCATCAACTCGGTACGTTGGGAATATTCTTTGAAGTACCAATGAGTGAGATTAAAAAGGGTAATCAATACCTCGGTACTTTGAGATTGCGGTGAAATAATTAGAGAAAATCCATTTGAAATATAGGAATTGTTATCTATCTAAAGTTTCACGACTTAAATTTGGTGGTAGCAATTTGACAATTGCAATGTGAAACATATACGATGCCTGAAGCATACAGTATAATCCTTGAAGGATTAAATATATTTGAAATATATAGTTCAAGTTTTTAAGAAACTTGTTTGATCAAAGTATACATATACTTTGCGATCTGAATATTTAATATGCCTTGAAAAAATTCAATTTGTAATTGAATGTGATTGTCGTATAAAATTATATTTGAAAATTCAGGCAATTAATTTTCAAGATACAAATTCATGGTTAATTATTCACCTGAAGTGAATAAGTTAATTGTTCATTGAAGTGAATAAGCCACTTCCAAATTTGAGAACTTCATTAAATGCATTAATGAATATTGGTTATAGAACATGACTCGATGTAGCATGTTCAAATGATTGGAAATATTTTATAGTTCTTCAAGTTCAAAGGAATAATTGAATTTATATTCGAAGAACAAATAATACAAGATATGCACCATTTATATATGCTTGGTAAACATATTCGATATTACACCGATTTGCAGTTGAAATAATTAAATGCAGTATCAATATAATTGTAATGTTCCAATGAGGGGGAGCTAATATACGCTACACTCTTTTTTCCTTAGTCGAGGTTTTGTCCCACGAGGTTTTCCTGGCAAGGTTTTTAATGAGGTAGCTGACATCAATATCTATTGATATACTATCTTATAGGAAACTCTTGAAGAGATCAAGAAATGAATGATTCAATAGAGATTGAATCAGTGGGAGTAACTATATGGATGATTCAATACTTATTGAATCAGGGGGAGTAGCTGTAGTCTTTTTCCTTCATTCAGATTTTTTCCCACTGGATTTTTCTGATAAGGTTTTAACGAGGTAGCATCAAAATACTCCAGAATTTCAACAAATCTACTCAAGTGACAATGATGCTGATTTATTTACAAAAGCACCATCAACATCTACATTCAAGAAATCAGTTTACAAGATTGGGATACATCAACTCGATGATTTACAACGATCAACACTAGAGGGGAGTAGCTGTATTCTTTTTCCTTAGCCAAGGTTTTGTCCCGTTGGGTTTTCCTGGCGAGGTTTTAACGAGACAGCATTCATCTTAATACTCCAAGAACAACTGTACTCTTTTTCCTTCGTTTGATATTTTTGTCCCATTGGGTTTTTATCAAACAAGGTTTTAACGAGGCAGATATTTTGTAATATCATATGTCATTCAAGGGGGAGTGTTGTAAATATTATATTGTATTAGTGAATGACAGTTGTACCCCTAAAACCCTAGGTATTATTACCTTATGTATCCCTTATTCTCCCTATATATATGGGGGATTTGATTCATAATAATACACAAGTTTATTTGCCTCTTTATTTTCTTCTCTCTTTCTCTCTATTTCATAACAAGAAATAAATTTTCTTTTCTTTTCAAAATGCACACACAAATTTTGAATAAATTTGAAGAAAATGAGATTTGAACCCAAGTCACTCACTTGAATTTCCAATGCTTGAACCATTATGGCAAGCATCGTTATATGTTACAATTGTTACACATATTGCCATTTGTAAAAAGGAATGTTTGATCAATTAATTATTTGACCGAATTCTTAATTTGGTTCCATATCTATAATTGTACATTTATTATTTATTTATTACATTTTTTAGATATGAGATGAAATATTGCTAGAGTAACAAAATCTTAGTTGAATATAGCACTGATTGATATATTGAAATTAAAAAATATTGTAATTCAACAAATTAATTATTTTTTACATATAGAAAATCACAAAATAATAATTCTCAAAATTTCAAAGTAAACACAATTTCTTTTTCCTGTTTTTGAAAACATTTTTCAAAAAAAAAAAAAAACACGTTTTCAACAATCTCAAAAAAGCATCAAAAACAGAAAACTCAAAATAAAATTAAAAAACTGGAAACTGTAAATCGAAATACAAATAGAACTGCCCCTAACTTATTAACCTAATATTTAGAAGAAAAATGCAACATCAAAACATAAACTTTTAGAGAGAATATTTTTTTCCCAAATATTGAAGGAAATTATTCATAACCTTCTATATAGTTCATAAATCGCAAACAACCAAACCTTCATTAAAACTTAAGGCCCTGTTTGTTAATGTAATTCTTTTGGGTTAAGAACATAATTACACACATTTATTTTTCTAATCAGGTGATTCGTAACTAATTACACAAGTATCAAAATAATTTTCAAAATAAGGTTTTTTTTTTTTTTTTAAAAAAAAAAAAATCAGAATCAGGTCCTGTAATTAATCACAATTGCAATTAATTACCACTGTCGCCGCCTAATTTGTAATCAGTTACCGCCACAACCACCGCCGGAAATACAATTGTAACTTTATTTCAATTTTGTAATTAATTACAATTGTAACTTATAAATTAGTAAAACATTAGTTTAATTCGTAATTCGTAATTAATTACATAGTCTAATTTGTAAACAACCACCTCCACAACCGCCGTCGTCGAACCTCCACCGGAAATACAATTGTAACTTTATTTCAATTTATAATTAGTTACAATTGTAATTTTAATTACTGTCTCAATATCTCCACCACCACCACCACAACAGAGAAAAACAGATGCAGGGGAATCAATTAGTCACGACCACTACTCTAATAGACACCAACTACTTTAGAACCAAACAAAGTTTGGTAGCTGATATGGAACTTTTACTTGTAAGTTATTTCCTTATATTTGAAGTATAGGCATAGTATACAATCAGGTGATATGCAACCATATACAAAAGACACACAAAACTTTATCATCCATTACATCCTTAAACCATGGCTATCAAAGCATAAATAAATAAGCAGCACTTCGTACTGATCAAAATACAGTGCCACAAAAATTATATGGACTTGAAGATGGGGGAACCTTCATATTCCCCCCAATCAAATAGCATGCTATTAGATACAAGTAGCAATTCAATATGAAGGGAAAAAGTAAGTGTTAATGTAAACAAATATTTCTAAATTTAGAGCCTACCTCTGAGATCAGATACACATTTGCAAAGGTCAAAATCCCATTTCTATATTTAAACTTGAGACCTAGGTAAGGATAGAGGAAACTTGACTTCCTGGGAAAAAATTACAGTAGTTTACTGATCATTATGATTTCTAGCACATCGATAGCTAGCTCATGACCACCTTGAGTCTTGGCTTGGTTACAGAAATGCAGTCTCTCTCACATTCCTTTTCTTCCCCTCCAATCATTTGCAAGGAGTACTCGTACTAGAGAAATCTGAGGTGTTTAAAATGGTTCTCTTATTGTTCTTATCCGATTTTGAATTTTCTCATGTAAGTTATAGAGAGCTGATGTAAAGGTCCTCTCAACCACCATGGAACTAACATTTTTTTTCACTCTCATATCACAAACAAAGGTAGAGATCGAGAGAAGACATGAATTCTGCGAGCCAACAACAACAGAGGGGAGATGAAAGGACTAGATGTAGTGAAGTCACCTGTCACCCTCTACTTTGATCGACACCAACAACACCGCCTCCTACAGCTTTCAAAAGCACCAATTTCACCACCACCATCTATAGCCTCTACCAGATCAACCCAGACCGATTCACATCATCACCCATCCATAAATCAATAACCAACATTTGCCTAGCAAATCCAAGCTTTTTCGACAATCACAGTCACCGATCTGGAGAAGTGGTGCAATCATATGGAGTAAAGTCATGACTGCATGTTCCTCAGTCATCAAATCCGAGCATCAAAGAAGCGGGATCAAAGTAAGTAACCTGGTGTTACTGACTCATCAGATTCGAGCACCGAAGAAGCAAGAAGAAGAAGAAGAAGAAGAAGAAGAAGAAGAAAAGATCAGTTAGGTTTGGTTTGGGTTTAGGAAATTAATAACTGATTTAATTTAATAGTTTATAAATACCTGATTTTAAAATTTTAAAATTTAAAGGTTTGATTGGGCATAATTAGCCCCATTTTTTTTTTGTCAAACTCATTTCCAATTATATATTTCTATGAGATTCATCACTTATCCCACTTTTCAACAACACATCCCCAAAAATATTTTTTTCCCATTACCAAACAAGCTCTAAGTCTTCGTTTGGTAAAATCTTTTTGTTTATAAATAAAGAATATGATGTTTTTGAGGTAAAATATGTATTTAAAAAGTGATTTGAAAATATGTGTGATTAAAAAATGATTTGGAGAAATGTATTTTTTATAAACTTATTTATAAACTATTTACGAAACGGAGGCTAAAATAACATGCGTCACTTCAAAGATTACAGCCAGCCTGACAAAGTGTCTATTGATTTTCTTAACTTCCCAAATTGCCCTCAAAATGCTTGGTTACAATTTTGAGTGTTTGCTGACACGTCTTTAAATGGTGGGTAATTTGGTCAAAGAATGTTTCAACGATTTCCGCACAACAATCATGCATTGTTCAGATATTGTACCATCAAACAGTAATTTCATATAAATACTTGTACAAAAATGCAAAAACCTGTTAAAAAGAGATTTTAATGCACATCAAACATGATGAGATTCGAAGCGCGGAAGAAACGCCGGAAAGTTCCAAACTCAGGTTGTGGTTGGACGGATGAATCATGACCCGATATTCACGACGCGATGGCTCGACGATGCGGAATAAAGAACCACGACTTTCGAAACGCCACAAGGATTTGCCCAATCTCCTTGATAAGTCTCTAATTTTCAACGCCACAAATACTCTCGCGAATATTTGATAAGTTCTGGATGAACGCCACAAGATAATCCATCTCTATAAGTTTGGGTTTGTAGTGTGAATCCACACATTAAACAATTGAAAAACATTCAATCTATTTTTATTCAATCATCAAAGTCTGAATTACAATGAATGGAAAAAGCGTATAAATAAGCAAAATAAAACCCTAGTCGCTAATCTACTCAAAATAGAATTCTAATTAGACTAAAATAACTAAAACTGATAAGGAAATAAAATGATGCGAAATTTGGAAAAATCTGATCCGTTAAGCTGTTACGGCCGTAAAGATGACACTTACGGACGTAAGTGTGTTTCTGTTTAAGGTTACGGCCGTGATCCCTTATTTACGGCCGTAAATCGAAAATCTTGAAATTCTGCATTTTATCCCGAGGGGAGGTTACGGCCGTGACATATGTTGGTTACAGTCGTGACAGTCCTTCTACATAATTTTCGGTTCTTTTCGACACGTTTTGATCTTCAAAGCTCGTCGAACCTGTTGAATTCTTGTTTTAGCTTGAATATTTAAATTTTTCCGTCAAGCCTGCTATGACTCCGATTGTCGAGGGTCTGGAACACATCAAAACAGGGGCATAAAAATCAACTTGTTAATAAAGGAGCTGATTGAGAACCAATAATGTAACTTCTCCAAATATTGATATGGTTTACTTAAGATATATTTGTATAATATGTTTTGTTGGGAAATATTAGTTTCCCACCGAAATATTTGATACCAATTATTGAAAAAGATAATCAATTTTTCAAAAAAAAACAAAACAAATTAGAAAGAAAAACGTACGCAGTATCTCCATTCATACCTTTTCTTCCAATTAATCACTTCACGATTTTTTCCCCTTCGACAACAAATTCATCAAAACAATCAAATCTCAATTACTACCCGTGTGCAACCCATCTTGAAAACACTGAACATTCAAAATGCACCATACATCCCGACAGTGTCTTTGAACTCTCTGTCGTGTGTCATCATTACCATGGTAAACCAATCACATTCTTAACTCATGTGCACTTCATCATAAACATCAACACACTGCACACTCACGCACACGCTTTATTTTTCTCTCTTCTTTCCTCTCTTTTTTCCTCTTCTTCACTGCCTTTTCTCTATATCACACAACTTTCCTTTCTCACTTTTCACCCAGCTACACCAAAAAATGGGGAGGGATATGTTAGTTTCATGAGGTACAAGGTATGGATCTTTGTATTCATGATAAACCACCACCAACTCCACTTCTTGAACCATGAGGCTCTTCTCTTCGCCTCTTTTCTCTTTTGCAACTTCTTGTTCAAATTTTTCATCTTCAAACTCAACCACATCTCCTAACGCCACACTTTTATCACCATGCTCGTGCACTACCTCATCACTACCCAAATGTGGATCTTCCAATTCAACGCTCAAATTTTGAACTTCCACCTCAACTCCCAATTCATTCCTCTCATCATCAACAATTTCATTCTTAATCACTTCGTCACTACCCAACTCCACATTTTCCTCATCAAATTTTGGAGTTTGATTATCCGTTTTTAATTTAAACTCCCCATCCTTCTTTTCAATATCCTTATCCCCACGATACCTCCTATTACACCACTTTTCACTCTCCTTCCTTACCCTCCGTGAATCTTCTAGTGCTTCCTCTAATGTCAACCCATATAGTACGCATGTTTTCCCTTTCTTAAGGAATTGGTATATGTGCATACTCTTATCATAAATAGCCTCCCTCCTACGTCTCCATGGTTTTCCCAATAAAATATGATAAGATTTTAATGGCACTACATCACACCATACATCCTCACTATACCTTCCCTAGGTTATAGGCACTAGAACTTGTTTGGTTACTTTGAAATTCCCAAACTCCCTCATCCACGTCATCCTATAAGGTTTATAGTGTGGTTCTAGGGGTAATCCTAATTTTTCAACCACGGTGCTACTAATGAAATTAGTAAAACACTTTCCATCAATCGCCAAACTGCACCCCTTATGATCCACATAACATCTAGTTTGGAATAAAGAGCCCAGATCATAATCCATCCCTTATGTGGTGTTTCAAAAACTCAAGAACGAAGAGGATTTAGACATCAAATAGCAGGAACGAATTTTATTGATGGCTTGAAAGGAAACGAATATCAAGAATTTAAGGAAATTCAAGAAAGTAGTTGCAACAACCCAAGTTTAAAATCTAAAGCCTAGGCGTGTTAACTTCCATTCACATTAAATGCGGAAATAATCGTTTAAAACATTTAAACTTTTCTCTTATAAAATTCTTACAAAATTTCAGCAGAGTCTCCTCTATAAATTGGACTTAACCATCCTGTAGAGCGACATCAAAACCATTTTTACAACATAAAACTCGACTCAAATAAAAATCCAATATTCAACATAAAACCCCAATTCTAATTCAAACTCCCACATCACCACACTATTTCAAATTCAATCCTCAAACTCCTCAACACAACATTTTATATCAATAAGCTTCAATTAAATGCAATAAGTGATAATATAACCAATATTAAAAATCCCATAACTAATTTAAACTAATTTCAACCAAACAATTATCAAAATAAAATGAATGAATTAAGAAATAATTAATTATAAACTTAATTAACTTCAAATTTAACTTTTTTTTTTAAAAAACTTGAAGCGGTGTAGCCTGAGTGTGCCATCAAATGCTCTCCTCGGATCATCTAACATTCATCACCTGAAATTTTGGGGAGGGATTGGGGTTTTATGTTGAATATTGGATTTTTATTTGAGTCGAGTTTTATGTTGTAAAAATGGTTTTGATGTCCCTCTACAGGTTGGTTAAGTCCAATTTATAGAGGAGACTCTGCCGAAATTTTGTAAGAATTTATAAGAGAAAAGTTTAAATGTTTTAAACGATTATTTCCACATTTAATGTGAATGGAAGTTAACACGTCTAGACTTTAGATTTTAAACTTGGGGTGTTACATTTTTGGTATCAGAGCTAAGAGTTTTAAAAGCGATTCTGTAGACTTTCAAAAATTTATTTGAAAATGGATCGGGTACTGAGTCACGCCTCAAGTGCATCTTCCTCGATCATCTGGTAAGTTAAATTTTGTTTAAATTATGAAATGTTAATTGATATGACAATTATTGCAAATTCTTGCATGTTAATGTGTAATGTCGTAAAGTGAAAGGTTAAGAATGTTATTAGGGAGTATGACATGTATACCTTGATTATGTAAATGAGAAAATGAGATAGTAATGATTTTTATAAAATTTGGGTAATGTTCATAAGTCCCTATGTGAGAGATAAGAGGTGAATGTGAATAGTACTTTGAGTCACGAAGACTATACCGACAGTCCGACACGAGTGTATATAATGGCCAAACAGGAAGTTGAGAAGGCATCGAACTTAGTGTTAGACACTTATCATGTTTGATTCTAGGATTGCCCACTCATTTGGTAGTCCCACAATCATAGAAAAATTGATTTATCCATCTCTGTAACTGGAGATCGAGTATTAATTATCAACACCATTCGGAGAACTGTTGAATTCAAATTATGCATTGGAAGATTTCCCGATTGTGGTGAATGGAAGGAGTGGATGACAGATCTCTTAACATCGAATATTCACAATCTTGGTGTCATTATGGGAGATGAATAGTTATTACAATTTCAATCGAGAGTCACGATAAGGTGGCGTTTGAACCTCCAAACAAAATTCTTTTCGCTTTGTTGAGGCTGAGGTGAAACTTTCCATTCTGATAGTATCGGCGATGATGACTCGTCAATTGGTGAATAAGAGTTGTTGGCATACCTGGCTACAATAATTGAAGTGCTTAAGATAGACAGTTCTCTCGAACAAACTTCAATTGTTCAATAATATCTAAGTGTGTTACCAAATGATGTTTATGATCTACCACCTGAAAGAGAGATTGAATTCGTCATTGATTAAGTGCCTGGGGCAGCTCTAATATCCAAGGCACAGTATTGATGGCTCTTGCTGAACTTAAAAAGCTCAAAGAGCAGGTATAGGATCTTATGGACAAGGGTTTTATTCGAACTAGCTTTTCGCTACAGATTGCTCTTGTGTTATATACGTAAAGAAGAGAGATGGTTCTATGAGACTTTGCATAGAAAACAGAGAATTGAACAAGTGACAATAAAAATAGATATGCATTGCTAAGAATTGAGGATATGTTTGATCAGCTTCAAGGTTTGTGGTATTTTTCTTAGATCGAGTTGCAATCTGTTTTCCATCATTTGAGGATCAAGGAAGAGGACCTTCCAAAGACAGCTTTCCATACTGGATAAGGACATTATGAGTTCTTAGTGGTGTTGTTCAGGTTAACAAATACCCTTGCAGCATTTAGGAACTTAATGCATTGGATCTTTAAAGAATATCTGGATCAATTTGTTACCGTTTTCATTGAAGACAGTAATATGTTCAAGGTCCGAGTAAGAGCATGAAATTATTTTGAGAATCGTGCTTTAGAAGCTTAGAAAAGAGAAATTTTTTTTACTAAGTTTAAGAAGTGTGAATTTTGGCTGGATAGATTGCCATTCTTTGGCCATATTGTATCAAGGGCATGTATTGAAGTTGGCTAGAGTAAAAGTGAGGTAATTCAAAACTGATTTACGCCCTCTAATGTTAAGGAAGTCCGAAGTTTCATTGGATTAGCGGGTTACTGTTGAAGATTTGTAAAAAGGTTTTCCAAGATTGCCTCGCCGTTGACTAAGTTAACCAGAAATGATACAAATTCAGTGGAGGGATTGTGAATAGAGCATTGAAGATTTAAAGACGCGGTTGACAACACGCCCATTTTAACTATTCCACAAGGAAATGAATGGTTGGTCATATACAGTGATGCTTCATAAAAAGGGCTCGGTTGTGTTCTTATGCAATAAGACAAGGTGATGGCCTACACTTCTAGGCAACTGAAGGAGTAAAGAATTGTAAAATTTAAGATTTATTGAGATTAAGAGATTAGTATATATATAAGATTTTAGTGATTTATTGATGTAGAAATGTTCATGTGATATATATGATGATTATTATACTGTGATTTTAAGGAGATTGATATGATTAAATGTTGAGGTCATATGGTATGGTGATAAGTGACATGTCACATGATTACCACAAGTTATGGTGAATAGATAGTTAATGAATGTTATGATTGTCCTATAGAAGAATAGTGTGATGATATGTTTGAACTAATTAATCTTATCTTGATCAATGATTTGTTATTGCTAAATGTGACCTATGGTCGGGAGACTTCAATTGTTTATGATAAGATAGAGGAATTTATTTAAAATTTTAGTGATGTAGTTGTGGTTACTCATTGTTGGTTGTGCATTATATGTGAGTAGAGCATATTATCCATTTTGAGATCTCCATGGAATATACATAAATTTGGATTGGTTGAAATCTAAGATGATCATTAGTGTAACTTTTACTTATTGTGGAGTTGTATCTTTGGGTTAAGTAAACTTGATGAGGAATCCTATATAAATCACAAAAGTCTTATTCATTGGTGATAGGTCAATGATTTATTTATAAAATACTTAGTTAGAGTATTGTTATGATGATTTTGAAAGCATTGATTCTTAAATTAGTATATTGGCTTTAGTTTTAAGATGAGTATATGATGCTGAATACTTGATTACAAAATATAAGTATGGATTACAGGATTTAAGTTTGATCCTCCGATTTTAAAAGAAATGTCAGCATATTTAGAAAGGATTTCGTTTGTAAATCTTTCTAGAAATATTCTGTCAAAGTTTTAGTATTTCTACTGTATACTTTGGTATGGACGTCAAGTTTCACAAATTCTGGTTTATGAAGTCTTATTTTGGTCAATCTTCTTGAATTTAGTTGTAAGGATGTGATCAATATATATATATAGGTTTAGACGTTAGAATAGATCCTATGAAAGGCTGGAAATAGAAAGTAAGTGAATGGATTCATAAGTGGGATAATGTCGGTTGATGGTCTCCTACAACAATAACTATCAAACTTCGGTCACGTATGAGGCACTATACAGGAAGAAGTGTAGATCACCAGTTCATTGGGATGAGATAAAGAAAGTTATTGAGTCTAGAAATAGAACAATAAATAGCAAAAGTTGTTGAAAAGATTCGACAACGGATGAAACTGCACAGAGTAGACAGTAAAACTATGCGGGCAAAAGAAGGAAATCTTTGGAATTCGCCGTAGGCGATATGATCTTTTTGAAGGTAGTTCCAATGAAATGAATTATGAGGTTCGGGAAGAAAGAAAAGTTAAGTCTATGTTTTGTCGTCCCCTTTGGAATTCTTGAAAGGGGTGGGTGACATAGCTTATCGGGTTGCATTGTCACCAGCGCTATCGGGTGTGCACAATGTTTTTCATGCATCAATGTTGACGAAGTATATTTCGGATTCCTCCCATAGTCTCATTTATGAGTCATTAGATCTTTGTGAGGATCTGACTTATGAGGAGTCACTTGTGAAAATCCTAATGAAAGTAAATAAGGAACTTAGAAGAAAGAAGATTACGTTAGTTAATGTTCTTTGGAGGAATCATGCAATAGAAGAGGCTACTTGGGAACGCTAGGACGAAATGCGTGCCAAGTATCCACAACTTTTTGGTAAATTTTAATTTCGAGGACAAAATTTCTTTAAGGGGGTAAGGAACTGTAATACCGCCTTTCATTTTCGCACCCTTTAAAATTTCACGTCATATTTATATTAATGTTATTTGAAATTTGAAATTTAATTAATTTTACGTCAATGATTTGAAATTTGTTTTGCAGTGGAAGGACTTGGACACCGTCTCGCTCAATGTACCAATTAGAAAATTATCAATTTGTTTATTTGCAATTTATGTGAATAATTGTTTTATTTCCTAAGCTTGCCAATTCTTATTTTTGTCAAATTATTATAAGTGGTAAATTTTTAGGATATTTTGTAGATTTATGATAGATGTGTACTTAATTTTGAAACTTAGGGAGAATGAGAGACTAAATTGCAAATTTCCTAAAGATTACACTTAAAATCTAACCGAACCCTCATTACACCTCTCCCTCACTCACGCTCTCTCTCGCGATCTCTCACTCTCTGTCTCTCGCCTCCGTCTCTCCCTCGGTTTCTCCCTTGGTCGCCGGCCACCAGCCACCACCACACCGCCGGTAACCCCCACATTCTTCCCTTCCCCTCTCACGCACAAAACACACACGAACGCACACACCCGCACGCACACACTGAAGGACCCACACACACAACACACACATGGAATTGTTGTATGTATATATGAAGTTGTAAGTATATATTGGTGTATATATATGAACCCCATGTATAATTTCAGAATTTCAGTATGTAGATAATTGTTCAGATTCGAAATTTATGAACTAATTAGTGTAATTGGAATGTTTAGTTTCGTTCTTGATTTAGGAATGGTAATTTTCGAAAATTGAGAAATTTTTTGTGAAGGTGTATATAAATTCAGATTTTTGGTTATATGATTCAATTTTCAGATTTTTGGGAGTTATTTCTCAGATTTTTTATGCTAATTTCAATGGGTAATCTGTATATATGTATGTATATATTGACTTTTGTGTGTTTAAAGAATCATGAAATTCATAATTAGGCTAATTGAAATTTTGGTTAATCTTCGAGTACTTTTGCAAATATCAAATTTTGGGGAAAGTAATATAAACGAGTTTTTCTTTCAGTTTGGATAAGATTGATAAATGACGTGAATAATTGACAAAAATGGGTAAATGAATTGATTTTATATGTGGGTATACAAGTAATTTTCAAAGTCCCAGAAATTGGGTACTAGTTTGATTGATTAATATTTAAGATTTAAATTGGATTCTAATGGTCAATTTTCATAAGTGAGATTTTTAAGAGTTTAAGTTACTTGGATTGAAATTTGTAAATTTCAGATTTAAAAATGTGTTTGGAACTTTAAGTTAGAATTTCAGATTTTTGGAATTTATTAATGCAGGTTATTTTAATTGATTTTATTTTAAATTGAGACATTAATTATAATCCTACATTCCTATGCTTTTTAAGGATTTAAAATGTGATGTTTTGAGAATTGGGAGTATGAAAGGTGTTTTAACTGGTTTTATGTGCTTTAGTGTTAATGTAAGGTCACATTAGGTTAAATTGAAGTTTTAACTTTAGTTAGGAATATTTAAAGTCATATTTATTGAAGTATGTGAATATTTCATATTTGATGGGATTATGAATTAATTAATTGTTTGGTAATGGTTGAGTTATGATATGAAATTTGGGTTTATAAATTATTTACAGATTCCAAATTTTAGCAATGTTAAATTTAATATTGATCCATAATGGTAAATCTTCAGTTTACAACCATATTTCCGAAATCTTTACTATGAATAATTAGAAATTTAATTGAGAAATTTTGTAAAGTTAGGTAATGAAATTTTGAATTTTAGTGAACTAAAATATGAGTAAAACTTTTCTATTGTGTATTGAATTGATTGTTCATTTCGAATATGGTGTTAAATGTGTTGGACATGGCTTAAGGTTCCGTTTGGTCTGAATTATATATTAAATTGAAGTTTTAACCTTGGTTAGGAGTTTAAATTTTGGTTTCGAACTAAAGGTTGTATTGTATGAATGGATGAAAATAATTAGGAGAATTGGTACATTGACGTCACGGGCATCTGGGACTCTTTCACTTGCAAATCAAGATAACGGTAACTACTAAGGACGTCAGGTAAGTAAACTTCCCCTATTTTCATAGAAGTTAAATGTAAATGTGGAATGTGTAAATGACTAGTTGCAACTTACTTGCTTTGATGAATTTCATTTACTTTATGAAAGTATATGTTATTATGAAGGATGTTCAAGCATGCACATTATCATGTCATTGCATCATCAATATTATGAAGGATGTTCAAGCATGCACATTATCGTGTCATTGCATCATCAAGCATGCATTGGCATCGAAATGGGGAAGTCAAATATTTTAATGAAATGAATGTGTCAAAGTGCAATTTTGTCAAAAAGTTATGTATCCCAAGTTTTTCAAGAAAGAATGGGTGTACTTTTATGTCATGAAAGATGCTAGTGGGAAATGGGGCGCGGGGGACCGGCGTACCCGAATTAAGTCGCTTTGCGACGGAATGTTCAACCATTTTACGGTGGACTGTTAAACCGCTTTGTGGTGGAATGAAGTGAATGAGCCGCTTTGCGGTGGAATGGAGTGAATGAGCCGCTTTGCGGTAGAAATGTGAAATTTAATCTGGTTCCAAATAAGAATTGCCCATTGTTATCTGATTGACTAGAAGATACACCAAGTGAGATCACGATGGAAATGAAGTGAAAGTTTTGAAATGAAATGAAAGTTCGAAAAGTTTGAATGTTCTGGAAAGTAAAGTAAATGGGGATACATATATGGAATTTTTAAAGCATTCATGTCATAAGCATGCATTTCATGTATAAAGTTTACTTATTGAGTTTTAGCTCACCCCAATCCCTCCCCAACATTTCAGGTGATGAAAGTTAGGTGATTCGAGGAGAACACTCGGCAGCTGACTTAGGCTATACCCGCTTCAACCCTTTTAAAATAAAGTTAAATTAGAATTTATTTCAAGTTCTCATTATTTATTCTTTAATTCATGTGTTATTGAGGTTAAATTACCTCTTATTCATTTGCTAAAGTTTATTTACTTAGAATTATATTGTTGAGGAGTTTGAGACTTATCGTAATGGTTTGGATGATGTTTGGGATTGAATGAGTTGCGATGTGTATTTTAAAAAATGGTTTTGATGTCCCTCTACAGGTTGGCTATGTCCAATTTACAGAGGACACTCTGTCGAAATTTTTGTAAAATTTCATAATAGAAAATGAAAATGAAAATGTTGAGTTTTAAATGATTTCTTTTCCGCATTAAAGTAAAGAAAGGTTAACACGCCTAGATTTAAGATTTTGAACTTGGGATGTTACAGTGGTTCTTGAATTTTGGAATGAATTCTTTTTTCTTTTTTTTTGGATGAATTTTCGGAATAAATAAAATAAATAATTTTTTTTTATAATTTCGAAAATTTGACAACGAACGCGACAAAACAAACGGAACTTAATTCGGATAAGAATTAAGCAAAACTAACACTTTAAAAAAAAATTTGGAACGATTTTCTGGATTAAAGACTCAACAAACTCAAGAACAAGAAGAAAGCAAAAAAGTGAAAACAAAACACTCAACAAGATATGGATGATTTTTATGGGACTCGATGATAAACATAAAAATCAAATTGGATAGAAAAACCTGAATTCAGAGTCCAGCTCTGATACCAGATGATGAGATTCGAAGTGCGGAAGAAACGCCGGAAAGTTCCAAACCCAGGTTGTGGATGGACAGTGGAATCATTACCCAATATTCACGATGCGATGGCTCGACGATGCGGAATAAAGAACCACGACTTTCGAAACGCCACAAGGAATCGCTCAATCTCCTTGATAAGTCTCTGATTTGAACGCCACAAATATTCTAGCAAATATTTGATAAGTTCGATATTTGAACGCCACAAGAAATATTCTTGATAAGTTCGAAAAAACATAGGAATCCACCTATAACTTTTATTGAATCTTCAATAAAAACTGTTTATATCAAAATCAAAGTCTCAAGTCTGAATTACAATGAATGGAAACAAATATAAATAAGTAAAATAACCTAGCCGCTAATTGACTCAAAATAAAATTCTAATTAGACTAAAATTCTAAAATAGGCAAACAAATAATTAAAAACAAAATTTAACCTAAAAATACGCAAAAACCCTAATTTCCGTATACATAATTGATTTGCTGTTTTGAAGCCCCAAATGATGGAATTTGGTCACAAAATCAGTCGGCTCAAGGGCTTTAACCCATGAGTTTTGCTTAGTGGCCCATTTCTACTCGAAAAACACCTATTATGCATCTAATTCCGACATGGTTGACTGGATTGCACTTTTATTTGGCTTGAATATTTAACTTTTTCCGTCAAGCCTGCTATAACTCCGATTGTCGAGGATCTGGAACACATCATCTAATAAATGGAGTTTCATAAGATCAAATAAATGCGTTATTTAATAATTTTAAGAGTTCAATAAATGTTGGGTTTATACTACTAGTAGGAGGACACGTGCATAGCATATGACGTTTCATATTTATAATATAATATATATACATATAAGAAGTAATGTATTTACTAGACTTGGATAAGAATTTAATGTGACTACACATCTACAAGATTTTACAATAAAAATAAAAAAATTAAAAAAAATTCATTCTATTGTAAACGGTTCACTAAAATTCTTAAATTCATAGTTCCATAAACAAATTTCAATATAATTTCAATACCTCTTAACCTATGTTTGCTCGAATTATATTTGTAAGCATGATGTCATTATAATGCAAAAAACTTTTAAATAAGAGGTTTTGACAATAATATCTATGTTAAGTGATTTATAAACATGGTATATATTTTCGCTACCTAGTCGAACAAATTTTCGGAGGAACTAAATCCTAAATCAATAATCAAGCGATTCTCCAACCTAGGTTTATCATTCACTAATTCCCAGCTATATATCCTAAATTTTGAGGTTATGTTGCACCTATCACATAACTACCCACTAAATTAAACCACGTGTAACTACCGACTACATTATTCATTCAACCCAAATCATAATTATTCACAACTTGATAGCCAATGCAGGGTTAAAACACAGCTTATCAACATTACATTTTTGTTTCCACACAAATCGTTCATGTATATTTTGTTAAAAAAAAAAACGTGATGAGTATTTCAACATCAGTAGACTATTCTCCTGTACTATGTTCGCATAGTGTAGCAAATCATTCTAACATACAACAATCATGAGCAAGGGATCAACATCAGAAAATAGAAATACATACTTCAGATTTCCAAGATAAGCAGGTTATACTTGAACAAAATGTTTTTGTTAGTAAACATGCAATTTTCTATATTCTTTGTTCCTACCAATTAAGAAATGTAAAGTTTGTACTATATGAATACTACTATTTCAGCAAAAAATAGAAAAACATGTTGGATAAAATTCAATAATGTGGGGCCAAACATGTATAAAATAAAATATGTGGTGCTATCTTAAGAATTTAGTCAATAAAGTGATCCACTAAAGATTATTCGGGACTAATGGGTATTAAGTGTCGTGAGATTAAAGTGTAGAGACGGATTCAATGATTTAAATTGATGAGGGGCCAATTTAATAATATTGAAACACGATAGCTGCCCTACAGCTATTTATACAGGTCATGGTCCCCAATTGAGCGTAACTTTTCATAATTCTCTGCATCCCCATCAACAGAGGAGAAAATAAGGAGAAAACCACGAATCAGTTGGAAGGCCATAACCCCGTTCGATCAAACGCAATAATGGATTCAGGTACGCTTCCGCTTTAGTTTCGATCTTGATAATTACATCATGATATTTGTGGATTTTAGAGAACATTCATCCATATTAAATTTCATTTTAACAAGTGGTATCAGAGCCAACATCGTGTTGAATTGTCAAATCAATTTTGTACGCATATATGTAAAACCTAATTGTATGTATATGCGCATAAGTCTCTGATTTCGTAACTAATGGATTCAGCGTGATTTCAAAAATTGAGAAATATACACGCTGCAAGATCGAAAAATTGGAAACGTGATTTTAGGATTTTTCATCCAGCCAAGTCGATATCTCAGTATGAATATATATGCGAAAATTGTGGTTTAACAAATTGGAGTTTTAGTTTTGATTTTTTGTATATTTCGAATTGGGATTATTGTGTTGTTAATGGTTATGGATTCAGTGGTGTTTGTTGTTGATGGAAACGAAGGTCGGAGATGGGGGTAGCCGCGCGCTGCGTCGCGGCGGAATGCAGCTTGCGCTGCGCGCGATGGTGAGCAGCGTCGCAGGCGGTGGTTTACAGCGTCGCGCGCAGCGACACTGTGGTCTGGGCTGCAACGCCGGCGATGGTGTTGTAGGCGGTGGCGGTTGGCGCCGCGTTTTGAGGGCTTGAGAGCGGTGGGCTAGGGTTGTAAACCTAGCTGCAAATCTATTTTGAGGCAGGGACTTAGGCTGGAAATTTGATGATTTGGGGGACTAAATGTGCAATTTCAGATTTTTGGGTTTATTGCACAATTAGGTCCCCTTATCTTATTAAGGAATTAAAGTTGATCCCTGAAAGTTTTGAAATCATTTAAGTTGGCATTTCAAGTTCTGGAATTTTTAATTAAGCCCCTAAGGTTATAAAATTTTTAAGTTGGGTCTTTTAAAGTTCTGAATTATGTAATTCAGTCCTTAAAGTTTTAAAATTTTATAATTCAGTCACTAAAGTTTGGAAATTTTCAAAATTAGTCCTTAAAGTTTGAGAATTTTCTAATTCGATCCATAAAGCTTGAAAATTCTCTAATTTGGTCCCTTAAAGTTTGAAAATTTTCTAATTCAGTCCCCTCAACTTTGAAAATCTTTTAATTTAGTCCCCTAAGGTTTGAAAATTTTCTAATATAGCACCTAAAGTCCTAAAATTCTCTAATTTGGTCCATATAGTTTGAAAACTTTCATAAAATTTTCATTTTCAGTCCTTAAAGTTTTCAAATTCACTATTTTGGACCTCTAAAGTTTGATTTCCTTTCAAATTGGGACCTAAAGTTTGGAATTTCTCTAAATTGGCCAATAAGGTTTTGAAAAAATTGTAATTTAAGTCCTTCAAGCTTAAAATTTTACATAATTGGCCACCTAAAGTTTAAGAATATTGCAATTGACTCTCTCAACTTAAGGATTGCTTTGTTCTAAAGTTTTGAATTCTATAATTCAAATCCTAAAGTCAAAATATATACAAATCAGTGGATTTCAATTTCAAATTTTGGTACTACGGACTCTTTTGAGAGATATAATATTCGAAAGTAAGTTAGTTGAAGTGACATGTTGCCAAAACAACCTCTCTTGTGGATATTAATTAACTTTGAATATTAGAAGGTATTTGTGTGTGTGTTGTTCATTGCGGATGTTGATCGGCCCAAAGGAAGGTCAATGTTTGGCTCGAATTTCACATGCACTTGTGGTGATGAATGCGTGACAATTATTTGGTTTAACGTGTGATCAATAAATCGGTCAAAAGAAAGGTTTATTGGTTAACATGTCTTATTGCTAGTGTTTGATCACTACACTAAGGGAAAATTAGGTGTTTGTGTGTTATTTCATGCGGATATTGATCGGCCCAAAGGAAGGTCAATATTTGGCTCGAATTTCACATGAACTTGTGGTGATAAATACGTGACGGTTATTTGGTTTTACGTGTGATCAATAAATCGGTCTAAAGAAAGGTTTATTGGTTGACATGTCTTACTGTCAGTGTTTGATCACTACACCAAGATTACCACTTACAAGTCAATATTTCTGTCCAAAGACTAAATATTGATGTTGTGCTAGGTATCTTGTGATGGGCCCTACCATTATTTGAAAGTATGATTTGCATAATAAGGTATTTATGTGAGCTATTTTGTTTAAGCGTTCTCTATTCGGTTTCGAATTCTGCTAGTAGCATATCTACAAGCTCAAATTTAATCCCTGTGTTTATGGAACAAACTTCAAGGATCAAAACAAGAACATTAACTTTTCGTTGGCTGCATGGATCTAGACCATGTACTAAGGATTGAGCAACCTGCTCCTCTTACGGATGAAAGTTCATCTAATCAAATGAGGAACTTTGATAAGTGGGATTTCTTAAATTACGTGAGTCTCATGATCATTAAGTACAGCATTCCGGAAGCCTTTAGTGACACAGTATCTGAGGAGATAAATGATGTCAATGAATTCCTTGTCGAAATTAAGAAACGTTTTGCGAAAAACGATAAGGCTGAAATAAGCACGCTTATGCAAAGCTTGATTTCAATAAAGTATAAAGGCAATGGGAAAATAAGGGAGTACATCATGTAGATGTCTTACACTGCTTCAAAACTTAAGGAACTAAAACTCGACTTGTCTAATGACTTGCTCGTACATTTGGTATTGATATCGCTTCCTGCACAATATAGTTAATTTAAGGTTAGTTATAACTGTTAAAGTAGAAATGGACTCTCAATGAGCTCATTTCATAGTGTGCAAGCTTCTTGCACAATTCAGTCAATTTAAGGTCAGTACTAACTATCAAAGGGAGAAATGAATTCTAAATGAACTCATTCTATTTTGTGTGCAAGAGGAAGAAAAGTTGAAGCAGGACAGAACTGAAAGTGTTCACTTGGCAAACACCTCTAAAGATAAGGGCAAGAAAATAAATAAAGTTGTTAAGGGTTCAGAATAAAAGAAACCACATAAAGACATTAAGGATTGTTTCTTTTGCCATAACTCTGGACATTTGAATAAATATCATACATAATACCAACTAAAGCAGCTACTAAAACACCTTATGAGCTTTTGACAGGCACAAAGCTTAGTCTAAAGCATTTCCACATTTGGGGATGTCTAGCTAAGGTTAGACCTTATAAGCCACATAAAGAAATTGGACTCCAAAACAGTAAACAACTACTTTATTGGTTATTCTGAGCGATCAAGGGGCTACAAATTTTATAATCCCACGCTTAAGTTAAATTTTGAAACGGGAACTGCAACATTTTTTGAGGATGTTGAGTTTGGGGGGAGAAATAAGGTTAGAGACATTATCTTTGAGGAAGAAGCTGAGGGAGGATCGATTTCGATTCTTACTGTTACTTTTGACAATGTGCAGGTTTCTATACCTGTCATTGATCAAGAAGTATATCCGGAAACTCAGCATGATAATGTTGAAGAAACTCCCATCCAAAATCCAGAAGTACAAACTCAACAACCTCAACAAACAATACCATTAAGGAGATCCACTCGAGATAGGAAAAATGCTATTTCGGATGACTATATAGTATTTCTCCAAGAACATGAGGAAAATAATGGAATGATGAAAAATGATCCAATCAATTTTCATCAGGCTATGAAGGGTTCTGACTCTCAAAAGTGGATTGATGCCATGAATGAGGAGTATAAGTTTATGCAATACAATAAAGTTTGGGACCTTGTCCCATTACCAGAAGGTGCGAAACCCATTGGTTGTAAATGGATTTTTAAAACCAAAAGGGATTCGAAAGGTAATGTGGAAAGATATAAGGCTCGTCTTGTAGCTAAAGGCTTTTAAGGTATTGACTTCAAAGAGACTTTCTCTCCGGTTTCAACGAAAGACTCTTTCAGGACAGTCATGACACTTGTTGCACATTTTGACCTTGAGTTACATCAGATGGATGTAAAGACGACGTTCCTCAATGGAGACATTGATGAGACGATCTATATGGTGCAACCAGAAAACTTCGTGTCAGGAGACTCGAAGAATATGGTTTGCAAATTAAAGAAATCTATCTATGGACTCAAGCAAGCTTCCCGTCAGTGGTACTACAAATTTCATCAAGTGATCATCTCGTTTGGTTTTGAGATAAATGTTGTTGATGATTGTGTGTATCACAAGTTCAGTGGGAGTAAGCATATTTTCCTGGTTTTGTATGTCGATGACATACTGCTTGCCACTAATGATATAGGCATGTTGCACGAAACCAAGAACTTTTTGTCAAAGAATTTTGAGATGAAAGATCTTGGGGACGCCTCTTTTGTATTAGGAATTCAGATACACCGGGACCGTTCTCGGGGTATTCTTGGATTATCACAAAAGAGCTATATCGATAAAGTTCTTATAAGGTTTGACATGCAGGATAGTAAATCAGGGGACACCCCTATCGCTAAGGGAGACAGTTTAGTTTCAACTAATGCCCGAAAAGTTATCTTGAAGTTAAGGAAATGCAGAAGATCTCATATAGTTTAGCTATAGGGAATCTGATGTATACTCAAGTTTGTACGCGTCCGGATATTGCGTACATTATTGGGATACTAAGGAGATATTTAAGTAACCCTGGGATGAATCATTTGGAAAGCAGCCAAACATGGGTTATAAGGTATTTAAAGGGAACAAAAGATTACTTGCTCACATACAGAAAATCAGATCAGTTGGAGATCATATGGTATTATGATTCCGATTTTTGCTAGATGCCAAAACAGTAGAAGATCCATATCAGGCTACATCTATCTGGAAGTTGGAGGAGCTATTTCCGGAAGGAGTGCTTAACAAACACTTTAGCTTCTTTCATTTGGCAGCATAGTTTGTAGCAATTTTGGAGGCATCTAATTATGGAATATAGCTGCGAAATTTTGTCACTGGGCTGCATATTCTGTAAGGTATAGAAAGACCACTAAAGTTATATTGTGACAATAACTCAGCAGATTTATATTCCAGTAACAACAGGAGCTCAACTAAGTCAAAATACATTGACATTAAGTTCCTGGTTGTGAAGGAAAGGGTACAGGGTAGACAGATTTCCATAGAGCATATTGGGACAAACTCCATGATTGCGGATCCTCTTACTAAGGGATTAGCACCCAAGATCTTTCACGAGCACACTGCTCGTATGGGTGTAATATTTCTTGAGGATATCATGATTTAGTGGGAGTTTGTATTTTGGTTGCTTTATGTTTTGGTTTTGGACACATTTGTGTATTTGGATAATTTTCTGTACAGAAATAAAGTATTCAGTTCATTCTACTCTGTTACATTATGTTTGGTATTGATCTCACATAAGGAATAAAGTCGGACAAATTGAAAATAGGCATGTTTGGATCACATAACATGTAATTTTCATACTACACTCTCATGATTGATCTATGTCATTTGGTTGTATTGGTATACGTGACCATTGATGGATTTAGTTACGATTAATGTAACGAAAGTCGCTTTGATCCTATATTGATATGATTGATGGACGAGATTGTTTGGAAATACCCTTAATAATGATAGCAAATTTTTGAGCTCATAAGGTTGTACACATTTGTAAGGATACATGTATGGCCTAGTGGGAGATTGTTGGATAAAATTCAATAATGTGGGGCCAAACATGTATAAAATAAAATGTGATGTGTTATCTTAAGGATTTAGTCAATAAAGTGATCAACTAAAGATTATTCGGGACTAATGGGTATTAAGTGTCGTGAGATTAAAGTGTAGAGACGGATTCAATGTTTTAAATTGACGAGGGGCCAATTTAATAATATTGAAACACGATAGCTGCCCTACAGTTATTTATACAGGTCATGGTCCCCAATTGAGCGTGACTTTTCATAATTCTCTGCATCCCCATCAATAGAGGAGAAAATAAGGAGAAAACCACGAATCAGTTGGAAGGCCATAACCCCGTTAGATCAAACGCAATAATGGATTCAGGTACGCTTCCGCTTCAGTTTTGATGAGATTCGAAGCGCGGAAGAAATGCCGGAAAGTTCCAAACTCAGGTTGTGGTTGGACGGATGAATCATGACCCGATATTCACGACGCGATGACTCGACGATGCGGAATAAAGAACTACGACTTTCGAAACGCCACAAGGATTTGCCCAATCTCCTTGATAAGTCTCTGATTTTGAACGCCACAAATATTCTAGCAAATATTTGATAAGTTCGATATTTGAACGCCACAAGAAATATTCTTGATAAGTTTGAAAAACATAGGAATCCACCTATAAATTTTATTGAATCCTCAATAAAAACTGTTTATATCTAAATCAAATCTCAAGTCTGAATTACAATGAATGGAAAAAGCGTATAAATAAGCAAAATAAAACCCTAGTCACTAATTTACTCAAAATAGAATTCTAATTAGACTAAAATTCTAAAATAAGCAAACAAATAATTAAAAACAAAATTTAACCTAAAAATACGCAAAAACCCTAACTTCCGTCTGCATAATTGACTTGCTGTTTTGAAACCCTAAATGATAGAATTTGGCCATAAAATCAATCGGCTCAAGGGCTTTAACCCATGAGTTTTGCTTAGTGGCCCATTTCTACTCGAAAAACATATATTATGCATCTATTTCCGACATGGTTGACTGTATTGCACTTTTATTTGGCTTGAATATTTAACTTTTTTCGTCAAGCCTGCTATGACTCCGATTGTCGAGGGTCCGGAACACATTATACCCTCCTTCTTTAGGATGATTCGTCCCGAATCATAGCTTTGTTCCTATTGTTTCACTTCACCTCCTGGATCAAAAGGAAAATTTCTCCTGTCATTTCACATAATCAACCAAATATATTCTACAACGGGGGTCACGTGAATGACTTGAAGTTGAAATACCTTTGGACATTGGTGGTGTTGCCCAAATTTCCATGTACCATTAACCTGCAAGAAAGAATTAAATAGAACGGGGAGGGAAATGTTAGGTTCATGAGGTATAAGGTATGGATCCTTGTATTCATGAATTATCACCGTCATTCCAATTTTTGAACTACGAGGCCCTTCTCTTTACCTCGTTCTCCTTTTGCAATTTCTTGCTCACCCCCCCTCTATCTCTTTTCTCTCAAGCTCGGTTACTTTCTCTAACTCAAGATTTCCTAGCTCACCCACCTCTTCAAATTTTTTTCTTTGAAATTCAACCACATCTTCTACTTCCACATTCATATCACCATGTTCGCACACTACCTCATCACTATCCAAATGTGGATCTACCAATTTAAAACCCAAAATTTGAACTTCTACCCCAACTTCTAATTCCTCATCAAATTTTGGAGTTTGTTCACCTAATTCCACATTTTCAACTCCTACCACAAAGTTCGGGGTCTCTTCAACTAATTCATGTCTCAAGCCTCCCTCCTTCTTTTCAACTTTCATATCCCGAGGCTCAACATGATTTTCACTCTCTTCTAACCATCTGATTATCGCCTTTCGTTTCTCCTCCTTCCTTTGGAATTTAGCCAAATATTTTCTTTTTCCTCTCGTTCACACTTCAATCTTTCTTCATAAATTTCTTTTTGAATCTTCAAAATTGCTTTTGGATCAATCTCGGCTCCTCTCTTAACTCCGATTCCATCCCTAGGTTTAGGATCACTCCTATACTCCCTCCTAGATCTAGAATCCGATTGAGATCGCTCCTTTTTCAATTTTCCCTCCCTTTCGTCTAGTTTATCCAACCTCATCAAAGCATCATTCAAAAATCTCCACATACGATCTTTATCATTATCGTTACCCCTTCTAGATGGATATTTTTCTTGAAAATCGAACATTATAGAATTTATGTAGAACAGAATGAAAAAGAAAAACAAAGGATAAAGGAATTCAAAAAAGTGGTTCTTGAATGAATTCTTTTTTTTTTTTTTGAATTTTGGATAAATTTTCGAAATAAAATAAAATAACTAAATTTTTTTTATAAAATAAATCCGAAAATTCGACACGAAGACAACAAAACGAACGAAACAAGATTTGGATAAGAATCGAATAAAATAAACACTTTTGAGTTTTTGTCGAATTTTTATATGGATCAAACTGAAAAAAATTTACTAGTACGAAGAACACTCAGGAAAAGAAAGAATCAACAACAAGATATGGATAATTCTTATGGCAGACTCGATGATAAACATAAGAATTCAACTGGATAGAATAAAACCTGAATTCAGAGTCCAGCTCTGATACCAGATGATGAGGTTCGAAGCGCGGAAGAAACGCCGGAAAGTTCCGAACTCAGGTTGTGGTTGGACGGATGAATCATGACCCGATATTCACGACGCGATGGCTCGACGATGCAGAATAAAGAACCACGACTTTCGAAACGCCACAAGGATTTGCCCAATCTCCTTGATAAGTCTCTGATTTTGAACGCCACAAATATTCTAGCAACTATTTGATAAGTTTGATATTTGAACGCCACAAGAAATATTCTTGATAAGTTCGAAAAACATAGGAATCCACCTATAACTTTTATTGAATCCTCAATAAAAACTGTTTATATCAAAATCAAATCTCAAGTCTGAATTACAATGAATGGAAAAAGCGTATAAATAAGCAAAATAAAACCCTAGTCGCTAATTTACTCAAAATAGAATTCTAATTAGACTAAAATTCTAAAATAAGCAAACAAATAATTAAAAACAAAATTTAACCTAAAAATACGCAAAAACCCTAACTTCCGTCTGCATAATGATAGAATTTTGTCATAAAATCAGTCGGCTCAAGGGCTTTAACCCATGAGTTTTGCTTAGTGGCTCATTTCTACTCGAAAAACACATATTATGCATCTAATTCCGACATGGTTGACTGTATTGCACTTTTATTTGACTTGAATATTTAACTTTTTCCGTCAAGCTTGCTATGACTCCGATTGTCGAGGGTCCGAAACACATCAAGTTTCGATCTTGATAATTACAGCATGATGTTTATGAATTTTAGATGAATATTCATCTATATAAAACTTCATTTTAACAAAACACACTTCAAAGCTTCAAGACAAGCAGGTAAGACATTGAACATCATGTAGTTGTTAGTAAACATGCAATTTTCTATAATATTTGTTCCTACCAGATCAAGAAATTTAATGTTTATACTATATCAATACTACTATTTCATTTGTTGAAAACATATTGAAGTCATATTTGGGTTTTCCATTAGTAATCTACTTTTAATTAAAAGACTAACGTGTCATGTTATTTTTTCATACATGAGACTTTTAAAAGTTGTTCCTAATAAGGGGATAACAATATACCTGTTGGTGTTTCAAATGAAATTCAGGTCAATGTGAAGATGAATCTCATCATCTTGATCAAGAAAATATACACAGTCCTGTTAGGCAATTTTTTTTGATAAATAACGATGTACAAAATCAGATGAAAGTCCCTTTCAATGACTTGACAAATGATAATTTCATATTTCCAAAAGCTAAACATTCAATTTCTATTACTTGTTTGGAAAAAAAAATCTTAATGTTTATTGTCACCAACGTACAATTTGCAGCAATTTGATTGACATTCTAGTTCAATAGAAATTTAATTCTGAATGCAACTGAAAGGAGGCAGTAAAATAATGGCTAAAAAAGAAAACATGCATCAACATCGTACATAGCTTCAATCGGGGTGACTAACATTGAAGATTAACATGAAATATCAACATGCTTCAAAGGTTAGCCAACTATGCATTAGGTTCGACTATGCATTAGGTTCGCTAGACGATGTAAAGAGTACATAGATGACATTGTTGTAGCTAGCCATTGAGGTTCGGTCCATTCTTTGATTAGTCTTTTTATCAATGTTATTGATGTCAGAATCACTATCTCGGTCTAAGTTCGTTTGGCATACTCTACGTTCGGAGAAGTATTTTAGGACATGAAGGTAATAATTAGTCCTCTCTTATCTGTTATAAGTAAAACATGATGTCGTGTCATACATATTTGTCTCCTTCAATTTTGTTGTGTTAATGTGAACATAAAAATGCAATCGCCAGTCAGTGGCGGATTTAGGACTAAAGTCCAGTTAGAACGGTTGGCGTTTGATCGTGGATCGTTGACCGATGACGAATGATGGCGCAATATCTAAATTTTTTATTTAATATTAAATTAAATAATATTAAAAACTAATCAATAAGTGTATCATCCTAAAATATAAAAATATAATCCAATACAAAATAAAATAAGAGGCAAAATAGTTTGAGACTTTCGTTTAGGTTGAAAAAAAGTTTCATAATATGTAAATCAATTATCACAAATCATAAATCAAATCAAATATTCACCAAATCACAATTCACATTTCACAACCTTTAATTAATAATCATACTTCACAAATTAAGTCAAATAATCGTCAAATCTCAATTCACAACCTTTAATCTATAATCACAATTCGCAAATCGAATCAAATATTCGTCAAATCTCAATTCACAGTTCAAGCAAGGGAAATATGAGGCTCACAAGTGATCAAATTGCAAAAAATTAAAACTAACATTTATTATTATGCAATTAAATAATATTAAAAAATAATCAATCAATATTAGATAATGAAACAAATATTACAACAAATAAAGCCCAAATCATAGAAAGTCGAACTAATAGAAATAGATGTACCCTTGATAGATTTGGGTCAATTTAATAAGGTCCAACCAAATCAAACCTAAGTAAAAGCCCAAAACTCAACCAAAATGGACTCTTTCTTCTTCTCCTACTTGTCGCCATGGCTGTGTGTCCCGACAGCTTTCTTCTTCCCCTACTTGTCGCCATGGCTGTGAGTCCCGACAGCTTTCTTCTTCCCGGTGGAGCAACCTTCAATCAATAGACAACAAAGGTTCCGTATAAAAACTGACCTTAAACTGTTTCCATCTTCGATATCTCATCTCAGATTCTCAGTTTCCATTTTTTTTTTAAAAAAAAAAATTGAAACTGATGCACAGCAGCACAGAGCCATAGGCGCGCCCAGCGGTCCATACGCGGCCAGGTAGCGCGGCCGCGCTACCTCGCCTAGAGGTGGATCCGCCACTGTCGCCAGTTGTTTTGGATTTTTTTATTGGGATTTACATATTTATTTATGTTTTTAAGCATTATCATTAATCACTATATACCATATTCCTTTTGTAAATTAGGACTGTGATGCATTACTTACTGTTAATAGACTTATATACGATGAGTTGAGATATGTCATAATGTCTTTGTTGGATGAACACAAAAACCTCTTGGAGGTTATGAAATCCTAAGAATATGTAAATAGAGGCATATATTTCCTATATGGCTGCGGTGAAAATGGCAAAGCATTTATATGGAATACCCTTTCAGCTGCCTTGCGGTCTAAGGGTGATATAGTGTTGAATGTTGCATCAAGTGGTATAGCTTCTCTTCTGTTACCTGGTGTCCGAACAACTCACTCAAGATTTGCTATATCCCTAAACCACAATGAAGACTCAACATGCAATATTTCCCAGGGCAACGATCTTGTAGAGCTTATAGTAAAAACAAAGCTTATAACATGGGACGAGGCACCAATGATGCATAGTTATTGTTTTGAGGCTCTTGATAGAACTTTACGTGATATATTAAGAATTCGAAATCCATCTAGCTCTGATCAACCTTTTGGAGCGACTCCCACTAGATTCTACTTGTTATTCCAAAAGGGACTAGGCAAGACATTGTCCTCGCGACCATCAATTCATCATACTTATGGACACATTGCAAGGTTTTTGAGACTGACGCAAAATATGAGACTTCAAAATCTTGGCAATGATGATCGTGGACTCGAGTTAAAGGCCTTTTTCGAGTGGATTTTGAGTATAGGAGATGGGACGTTGGGGATTGATAATGATTGTTATGCAAGAATAGAGGCGCCAAATGACTCACTGGTAGATGTGTCGGATAAACACGTAAAACCCATTGTTGAAAGTACATATCCATCTTTTTCTGGTAACGTGGATAATGTGTCATGTTTGAATGGGAGAACTATACTTGCACCAACACTTGATCTTGTGCAAACCATAAACGAGTACATGGTTTCGGTCAATAAGTATGAAGGTAAGACTTACTTGAGTTCAAATTCTTTGTGCAGGGCAGGGCAGAGAACATTACAGGTTTGTTCGAAGATATTCATTCAACGAAATTCTTGAACGGTATAAAGTGTTCAGGCGTGCCTCCCCATGAATTGATCCTAAAGGTCGGTGTTCCAATTATGCTTCTGTGAAACATTGACCATCTGCAGGTTCGTGTAATGGAACAAGGTTAATCATCACAAAACTTGGTCATAGTGTTCTTGAAGCTAAAATCATGTTCGGAAGCAATGAAGGGGACAAAGTTTTTATACCAAGACCGTCATTGACTCCATTGGATGCAAGATTACCTTTCAAGTTCGATAGACGACAATTCCCGTTGATTGTGTCGTATGACTATCAATAAGAGCCAAGGTCAATCACTTTCGCATGTCGTACTATTCCTAAAAAATTAGTTTTTAGTCATGGGCAATTTTACGCAGCAGTGTCCAGAGTTACATATAGTGCTGGTCTGAAGATATTGATTTGTGGTGATGATGGGAACCCAACAAATGTAACGACAAATGTTGTGTATAAGGAGGTTTTTCCAAAATTTGCAAAAATAAATGCTCATTATTATTTAGATTCACATTGGTTTTTATTATTATTTCTAAATTTTTATAAAAAATTATGCATCATTACATTAATTTTTGTAAATGTAATATGTTCGTGCATCGCACGAGTGTGGAACTAGTTTGATAAAAGTTGATGAGATGTGAATTAAAAGGCTATGAGTCCTATAAAATATATGGTTAAGATTGATTGTTGACATTTGACTTAGATTAAAATCAAATTTTAATTTGTACCAACATGGGTTAAATACAAATAATATCAATTGTGGAAGGAAAAACAGATTAAGATTTTATAAAATAAAAAAAATGAAATGAATTCCAATAAGTAATGACTCGGACAGGTCATCAAACGTCGGGTCAAGGATTTAGTTAAATAACCAATGCTTTTTTAGGGTTAAATTCGGGTCACTTACTTAGCAGTCCAATTAAGTAAATCAAACTAGTTGTAACACTGGGTCAACCATTTTTCGATTAGACCAAACAGTCATGTTCGAATAATAACATTGTTTGTAGCTTGCCAACTACTTTGATGCCGGCTTAGTATTTTGCATTTTATTAAAAATATTTTCAACCGGTTCTTTAAAGGGTAATTTGTCCAAAACAAGGAAAATGTTATAAAACCATGGGCACACAATAAATTCCACACCATCCCCCTTATGCGTGGGTGGGCTGTGGGGCTCACCCACCCAATTGACATGTGGCAAATGGATTCTATGTCTACTGTTCACAATGGGTACCACGTCATTCCTCTCCAAAACAATCCTATCATTTACATGTTTTGGGAAAAACAATCACATCATTCCATACTGACACAACCAGGGCTTTTATGGTGTTCCTTGGGCGCATCATAAAAATTTTCCACCCGTCACTTGACAGGTGTGCATTGGATGTTAGGCGACCCGGTGAGCCCTGCCTGACACTTCCAATAGGGTGAGACATGTGCCCACTAGAACATTATATAATTTTTATTGATACAATACCACTCAGATCAAGTAAGACTTTATGGGGAAAAATTATTTTTCCAATTAAAGCATTGTAAATTTATCATCTTCTTATATAATGTTTTTAAAAAAAAATGCAATCAACCCTGCATTTCTTAAAATGTGCAAATAAAATAAAACTCAATTAAAACAAAAGGGAAGGAAAACCAAGATTTTTTTTTTCTCCCAATCCATCCCAACCCTAGTCGGAATCACCTTTCGTCAAATCGCGGGCCTTGATGGGCCCCACCTGACACCCTCCAATAAGAGGAGACACGTGTCCACTGAGGACATTATATAATTTCTATTTACACAATACCTCTCAGATCAAGTAAGACTTCGAGAGGAAAATTTTATTTTTTCAATTAAAGCATTGTATATTTATCATCATCTTATATAATCTACATCTACACTATCTTAAAAGTATGGATAGAGGAGAGTCTTTCATATCACGATTTTGCCCTCACATTTTTTCCTCTAAACCAATTATACCCTCCTCTATTACACATTAATTAATTAGATTAAACAAAACGAAGATCCATCATTCTCCGACTCTCCATTTGAACACCCTGGAAACAAACTCCATCGTCGCCTCTTCATTTGAAAACCTAGATACCAAAAAGAATAATTATCTCTGCCTCTCCATTGTCCCTGTCAGATAGCTTCCCTTTCAAATTGATTTCGAGATAACCTAATACAGATCTACCATTTACCAAGGAAAAGAAATTTTCCCTAATAAAGTGAAGCATACGATTTGGGAATAATGGTAGCTTCTCCATAATCGAATTTGCAGCCTTTGTCATGGTTACCCTCTCCTTCTCTTTTCATTTGTATTAAGCATTTTTATCTTTTTTGTTTGTTTTGCTACTAAACCGTTCCTTGCATTTTGGATAAAAATTAATTGCAGTATCTGATTACAAATGAGGATTTCCAGCATAATTGTAGTCCGTATTTTACTATTTTTTTATAGATGCCTTTTAGTAGCTTTTTTATAAATTGGAATATGAATTCTTATGTATGAGTTTGAAATATTTTGAACTATAAAACTGTTAATGTAATAAAAACATTAAATTTCGATTTATTCAACATTTTCACATTATATACATAAATTCAAAAAAAAAAAAAAATTTATTTATGTACTACACAACATTTCAACATTTAAATTTTTTTCTTTTAATAATTTTTATTCCTTGAACAACTTTCAAAAAATAGTATAGATATTGCGCATCACATTCATCATATACATAAGACGTGCAACGCACGTGCTTACTACTAGTATTTAAAAAATGCAATCAACCCAGCATTTCTTAAAATGTGCAAATAAAACTCAATTAAAACAAAAGAGAAGGAAAACCAGAATTTTTTTTCTCCCAGTCCATCCAACCCTAGCCCAAATCACCTACCATCAAATCATGATGATTTTTTTCATCAATTCTGGATGTAAGGGTAAAAATGTCTTCTTACTAAATTCTTAGCTTGGCAATTACTTTGACACGGGCTCAATGTTTTGGTATTTTAGCCCATGTTTAAACCCTTTTATTTGGTAAAAATGCATTTGTAATAGTAACTTTTAGAAGAATTAGTGGTAAGCACGTGCGTTAAACATCTCACATAAACTGTATATGATATGAGTATTAAGTTTAAAGTTATACTCTATTTTAAGATAATTGAGATAATTAAGAATGTTAGGAAAAACTAAAATGAGCATATATATATATTCCAAAAACAATGAAAACGAACTACAGTATTGTCCTCATGCATCTGGCACAAACTCTTGAGATTAGGGAAAAAAAATTACATTGAAAACGATTCTACCTTTGAATTTATATGATTGGTGCAACACATAAGAATAACTTCCTTTATTTTCTCTTGCATCGTTCAATATAAATTAATCATCTTTAGATGAACACGTGTACTGGACTTGAAAGGAGGAATCAATGGAAACGTTCAATTGAATGAACAACTTAAAAATTATACTAAACCTACATAAATTATAAAAGAAACAATTCACCTTCTCATAAAACTTAATAGGAAAATCACGATCACCCACATAATCCATCATTTAATGGAGTGATTCAAGAGTTAGACAACAGTTACTCAGTTAGTATGTTCAAAATGGTAGTCATCAAGATCCTTAACAAATGCAGTGACAAATTATTCACCTTTAATTAGACTTGTTCTCTAGCGACAGACCAATTCTTGAACTTTATGTCTTCAATATAAACATAATAGATTAAAATACAAAATATTGCATAAACTAAATTAGGCAATAGACTTCATAATAGGTGTTTGCACTATTGGCCAATTTTAAAATAAAAAGGACACCCATTTAAGTTAAGATAAACAAATGTTCATATCGAGTCTCATTTCATATTTAGTTATTTACTACATAGTCTAAGTGATAACATTTAAAAAAAAAAGGGAAAAATTGCAACCACAGTCCCAAACCTTCACTTTGTTCTATCCACGGTCCCAAACGTTTAATTTAGTAGCGGGAGAAAGACAAGTGGATGGAAAACATCCGAAATTCTGTTAGTTGACTTAAAATTTGATTTTGAACAGATCTATGAAGGGAAATATAGTAACTTTGTATTTTTATATAAACTAATTCAAATAATTAAATAAAAAAAGGAAAAAAAACTATTCATCTTCATTTTCGTAATTATTAAATACACTTTCAATTATAAGAAAATCATAAAAATACTCAATAAATTATAAATCCTCAATAATTATAAATCCTCAATGATATTGAAAGATTAAATAAAGCAAACGTGAACTCACCAAAATATTCTCAACTATAAGAAGAAATTATGAAAATAAATTATAATTTCTCCACGAAATTGTAAAAAGAAATAAATCAAAGGTGTATTAACCAAGATATTTTGATGTTGATCTTCAAGAAAAAACTTGCACAAGTGAATCTTTATAGCATTATCTTTTGTAGATGGGTGAAAATACAATAAACATCCTAATCAACTGAAATTGGAATAAGAAACAAAAAATTGGAAGATGGATGACTTGGAATAAAACGTTGTTGTAAAAGGCAAAGGGTTGTGCACGTGTGAAGAAACTTATGAACTCAATGCATAGATTAGAAGAGTAATTGTGGAGATCTGAAAAAGTCTAAACCAAATTTGAGCACTCCTAAATAATCTACAAAAATCACAACAAAATAATATCGATTATTACAGCTAACCAACAAAATCAAAACACCAAAACATAAAAGACACGCTAATCAAAGTGAGAAAAAATTGAAAAAGAACATAAAACAAAATAATAATAATAATAATAATAATAATAATAATAATAATAATAATAATAATAATAATAATAAAAAACAAACAAACAATCAAACAAACAAAAAGGAATGAGTGAACGAAGGGGAAACATACTCGTTGAACAATTTGGCTGAAAACCTCGAGATCTGAAAGAGCCTGAGCCAAATTTGAGTGCCCGAAATAATCTGCAAAAATCACAGCAAAATAACATCGATTTCTTAAAGCTAACCAACAAAACCATAAAAACAAAACATAAAAGAAACGCTAATTGAAAGCGAGAAAAATAGAAAAATAAATAAAAAAAAACGAAAAAATTAATATAATAAATGGAAAAAAAAGAAACGAACGAACGAAAGGGAGAAAAACTTACCCGTTGAACAATCTTGCTGAAAATCTCAAGATCTGAAATAGCCTAAGTTGAAATTAAGTGCTCCGAAATAATCTACAAAATCACAAGAAATTAATATCGATTTATTAAAGCTAACTAACAAAATCAAAACAATAAAATATAAAAGAAATGCTAATTGAAAGCAATACAAATAGAAAAACAAAAAATATATATAATATAATAAACAAAAAATATAAAATAAAGGAATGGACGAACGAATGAAGGGGAAAAGAAGACTTACACGTCGAACAATTTGGCCAACTATTAAGAGCATGTTGGGGGTTATCTGTTTTCTAGGTTTTAAATGGGGAGGTTGATGGCTTTTCGTTTTAAAGGATATATTTGGTTTAGCGAAAAAATGTGAGATTAAATTCGTTAATCGAAATATTCTCTGTTATTCACACTTTTAAGGTAGTGTAGATAGATAGATGTAGATGTAGATTTAAATGGAGGAGGTGGGTGACTTTTGATTTTAAAAGGTACATTTGGTTTAGCGAAAAAACTTTGAGGTTAAATTCATCAATCAAAAAAATCTCCCTTATTCACAAATTTAAAGACTTAAAGTAGTGTAGGTGTGTGATTAAAAAGTAGAAAATCAATTACGATAATAAATAACACAAATGAAGAACCAATAGAATACAAGAATAAACAATCTGTTACAACAATCACACTCCCCTCATTCCTATATCAAGCGCACACGTCTCACCTCTGAGGTTCGTGATTTGGAAATCGTATGTTTGCTCCAAACAGGGTCAAAAAGATGAGACCTAATAGATGAAACTTAAAAATCTGGTTGTCCGTTCTAATTTATGCAAGGTCTATTTCTATTGATGTACTGCAATATTATTATGAATATCATGAAACAAAAAAGGGAATTGATTATTATGAACATCAAATGGAATTTAATACATATAAATATATTAGAATTTATTACGACAAAATAAAAGACAATTTACATTACAAAAAAAAAAAATTATTAGATAAAATAAAAGTTAATAAACTACGCAATAGTCATGAAGCACATGTTGGCCACTTCATCTTGACTCTCATCTTCATCTTGCTCATCATCACTTTCATCCAAAGTGGCTTGTAGAGCTTTCTTTTTGAATAATCTTTTCTTGCTTCGACACTCGGCACTCTTATGACCGGGTTTGTCATAATTATAGCAAACAATCTTTTCATCTTTTTCGTCTCTCTTTTGGATTCGATGATTGTTGCGAACGCCTCTCCACTTCTTGATGAGAATAGCAAGATCATTAAGTTCCTCGTCACTTATGTTTGAGTTTGATGAGCATTTACCATGTGATGATTTAAGAGCAATTTTGCGCTTGACTTCTTCTTTTCCTTTTCTTGTCCTCTCCTTTGTTTCGGCATTGTTGAGCTCATAAGTCATCAATCTTCCATAAAGCTCCTCTAATGGATGTGTGTTGACATCTATCGTGTTTTCGATCAACATCCTCAATGGTCTCCAATCTCAGGAGAGAGACCTAAGAATTTTACTCACAAGTTCACCATTAGTAAATTTATGATCAAAGCCTTTAAGACCATTGACAATATCGGTAAAACGAGTAATCATGCAAGTAATGGGCTCATCTTGCTTCATAAAGAAAATTTCAAAATCTTTAAATAAAAGATTTGTCTTAGTTTCTTTCACTTTGCTCGTACCCATATGTGTGATTTCTAATGTATGCTAAATATCAAATGCGGAATCACATGTGCAAATACGATTAAATTCATTCTTATCCAAAGCACAATAAAGTATATTTTTTACTCTAGCTTTTAAAGTCAATTTTCTCCTATCATCATTATTATATTCCTCCCTGGGTTTTGAAATAGTTTGATCAGGTTTTCCATCAACCTTAATAACTTTAGTAAGCTTATGAGGACCTTCTTCGATGACTTCCCAAATATTATAATCTATTGATTGAAAAAAAATCATCATTCTAGTCTTCCAATAGTTATAATGTGTACCATCAAAGAAAGGAGGAAAATTTGTAGAATGCCCCTCAAGATTATGATTAGCCATTAACTCAAGATTGTAAAATCTTAAAAAATAAGCACCTAAGCTCTGATACAAATTGTTAGCCCAAGAGTAAACTAATCAAGAGGGGGTGAATTAGTTTATAAAACTTTTTCGATAAATAATCTCAAACTTAAAAACCAATAGGTACAAGTATGTGCACTTAGTGTTGCAAGTAACTTAACTAGCAATGTAGTGTGCTATAAATGTGTAAAATTAATTGATAAAGCAAGTATAACACTTAGATATAGTGTTGCACAATATAATTGATAGAATAGAGTAAGTGCAATGTAAGTAAGTAAAAGAGATAAAAGAATGCAAACGCGATTTAAAAAGGTTCAATCAACCAACGTGATCTACGTCCTCCGTTACCGAGCTCTCCTTCACGAGCAAGGCCAAATCCACAATATTGGTAACTTACAACAAGGAGTATCAAATCCTTAAGTGACTTACAACAAGGAGCACTTACCCTTAGGTGACTTACAACAAGGAGCACCTACCCTTAGGTGACTTACAACAAGGAACACTTACCCTTAACCAACAATCGAGTTTTCACAAGGCTCTCGAAACCACAAGATATAATAAGTTGAATTTACAATTGAAATAACTCTTTTGACAAATCTATCTATATATAATAATGGAGTCCTCTGACCAGACTTTTGACTACTCTTTTCCCGCCTAAATTCTTTATTTTTTTCTGTTTAATTTTAATTCAATTTGTTGTCCATTTTTTTATATTTGTGACATGATTAAGATGTGTTGTAGTTGGCATGCCTTGTATTGGGGGTTGAAATTGTGTGCTATCTACTTTGCATTGGTGGAATGTGCACAAGTACTTTGCATTGGGAAATGTGCTCACACTGATCACAATTATAACTAACAGTATTATTAACCATGCAATGCTGAAATGCAACCACAAAATACAAAATCATGAAGTAAAAAAATGTAATAAGAGATTGACCAATAGTAAAACACAAACATATTGAAATGGATCTACTAAATCCTGCAGCATGCAATGATAAAGTGAGATCACGTAACTGTTGATCTTCCCCATTATTTAAATTTAAACTAATAAATTGATTTATAAATCAATCTATAAATTACACAATTTTTAAAATCATTTTTTTAACAACACATATTTTTTTTTTCAATTTTCAACCTCTACTTTTCTCAAAAATATAAATAAATCAGTTTATCAACCAAACAGTGTCACCAAACACAAGCTTATCTTCTTGTCCTCACATGCCATCTACTAATAATCTTTATCTTTATAGGCTCCATTGGGCGTCTCAAATAAATGAAATTTAATTTATAACGTGTATTAGTTAGGTTTTCTAAGTAAGATATGTGGTTAAAATTGGAGAAAGGAAATGTGTGTGATTAAAAAGTGATTTGAAAAATTGTGTAAATTAATTTGGACAATCATTTCCATTTTAAAACGGCAGCAGGAACGGAGCCTTATATATATAAGTAAAGTAATGATTTAGTGTGAATACAATAAAGTTAACTATTTGATTAATATTTATTTGGTTAACTAACACATGTTTGACTATAATATGGTTAACAATTAATATTTATTTGGTTAATGTTTGACTATTTAAGTTTGCATTTGAATTATATTATAACCACGATTATATTTACCTAGGCTTATTAATTTTTTTATGTTTTAAATTTTTTATCATTTATTTTTAAATTAAACAATTGATGTAATTTTTATTGCAACAGTTTTCTGAAAAGTATATTTTTAAATTTATTTTCCATTTTTTTATAAATACAAAGAAAAATTATTTCCAGACTTATTATGTAATTGGTTAAATTCATATCTTATTTTAACTGACAACCTTTTATTATATTTGACAACTTTTTGTAGTTTGTACCATTTTTACTTAGACATTTTAATTTTGAACGAATTATGAATTCATGTACGATTATTACATTTAGATTATATTACATACGATGCCATATTATATTTGTCTGGGTTTATTAATTTTTTATGTTTATTAACTTTTATTATTATTATTTCTTAAATAGTTAACGTAATTATTTTATAGAAGTTTTTTGAATGTTCATTTTAAAATTTATTTCCTTTTTTAATAAATACAAACAAAATTATTTCAAATCATTCTCTATTTCCTTGGAAGGGTGATGTGTTTGATATTTTTTATTTATTTATTTGTTTCATTATTTTAATATGAAAATACTTAAGTTTTCAATGCATTGTGATCAATTAAGTGAGACTCTTTGGATTCCTTATTTTAATTATTAAAATCTTCTTATTATTAAGTTAATTAATTAATTTAGTTACATCTATTCCTTTAAATTTCAACTGCATTAAATAAACAAACAATATTTGTGACAATAATATTTTTATTATATTTTTATAATTTTTACTATTCAAATGTTAGATGAAAATAATATTTTTATAATTTATACTCATTTTGGGAAAAATATGATGAAGAACAATATATAAAAAGAAAAACGTCGATCTTAAAGAGAATATGTAAGTTGAGTTTTGTACATGTATTGTATGAACCTAATTTTGTAGTTCAAAAGTTTATTTAAAAAAGAAAATTTCATTTATTGAACTTTAATTCAAAAAATAGAGTTGATATGATCACGGTACAATCTCTAAACACTTAATTCATGACCTGTTTTTCCGTAAAGATGGTAAAATAATTCATGACCTCTTTATTTCATTTTATGATTTGAAAATTGTAAACATTTCAACTTTAAGAAATCAAATAATTGTAAGCTCGACTTCAGTCATCAAATGAAAATTGTAAAGTATAAAATAAGTCTCATGTCCATATCTGACTTCGCCTAAATAGACTAAGAAAATTGGAGAATTAACAATTAGCTGTTAAGAGGTTGTTTGGTAAAGGAAAAAATATCACCACAAATTTTCAAACTTAATCTCAACCATCTATTCTTAGTCAAGCCCACAATTTTTGACTTTTTCAAATATTTTTCAACCACACATCCATCAAAAAACTAAAAAAAATCACAAAAATTAAAAAAATTCACATTACCAAACTGACTCTAAAAGAAATATGTAAGTTGGAATTTTATGTTTTACTTTTTTGGATATTTTTCATTATATATGAATGCAAAATTTGTATCGGCATTGTATTTTATCAACTTATATTCAATAAATAATTGTTAATTATTTCTTCCGTGCATCGCACGGGTGCGATTACTAGTGATATATTCAAATTAAGTACCAAGAGAGTTATGCTAATACTTCAATCGATAGCAATGAATTAAGCTCGAGTGTTATAGAAAAACTTTGATGTAAATGATAATGAAAAGTTCAATGCAATCAAATTTTTTTTTTCAAATAATCTCTTGTTAAAATATTGAATCAAATTAAGTATCAAGAGATGCCACACTTGAATAATTAACAATAAGTTAAGCTCAAAGTGTTTAGGTAATGAAACTTTAATGAATCAAATGATAATGAAAAATATAGCACAAATAATCAAAGTTCTTTAATTGAAATTTCTCTCTTTTAAAAGATTGAAACAAGTTTAGAACAAAGAGAGACTTACACTTCAATTCCAATATGTAATGTGAAGATGTTGAGGACGTTTATACAATGTAAAATCAAGAATCTTCACAAAAACTTTCTTTCAAAAACTTTGATGAATTTGATAAAACAAAGTTTGGATTACTCAAAGAATTCTAATAAAGATAGAAAAATATCAATCAAGTAAGAACAATGAATTTTTCACAAGAAAACTTTTCTAAAATCTTCTTTTAGTTGTTAAAATGAATTCAAGAGAGAAGGTTATTTATAGAACAAATTTCGCACGTACTATCTTTTGCGGTCGACCTATTCAGCCATACGGTCGACCTCAATACATTCGTTGCGAGAAAATAGCCGTTGGAGTTCAAAAATAGGCAGTGCGGTCGACCTGAAAAAATTTGCAGTCGACCTCAGAATGCCATGTGGTCAACCTCAAAAAATAGTATTTCAAGATTTTGATTTTTCAAGGTTTTCTGATCAAAGTTGATTTTGAAAAAGATATTTTAATGACTTTAAAAATGTTTCTTGAGCTTTATGAAATGCATTGCCAACTATTGATGCATTGACCTTACATAAGATTGAAAATCAATTTGTAAAAGCTCAATTCTTTGTAGGCTTCATTCCTTGATCTTCATACTATAATGCTTCATGTTTTGAACATCGCATTTTGTGTTTTTGATCTTTTATCTTCGAGAGATGATTTGTACTTTGAATATTTTGAAGATTATCATTACATGAAACACTTGAAGCACACTTGTTAATAACACAATATAATCTTATTTGTTATGATCAAAACAATAAGATTAAGTTAACCATATGTCAACAAGTTAAACATGCAAGGCAAGTAGAATTAAGAAAAATTAATAATTTTTAACATTTAAACAAAGTTTCTAAGACCAATGGCAAAGCCAGGAATTTTATGTTGCTGAGGCGAAAAATATGAGGGTGGAGGGGAAGGTCCCTTCTCGGGGGTTCGGGGACACAGAGCCCCCGAATTTTTTTGAACCAAGAAGATTGAAATCAATGATTTTGAGTACCAAATCTAATATAATGATAGTCATAAATAATGATACATCAAAAAACTAATAAATAAAATCAAAATATTTCTCTATGCTATATTCTAGCCAAGAAGAAAATTTGTTAAATCACAAGACGGTGATTTTCACTTTTCAAATATTTGTCCATAAGAATGTTCCTTTTGTTTTGAAATATTACCCATTTACGTTAACTGAATTCTATAAACAAATCACCATTACCTTTGATTTTCCCTAAAAGGTCATTCATTAAGCATAAATGTACTGGAAAATCCGAATTTGCTTCTACAATAAATAGATCACCCAAACCCGATGATCTTGAATTTAAAGAAAAAAAAAAAAAAACAGAAAAAAAAGAAACTCCGTCTTTTGAACAAAACCCAGTAAATCTAATTGCGTTACTAAGAATCCCAACCACGAAATGTTAAAAAGCAATCAAAATTGATCATGAAATGCATGATCATATCATATCCCAGTACTTAAACTATAAAATTAGTATAAGAACCAGATTCACAACCTTCAACGAAGAAAGAGACGAGAGAGAGAGAGAGAGAGAGAGAGAGAGAGAGAGAGAGAGAGAGAGCACTATACTGATACAGAAAGGAGAGAGAGAGAGAGAGAGAGAGAGAGAGAGAGAGAGAGAGAGAGCACTATACTGATACAGAAAGGAAGAATCGGGTCACCTTGGAAAGCTCTTCTAGTTGTGCACCAATACTGCAAATATACAATGCATGCCCTAATTTTATTTATTTACTTTTTTGAAAAAATGCGGAGTTTTTACTAGGGAAAATGCCCTAGTTTGCCCAGAGGTACCTCCACCCCTGCCTGATACCATATTTTACTCTCTCTCAATCAAAATTTTAGCTAGACTCACTTATTTAATGAAAGCAAATATAAACTTCACGTTAAGAACAACATTAATAATATATAAGAATAAATGATTGGTTTTGGTTATAAAAATTTATCAATGGAGATTTAATATCAATTATTTTTCCTTCATAACAAAATTCTAGACTTGTAAAAATTTATCAATGCATTAAATTTGATAGATGACATCTTCATTCTCTTCAATATTGTTGTTTGTTAGTTGATTTCAATTTCATCGTATACATTTGAAAATGTATGATTACTATTGGTTTAATTTCTTCATGATAAAGTTGATATATTATTTTCTTTTTGAAGCGTGGGAGTAAAATTTTTAATTATAGCTAAAAATTATGTAGCAAAAATCTGGTACATATAGGTTTCAGTGCAATCTGTACAGATATTGAAAATTTTTATACTTGAAACTTCATCATGTGCGATCAAATTACGTAGCAACATATGGTTTATACTTTTATTTGTGAACAAAACCATTCGACTTATTAAAAATTCAAGTTTGAGAATAAACAATTATATTAATATAATTGTATTTGTGAAATTTTTTCACTATTTCCTTTATGATAGTTCGTTAATATAATTGTATTTGTGTTTAATGAGAATAAATATATAATTTGAAAAAAAAAAAAATGGAAAATAAAAGTGAGAATTGAAAGTTTTGGACTTTATTTTTAAGACTTTTATTGAGAAAGTAAATACTTTAGATTGTAAATATATCGAGATTAATGACATTGTTGATAAAATGGGAAAAAAATAATATTAAAAAATAATTATTCATTAATTAATATTAAGGATAAATATGAAAATATAAAAAATAAAAATAAAAATTATCCTTTCAAGCCACTTTTAGAATTTGTATAGATTAACCTTTTAAATTTATATAAAAAAATAATATCAAAAATTTATATAAAAAAATAATATCAAATATATTTGTAGGTTTTTTTTTTTTTTTTTTTTTTTTTTTTTTTTTTTTTTTTTTTTTTTGGGTCTAGAAAAATATTTTTGAAAAGGAATTAGTTAAATGCAACTATTCATTTGTTTATGTATCCAATTTCAGGAAAAATCATTTTCTTTCCCACTTTTTCCTATTTTGGACGTTTGGTTTGCAATATTTTCTTGGCAATTCGATTTCTAGCTTTGTGGCACACGCGTGTCTTTTCCTTATTTTTGAGGAAATCATTTTCTAAGGTAGGTAGAAGGTTTTATTTTTCAGGTAAAATCTTGTACCATTTTCGTTACGTTTGATCATTTTTGTCATTGTTAATTGATTTATTTTTTTATCAAAAATTAACATTATTATTATCAAGTATAAATGTGTTAAAAATTTAATTTTTTATTAAATAATTTTCAATAACATTAAATATATTTTCTTAATACGTGAAAAGTCAAATAAACTTATATAAATCGGACGAAGAGAGAAGAAAAGTTACAATCCATTAAAACAACGGATCGATTCACAAGAATTTTACCTTTGTCGGGAGATTCAACCTAAATTTAACTGTACTTCGACTCTGAATACGTTGAAATTCCCACGTGGAGAAGGAAAGTGATATCCGAATCCAAACAACTGGACAATACGGATCCGGGCGTTGGGCAAAAGAATTCCCGTGACTGACTTTTGGCCACTTTCTCCCCGACAATTATTTTTCAGTGTATCTACTGCACCTCAGGACGCCGTCTGCCCTTCTTCAATCATACTCCCTACCACCCACCCACACACACCAGATCTATCCAAATTCCCAATTGCTGAAAATATCTCGATCAATTTGAAATGAACGGTTCAAAAATTCTCCACTGCTCATCAAAGTTGTGATTTACTCGATTTTGATTCTTTTCCTTTTCCTACTATAGACTGATTGATAGATCCACTTGCAACCATCAAAGATACAGTGACAAAGGTTCTTTTACTTTTTTACCTGACATTTCTCATTTCCTGCTCTCCCTTTCTCTATATGTGTATATTATTATTATTATTGGAATAGTAGCCAACCTGATTTTCCAGGAGATTTAAGCTTCCAATTTTTTGTATTTCTTAAAAACACGAGTTAAGCAGTATGTTGTATGTTGTAAATGTAAAATTTCGCGACTTGTAGATCTGTATTGTTTGTCACTTGAATTGTGGATTTTATTTGGTGAAGTTTGTCTGTATGATATAATATATCTTGCAAATTCAGTTGAAAAACTATGTTTTACTGTCAACAGCTATGAGTTTAATAGAATTTTGTCCATTGGTTGTTGAATATTTGTCGAGTGGTTCTTTGTGCTCTTTTCTTGCTAACCTTCTGGTTGCGGAATTATCAGGTTTCCATTTAAAGTGCATATACTTCATTAATTGAGAGTCACGAAGTTCTTCGTTGCAGGTTGGCAATCAAGAAAACATAAGCTCATCAATAAGATTTATTTTTTCCATACCCCGTGGACTGCAAATTGTAATGTTAATGAGCATTTAAATTTTGGTATCTATTTGGAAGCGCACAAGGACTTTGACTCTTTAGAGGCTCGTTAATCAATTCTATGAACATACAACTTATTTTCAGACTGAGTATAACAAACGTGATTGACTAGATTTTATGTTATTTGCTGTTTGTTGCCAAGGTTGCTTTTCTCTTCCCATTTTTTTCTATAGTGGATTGCGAGTCAGTTATTGCCTTTTCTTCTGTAGTATTATCTTTATTTGCTGGTTGGAAATGTTGGAAATGGTTAATTTCGATGAGATTTCCCCCTTTCTGTTTGATGAGCTCTTTTGAGGAGGGAAAAATGAGATTTGTCTTAGAAGAATGCCAATAATTAAAAATATGGGCTTTCTTGTGGTAGGTCTGGAGCTGATATATGACATGGGTGCCTCAAAGAAATGGATCAAAGCTTTGATTGGTTTCAAGAAGCCTGAGAAATCACAATGTTCGGATAAAGATGAAAATGTAGGTGGTATTTTCCAATTGCAGTTGTTTATCAGGGTATATAATGTTATGGAAAGGCAATTCAAGATGTGCAAAAATTGCATTTGCTTGCAATTAACTCTGTTGAATGCCCTGTCTCTGCAAAGCTTCTTTTTGTCTATCTGTATATTCCGTCTTGACTGTGGTGGGCCTGAATTTCCCTACCCTTATGGATTTACACACGCTGAAGGGATATTCTTGAATCCCAAATATACCTTCTCATTTCTGGAGGGGCGGCGGCCCGGTGCAAGAAGGTTTCTCAAAGTGGTTGGAGCTGCTCAATATTGATGACATATTTGGTGGACATGTATTATATCTTATTTATGAACTAAAAATGGGTGTAGAAGAAACTTGAGATGCAAAACCATTTCTTCTGCATGGAAAAGTAAAACTGTAGCAGAAGTATCTTTCCTAGTGTCATATATGAATAGTTTGAACTTGATTTTAAAGCAACATGACTATTTAGGTCCAAATTGTAGTGAAATTTATTAAATAGGCATGGATCATTGACTTAAATTGTCTGACCATGCAGAGAACGGGGAGCATTGGCAAGATTTGGCATCGAAGAAAGCATTCTGTTGAGATTGATGCCACCATACTTCAAGATGAGTTCAATCAAGATGCTGCTACATCAGTTGAAGATGCCAACTTTCAGCAAGTTTCAGATTGTACTAGCTCTCCTTCTGCTTCACTTCAGGTTCAAAATGCTGCTCAAGTTCAAAAGATAACGAGAGAAGAATGGGCTGCCATACGCATCCAAACAGCCTTTAGAGGATTTCTGGTATTGACTTGATTCATTTTCTAAGTTTTTTGTTACTGAACTAACAAAGACAGCTGTATTTTTCTGGTACATAACATAAAGGCTTGACTGGATATTTCTTGATTTATCATCTAGATTTCATTTTTCCTTTTAATCTGAACCAGCAGTTGACCTTTAATGAACATACAGGAAGAAGAAATCCAACTTGATGTATCTGTGCACTGTGATTTTTCTTGTTGAGTATGTCAAGAATTGGTGTAGAAATAATAGAATGGAGTATATGTGAATGCTCATACATGTACACGCTGAATGAGCAGACGAAGAAGACAGGAAAGGATGTGAGATCAACTAGTATGACTAGATTCTATCCTTATCAAAGAAATGTTCTCCTCCTTTAATTGCGCAAGCTCAAATGCTAAATAGAATGTCCTCTCTAGCGGGCTCTCTATTTTAAAGGTGCAGCTCTCTCTTCTGGTCGTGGGCTGCCGCGATCATGATGAAATAGGCCTTTTGAAAGGAAGACCTTTTTGGGTTTTAGCTTACGGCTTATCTTTTTAGTTGGTAGACCATCAATATTTTGTTGATTAGGATAAGTCTCTCATTTGTATTACATCATAACCTTCACTTTGTGTTGCTCTTATTCATCATTATAAAGAATTTGTAACAAATATCTGGTCACGATTAACCATCATTAAGATTCGTTTATGATGACATGATATAGAAAGTGTGATTTTATTGTAAGGAAATTGGATTACAATTTTTTTTAATCAAAGTGGAGAATTATCTGGTGAGCATGATTATGATGTGTACAATAAAACGAAGTAATAATTTCTACATGTATTGTATGTGTATAATATGGGAGTTTACGTTGATTAGAGTTTATCATGCTCTTATGTTGCTAGGGTACTCAAGTATGTGTATCTAGATTTAAGAGTTCTGTTTGAGATAAAAATCAGCTTTTTCTTAGAATTAGATTAGATTGTACTGCCGTTTGAGTTTGGCTATAAGAAATAAGTGAATAAGTTAATCATATACTTTACCATCATTGAAATCAGGGAGAGAGTGGTTTCAGTACTATGTTTCAACAACAGAATGGTTTCATGTATTGATTTTTTATCAGGCCAGACGAGCTCTACGCGCTTTAAAAGGATTGGTGAGGCTTCAAGCTCTTGTCAGGGGCCATGCTATAAGAAAGCAAGCTGCTATTACACTCCGTTGTATGCAAGCTTTAGTAAGAGTTCAGGCTCGTGTCCGCGCGAGGCGTGTTCGTATAGCGTTGGAGAGTGAAACAGAACAACAGAAGCTTCAACATCAACTTGAACAAGAATCTCGCGTTAAAGAAATTGAAGTAAGATGTATTTGGTCTTGAACTGATAATATTACTCCATTAGGTGGTCGTATAAGATTTGATGTATAGAAATGATATTTTATTTAATTACATTTGCTTAATGGTGATGTAAATGTATACTGAACCATTCTTGATTTAGAAATACTTTAAACCCTTCTGTCATTGGACTTGATTGAGAGGTTTTATGTGTGTAAGATTTTAAAGCAACAGCGCGATTAGTTTAAGATTAAGAGATACATAAGTGATCTAGAACTTACAGGAGGATAAATGTTACTTAACCCATGCTCAATAGTGTGTCTGATTTTTTTTTAATTGTTATCCCAGGATGGGTGGTGTGATGGCGTTGGATCTGTCAAAGAAATTCAAAACAAATTGTTGAAGAGGCAAGCGGCTGCAGCTAAACGAGAAAGAGCAATGGCATATGCTCTGGCGCACCAGGTATATATATTATATTCTTTCGAGTTAAAACACAATTTAGTAAATTGTACAAAATCATGCTGAGTACTCCATCAAAAGGCAATCATCAGAAAATTGAATGATGATGGAAAACCTCCATCCCTAATTTTTGTCCTATCAGAATCTCTTTTCTTAAAGATCTTGGTGCCTACATTTTCTAGATTCTATGTTTACCCATAAGTGGAAATAGGGAATAAATGATTTCCGTTAATTAGACTTGAAATCACTTGTAATGGTGTTCAATGAGCCTTAAGATAGAATATTCATGTTCAGTGGCAGGCAGGGTCTAGACAGCAAACAACATTGGCTGGTTTTGAACCTGATAAGAGCAATTGGGGCTGGAACTGGTTGGAGAGATGGATGGCTGTTCGTCCATGGGAAAACCGCTTTTTAGACATTAATCTGAAAGATGGAATGAAGATTCTTGAGAATGGATCGGTCGATGCAAATAAAGGGGCCAAAACCCAGTTGATACCCACTGGAAAGAAATCAACATCAAATATTGCAAATGAGAAAATCCTGCCATCACGTTCAAGCATTAACTCAAACGAAAAAAGGGGTGTATCACATTCTGATGGCAGCAGCTCTTCACACAGCAAGTCAGCAAATGTGCAAGAAACACCAGCCATGCTATTTTCCAGTACAAGGTCAAAACCAGTTCTTAAAGACTTGGTTGAGGAAACTACCTCTAAACTTGTTGCTGGTTCAAGATCGCATAGCAATCCAAAAGAGAGATCCACTCTTTCAGATAAACAAGGAAAGAAGCGATTGTCTCTGCCAAGCAGCGGTCAGTCTCTCTATCATGCTTTCCTTTTTCTTTCTGAATATTATTATTGTCCTGGAAAGCAAGCTACCTGCTTTATAATAGGACGTCTTGAGTATGCTTGGCTAAGATTTAAAAAAAAAAAATGTTTACTTGTGATTGAAGAAGTAAGCTTTCAGATAATTATTTATATTGGTTGAAATTAGAAGTAAGATGTTTTCTTGACATTGGGGGGGGGTAACTTTTTTTGGACTTAAAAGTTTGAAATACAGTAAGTTATCCAATTATATGTAACTTTTTACTTTTACTTACTTTTAAGCTTAGCTACTTCTTATTTTTGACAATAGGGTAATAGTAACTTTCAACATAAGTCAATTTTTTTCTTCTTAAAATGAAGGAAAAGGCAAGTTATCTAAATATGTAAAGCAACAAAAAGTTCACTTATTTTTAAACTTATCCAAACATAGTCTTTGTTCTTTCTTGCCTCTAGAGCTTGTTTGTTTCAGTAAGTTTTTCAACTATTTTCTTCAAATTCATTTTCAACCATATATTTCTACAGGACTGTCACTTTTCAATAACTTTTGAACCACGCATTCTCACAAAAACTCAAAATTCCTCCAAAACTCTCAACATCAAACAACATCTAATTTGGATATTTATGCTACTTTCAGTTTTCTACATCCTCCCCTTGCAATCCGAGATCCTCTTGGATTCAACTTGTTAAACACCTCTTGTTGTGATCATGCAATTATAGAGTTCATTGTAATCTTGAAAGTCGTAGAATTCTAGATTCTCACAAGTATCCATGATTATCAGCATTTCTAATACATCGATTAATAGCGGCCTCCTGTTTACGAGTTTCTGTATCATACTATGCTGTGGCTTGGATATTGCACATTAGCAAATAATTTGCTCACTGCAGTTCTTTGCGGATCAACCAGGTCTAAATCAGGGGTCTCGACCAACCAGTCAACCGAGTCGAACTGCCATAAAAAACTCACCTACTGGCCAGAGGCACGCGAAGGATAAATCCAAATTGGACGGGAATGGAGTAAAGCCTTCGAAATCTACTCTGCAAGCTGATCATTAGTGTTTAGATTTTATCCTTCTCTTGTACAAAAAGAACTATTTCATGTAAGAAGATGCTTAGTTTTTGGTCACCGAGGCTTGAAGCTAAAGAGAGTTATTTATTATTATTATTTTTAATGACTCGGGTGTTTAGACTTCGCTGACTAACCATGGGGGAGAGCGACCGTCCCCTGGTTCGCCCTCCAAGTATATTCGAATTTGGTTATAACCTACGTATGCTTGGAAAGATTTGTACAACGGTTCTCCCTTCACGATTTCCAGGCAAGCTCATTTGTCTGCGGATTTCAACTACTTTTCCAAAAAAATTGCTTCGATGTTTGAGATACCAAGTGTGAAAATCGCCTTATTTTTTTGGGTGTCTGGAGAGAAAAATGGATCAAGGAAAGATTGATATCAAGAAGATCAAGACGGTAAACAATAGGAAAATCACTTTCTCAAAGAGACGCACATACTTTTTGAAGATCGAGACTATGAATAGTAGGCAAATCATTTTCACTTTATGCTTTAATAAATTTTGAGTATGTGATGTGATCCACGGTAGGAGATCAAGGGAGAAATCAAGGCACGGACAATTCCATGACATTCTATGTGAGAAACGGAGCAAGTTTCGTGTTGAGCCTGAACCAAGGATTGCGGCGCTTCGCACCCGGTAATCGAACTAACTTGCTTACAAAATATCTATGCTTTGAGATTGAATCTTGAGTACCGTTCAACCTTCTGAATTTCATCAAACCGGGTCACGTTGTTTCAAAAGAAAGAAAAAAAGGTGCAGCCGGACTATCACTCGATCGCATGGTGAAAAGGATTGAGCGATCGTACGATGGTACAAAAATTTCATCCAAGAGTTTAAGGGCCAACCACTCGATCGCGACACCGATGCCCAAGCGATCACGCGATTGAAATAGAAACCAGATTTTCGCGTTAATTTATTTTCTTGTGTTTGGCTAAATTTGGATCTTTCCTAAATTTGGAGGATATGGTGCATATGGAAATGAAGGTGGAAAGGCAACTAAGGTGAAAGGGGGCAACAAGATAATCACCGGGTTCTTATCCTACATCACAACCGAAGCGGGAACACAATGATGAACATGTCCCGAAAGGAAATGAGGAACCTACAATGAAAGGTAAAAATATTTCTGATTCTCAAACTACTAGGGATAAAAATATTAAATACTTTAAGTGTTTGGGTTCGGATCATATAGCATCATAGTGTCCAAATAAGAGGGTAATGATCTTGCGTGATAATGGTGAAATTAGTTCGGAGGATGAATTTAAGGGAATGCCTAAGTTAGTGGATTTTGGGGCTAGCAGTAGTGATGAATAGGGATTGACTTATGCTGTTAAAGGGTCACTTGTTAAACGGCGTGTCCTTAGCACTAGAGTTAGGGTAGATGAAATCGGTGAGCAAAGGGATAACCTATTTTACACTAGATGCTTATTGGGTGAAAAAGTTTGTGGTTTGGTGATTGACGGGGAAGTTGTACTAATGTGGTTAGTACAACGTTGGTTAAAAAATTGGGCTTGAGCTTGATGAAACACCTAAACCCTTATAAATTGCAATGGCTGACCGAGTCGGGAGAAATTAAGGTAAATAAGCAGGCTATGGTCAATTTTGCCATCGGGGGTTACAAGGATGAGGTGATTTGTGATGTAGTGCCTATACATGTTGGGCATATTTTATTGGGTAAGCCTTGACAACATGATAGAAGAGTGGTGTATGATGGGTTTAAAAATCAATATTTTTTTTGTGAAAAGTGGGAAAAGGATCACACTTTCCCCTCTATCACCTAAAGAGGTCTAAGAAGATCAAATGAAAATAAAGAGTGAGTTTGAGGGGAAAAACACGAGAGTTGAGGCCACGACCTCAGAAAAAGGAGAGGGTGTGAAAATTGAAAATAAGAGGGTTGAGGCCATGACCTCAGAAAAAAGGAGAGCTAGAGTGAAAAAGAAAAAGAAAAGAGAGTCCACCCCCAAAATGAATTTTTTTGCACAAATGTTGATGTACAAGGATTCTTGCTTTGCACTTAACCAATCTAATAAATCCCTCCCCAGCTCTATAAAATATGTTTTGCAGGTGTCTAGATCAAACCATGATCTGAAACAAGGAAGAAATTCATTGGTACAAAGGAGCGGCCCAAAAAGTATAAGCATGATCCAAAGGACAACAAACCCAGGAGTTGCAAGAGGATTAGACAAATTCGAGATTCGAGGCCGAATCCTTTTTAAGAGAGGGGGAATGATGTGATCCGTGGTAGGAGATCAAGGGAGAAATCAGGGCATGGGTGATTCCATGACAATCTACGTGAGAAACGGGAGAAAGTTCCCTGTTGAGCTTGAACCAAGGATCAAACCGGGTCACGTTGTTTCAAAAGGAAGAAAAAAGGTGCAGCCGGACTATCACGCGATCACGTGGTGAAAAAGATCGAGCGATCACGCGATGGTACAAAAATTTCATCCGAGAGTTTAAGGGCCAATGATAAGTGTATTTTATACACTTACGGATATGTCAAAACTAGGATATGTCATTGTGATTTATGAATAAATTCTACCTAAATTGTGTTTATTTGTTGTTATTTCATATTTTATTCGAAAAGAGGGACAAGGAAGCAATTGCGGGAAATAAAGGTCAAATTTAATACAATTGATCAAATCAAAAGTTGAGGACACACCACGCAAATAAAGCCCAGGGACTAACTTGTAAGGAAAAGAAAAGAAGAGGATTCGCCAACTAAGTCTTCTCATGCGATCGCCTCTTTAACCAAGGCGTGATCGCGACATAGGCGTAAAAGTTCAACAGAGGCTAAAACATCCATACCACGCGATCGCATGAGCTTCCGACTGGGCCGAACTTGGGTCTTTTTGAGTGATTTTGACAGAATTCTTGCGAGAATTTACCCTAAGATATATATACAGCGTGAGAGGCAACAAAAAGGGGACTTTTGTTGAGCCTCTGAACACACAAATTCTTGGCGATTCTACATCAATTGAGAGGGAGATTCAAGCACGACGAAAGGGGTGGAGAATAGAGGAATAACACAGGAATTCGACTCTTGGTGCAAGAATTCTTTTCTTGTCGTTAATTTCTTAAATTCCATTATGTTTGATTATTATTTTTATTGTTTTTGTTCTTTATTCTTGATGTGTAACTAATCTTAACGTTGCGATGAATGATGTAGCCTATTCAATTATTTTTAATTCCATATTCCTTGTTTGAACGATTCAATGCATGTGTTGATTTATTATTGCGTTTCATGAGTGAATGAACTTGCCACTTATTCATGAATTAATGTGTTATTTCTATAATTCGAGAGGAGAGTTAATAACATAGATCTAGGTAATAAATCTGGTAATTGAACGAGAGATAGAGATATACTCTTGTAATTATTGCGGTTGTGTGTGAATTCTTGTGTGTAATACATTTAGATAAGGAATATTCGGACCCACTGTAGAGATACAAGGTTGACTTATTTAGGTAGGGTTGATTTAAACTCGAGAGAGGAATCTCAATGTGAATTAGTGAATTCGACCGAACACATATTTAGAAAATAGAACCTGGAATTAGAATTGATTTAATTGGTTAGGCGAATTCGTGAATCCCAACTACATTACAACCATCTTTAAAAACAAAAGCAATTTTGAAATTTCATTTTTTTGCAAACTTTAATTGTTTAGTTATAGTCTTGAATTTTAGTTTACACATCCAAATTCATTCATTTGTTCAAATAAGGATAAGAATTTATATATTTCGGTACTTAGTAAGCAGTCTCTGAGGGACGACATTCTGAACTTCTTGGTCCATTTTTACTGCTTTTCACGATCCTGTACACTTGCGGGGATATTTCGCATAGTGAGATTTCAGTGAACAGCCAACCACGCGATCGCGACACCGATGCCCAAGCGATCGCGCGGTTGAAATCGAAATCAGATTTTCGCGTTTTCTTTATTATTTAATTCATAGCGCCTAGGGTTAGGGTTAGACGCGTTTTCATTATATTTCTCACAATTTCATCATTGTAAAACAGTTTTGATGATTATTGATTAAATGGAGAGAGGATTCTCTTGTTGAAAAGGTTGAAGATTCCGTTTTTGTGTTCTTCAAAGAACAACCAATTGAACTTATCAAATATTGTGAGATATTTGTGTCGTTCCCATCAGAAACTTATCAAGAAAATTGACAAGTCCTTATGGTGCTTCGAAAACCTTAGATCTTCAATCTGCATCGTCGAATCTTAGCGTCATGATTGTCAGGTCAATGTCCTATCGTCAATTTTTATCCTTTCTAGTTAATTTATTTTCTTATTTTCTTGTGTTTGGCTGAATTTGGATCTTTCCTATTAATTGTCGTTTTATTCCGCGCTTCGATTCGTATCAGTATGACTTTGTTTAAATGCTTGCAATTTTGCATGTTTGCTTTGGATTGTTAAATTATGGTATTATTGTATTTACGTGTTATTTGACTTTGTTTAATTAGTTTTGTAATAACTTAATGAATATGTTATTGTGCTTTCCATTCCAGAGTTTGTTTTTTTTTTTTTTTTTAAGTATTTGTTGTAAATTTTATTTTTGAAATAATTATTGACAATCTTTGGTGCCTTATTCTCGGCTAAGATTGAAGTTTTTGGAAAGTTTTAAAATTTTGAATGCTGTTAATTGTTGAGTGTGTGTGTGTGTGTGTATCTGTCTAATATAACTCTATTCTTTTTTGCAAGTTTGTGTGCTTCTTTTAGCAGAAGGATAAAATTTTCCTGACCGTGACCTCAAGTATACAAAATGCATTTGATATCCATTCACGAAATTGTCTCATAGGCATTCATTGTGCATCGAGGTAGTTGTTTGAACTCATTAATGTGACGTTGTCTTAGTAGTGCAACTTCCCACCTGTGTCTTATGAATCATGCAAGCTATTCTAAAATGTGACTTCATTTCCTATCTTCTAGTCTTATAAAAGTGACCACGTGTTAGCCTACATGAAATAGCAGGTAATTCTGGTATTAGCAGTGTGAACTCATGTTCTGTCATCTACTCTTAGCAATATGAACTAATTTACATGAAACTGCATTTTCTTAATGAGACCCTACATATGAATTGCGACTCTTCTTGGATGTGTGACCTTGGGTTGAATTGGGGCGAAGTCCTTTGAATTCAAGAAATTGTAACCCATATTACATGAAAAGTCCCGTCATAAACTGTTATTGTGATTTCAAGTTATTAACAACAAACAATTTACTGTCTGCCTAATTTTCGTTCAGGTCACGAGCTAAAACATTCATGTCACATATTAGCTCATACAAGTCACATCTTCTGCACGACCATTCCGTATATATATATATTTTTTACATAATTTATTTAATTACAGTTTAGTCCTCAATGAAAACTATAAATAGGAGTAGTTGTTTTTCGAAAGTACGGAGGAAAAAAGAGAGGATTATAGGGGTTCAAACCCCCCCCCCCCCCCGCCCCCACAAAAAAAAATATTTGTGGGGGGGGGGGGGGGGTGTTGATCCCCCATTAGATAAAAGAGGGGGGCTGACCCCCCTCTTTTAGGTAACCATTTATTATTTTATATATTATTTAATTAATTATTATTTTATTATATAATATAATATAAGTTTTATATTAATAAAGTTATGGTTATTATTTCGGATATGAAAATTAGAATAATTTTCGTATGATGTATAATAAAGCTGGTCAATCCCTTTAAAATAAAGTTGGTCCCTATAATTAAATATTTTGCAGGGAAATATTCTAATTAATATTATTGAATCCTAATTTATATTTAGTAATTGGAATATAATATAATAACACGTAACTAAATTATAATTTATTTATATTGTAGATAAGGAGCTAGGATCAATCTGAATTGACTCCAAGCAGATTAATGTTGCAAATATTGAGGAATAAAGTCACAAATTCTAAGATATTCAAGGAGTAAGGTAAATAACGTTTCAACTACAATGCAAAACATATTATTTATATTATTATGTGCTCCAACGTGACTATGTAAAATATATTTTTGGTGTAATATATGTGAAATATGATGTGGTAATTATCTGTATATGGTGAAAGCATATGAGACACGAATTGATGATATGACATGTTATTAATGCACATGATATCATTGGAATGCCATACTATGTGGCTATGGCTATATGACAAAAATTGATGCATGAAATATATGTTGACATTCATGTATATTGACACGTGCATTGTGTAGACTTAGAAGAAGTCCTTCATAAATCATAAAGAAACAGATAAAGTGTATATGGAGATGTTGAAATCTGATAAAGTCAAACCTCGATACACATGTCGGTGAAACACATGACGAGATCCGATTCCAAAAGAGGTTCATGATTCGAGGCTAAACAAAGTGATTAAGTCAAGAAAAGAAGTTAATAATCAAGTTGGGGCCGAAGTCATGAAGATGGTTGAGAAATTTGAACTCAGCCAACTTCGGTCGACCAAAAGTACTTTCGGTCGATCGAAAGTCTGCAGAGAAAATTAAGCGTAGCCTCAGTCATTTTTGGATGAGCTCCATTCAACCGGAAGTGTACTTTTGGTCGAACACCTAATCGACTGAAAGTTGTTTCGGTCGATCGAAAGTCGCAGAATTTGGAAACACGGGGTTTTTTGTGCAATTTTCCATTTTTTTCTTCTTGCCCCAACTTTTGAAATATAAATAATACTTTCCTCTCAAACCCTTCTCAACTTGGTTGTTCATGTGGCTTGGTCTTGAGAGACTCCTCTTTGGGTGAGGTAAATCCTTGTTATTTTATCTTGTAATATTTGGAAGTTAATCAACTACATTTTGAATATATTAACCTTGAAATTTGTTTATTTCTATCCATTGGGATAAGTTCTTTAACCTTTAAATTTTGGTTAGATTAAACTTGGGTTAGGGTGTTATTTTTACCATTTTAGCTTTTTTTGGGTTGATACAAAATTGTTGTAGGAATTTTTGGTTCAACACCAAAGGGGTTTGCATTAGGAGATATATGGAGAGAGAATGTCGTGAATGATAGTATAATCTCCCTAGAGTGTACCGTACTTTACTTCGTATCCGAATATATACACCCGCTTAAGACTCCCGAGGTCATTAAGGGTAGTCAAGGATGGAGTGTGGCGGTCCGACGCCAGTATATGGGCCATGTCGGGAGGTCTCTTGTTGGCATTGGGACTGCAGATTGGTACATTGAGGGCCGTATATAATAGGTCAAGCTTGATTGATGTAATATAATTTCTGGTGCTGTATCTTGAGTCTCGATGGGCGACGATGGATACAATAGAGTCTTGAGTCTCGGTTGACGATGACAGACCACGTGCACTAAAAATCCTGGTACAACATTGTGGGATTCGGGCCCAAGTAGGAAATGTGAATAAATTGAGATGATGAGAAGGTGTGAAGTTTGAGAATGAGATCATTGTGAGAAATGAATCAAAATTCATGCGCATGATCATGCACGTTGTTGCTTGTTGAGCATTCACTCATTTAGTTTTACATTGTAGGTGTGACAATGCATGGATTGGATGTTGGTATTAGCTCTCAAATGACGGGACAAATGTTTACTGGGTACTTGCTCGTGGTTCATGGGTCTATTTCCAGGGAAACCCGAAAAAGGTTATAATTATTTTTCAATAGTTTTATTTCATTTTTTAAATAATTAAATAGCTTTTCTCTGCTATATTCCACTATCCGCTCAATGTTCCCTGTTTTAAATAGATATTTTTATATTAACTATTAACTGTAAATTTTTATATTATAGTTAGTTTATTTTGTTTTCTTCTAAATTAAATTACAAACGATAATTTAGATAAAAAAAATACTTATTTTAGTAATGTCAAAATACTTTAAAAATAAAAGTTCACATTTATATTTAGAGGGGATTGATAAAATAGTATTTTATTCGTTTGAAAAATTAAAATATGGCGGGAAAATAAATATATGAATAGAAATTTGGATATGAATTTGGGACGCCACAGCTAACACTTCAATAGATAGCAATGAATTAAGCTCGAGTGTGAGAGAAACTTTGATTCAAGTGATAATGAAAAGTTCAATGCAATCAAACAAAGTTTTTCAAAGAATATAATCCCCTTTTTAAATGATTTAATCAAGGTAAGTACCAAGAGATGCCAACACTTGAATAATTAATAAGAAGTTAAACTCAAAATATTTAGGCAATAGAACTCTGATGAATTAAATAATAACGAAAATTATAACATAAATAATCAAAGTTCTGTATGACCATAAGACCCAGTGCTCATACATCAAGTTTAACCTTCAATGTGTGTTTGATGATTTTGTTCGCAACTTCCATTTATCCATTGACTTGTGGATGATTTGGTGTGGAGTAATGCTTTTTAATTCTCAGTTCTTCATAGAATGATATGAGTTTGACATTGTCGAATTGTTTCTCGTTATCTATCACTATTGGAGGAATACCAAAATGATAGATGATGTATTTTTATATAAAGTCTGTAGTTTTCTATTCAGTTATTCTTGTCAGGAAATCTGCTTTAGTCATTGCATACTTGGTCAATCATTCTTCGATTAGGAATAGTTCAAATATGTCAATTCCCTACTTGGTGAAGAGCCAATGTGCCATTATTGAGGTCAGGTCTTCCAGCATAGATCTGATCGTTGGAGTAAATCGTTGACACTTATCACATTTTCTCACAAATTTTCTCTTTCACGACTCTAGTTATATCCACATATTCAGATTCCATGGTGGATAGTATGCGATTGTGATTTTCAACTAGGACAAACATTATATAAAGTAAACACTCCTAACATTAACATAAGCCCGCATTTGAGATTCATTATTTCAATAATGTGATTTGTAATATTAAATTTTTTATGAGTATGTAGTGAAAAAGTAGGAAATCTTTTTTTTTATGTGTAGATTATTTTATTGATAAAATGTGTGATTAAAAATTGAGTTTTTAAAAAATGAAGTTTTGAATAATGAGTACCAAACATGTGCTAAATGAGTTGTGCAACATGGACTCGTTCTATGTAAAATGAAATTGAGCCATTGTTTTTTAAAATTTTGGTGTTTTTTAAGTAGAATTTGTGATTAAAAAATAGTTTCAGAAAATATGTGATTAAAAATGATATTTAAAATTGTAATGATTATAATTATGTCTTATAATCAAATTTCAGATCACATGCTGAAGTGTTAGCTTTATTACAATACACTAGTGCTACACCTCGTGCGATGCACGATCATTTGTTACTCTCATATATCGAATTTTTATCTTAATAAATGAAATGAATATTAAATTAAAAATGAGAAACGATGGAAGACAATTACAAATAAATGTACACATACCTTAATTTTTATTTCTTTACAGTTCGTATGAATAGCTTTCTAGGAAATTTACGCTTGGAGTTTTATTAAAATGAAAAGGAAAATAAAAATATATCGATTAACGCTCCTATTTTATTTTCTATTTTTAAAGAAAAAGTATATACTTAAAATAAACACAGCCACTGGCGTAGAATGGTTTATTCTAAGGTTGGATGCAGAGGTCGGCTTGTGTGCGGAATTATTGGTCTAAAAGACTTTCACAATCTTGTCTATAATATCCTATCTCTATTCTATACTGTTCTAAATAGAAAGGATAGAATTCACTGTCCGTTCTTAAAATTTTTGTTTCTAAAATTTCTTCAAGTTCTTTGATTTTAAATTGTAAACCAAAACTTCTTTTACTAGTTCTGTTAATATAATTCTTAAAAGGATAAAAATTACTACTATATCCTTGAATGTCTATAACTTTGTCTAAAGTTTTATAGTCTTCTTCTAAAGTTTTGTCTATGACAAAAACTTGGGTCTGATGTACTGATAATAAATATTCAAAATCTGAAATAATTTTTGGAAATTCTTTTTCTATGTTTATCTCGTTTGAAGTGTGTGAAGATGAAGGGTTCATGAAATTCTTTTGTTTTTTCAAATCGTACTTTTATCCTACTAGGTACTTTCCTTAGTTTTCTGTATCTCTTTAATAATATTCTAACAAATCTCCCTCTTTTTTTTTTTTTTTCACCACCTAAGACATATCAATTTGAACCTGACCTTTTCCTATAAGGTTACCACTGGCACTCCCTTACAAGATTCCTAAGTTAACTTATTCCTTTTCCCAGTATCTAAGGATCACAACAGGCTCACTCCGGCCAACAATCCTATCTTTCTGGGTCACTCAGGGTTAACTTAAAAACAGTATGGCTTCTAAAGATCAAGTTATGCTTTTATGATATATTCTGGATTTTTAATCTTTATTTCACAAAAAATCTTATCTTTTTCCCAGTATTTTAAAACATTTTCTCCTAAAATTTCCATCTTTTCCAGTCTATTGATTAAATTTTCTATATCTTGTTCTGTAATTAACATATCATAAATTTTTTCATTATCAATAAATTGATAATCTATTTCTATATCTTCTAGTTCTTCATCACTTTCTTCTAAATTTTCTAAAAGCTGACATTCTTTTTCTTTATTACAAGGGCAAATTTTTTCTTTAGGGCTTCCACCATGCTTCTCAGCGTGCTCTGATGGGTAATGTATTGTCTGGGCTGGTGTAAATAATGTATGTTTTTGGAAATGTATAAAATCTTTTGTAATCATAACACTACCATTGTCTTTTAATAAAAAACTAAGACCTATAATAAAATCTATTTCTTTTAAATTGAGGGATCTAACCCATGTTAAGTCTGTTGGTAATGTATATTCTGTACTAAGTCCGCAATTTGTTTCAAAACTTATTTTACTGTTTGGTCTTAATAATTCTGTATATGTATATAATCTTCCATCCATTTGTTGTGCATTGATTGGATTTTTGGATTCTATAACATATTGATCTGGAATTAATTTTTTATTTATTATACAATTACTACTTCCTGAGTCTATTAATCCTAAGCATTTTATTATATAATTTCCTATTCTGATCTGACATTTTACTTTGATTGTTTTAAGTTTTTCTGAATTACAAACTACTTGGACATAATTTATTTGTGAGCATTCTAAATCTGGTTCTTCTATCATGATTTGCTTATCTTTTTTATTTGATTATAATATTTCAATTCTTTTAATCATTAGCTTCTGCATTTCTTCTAAACTTTCAATTCTTTTTCTAAGAATTCTGATTTCAGAAATTTCTAATATATTTCTTTCTACTTCAATGTTTGTTTCTTCTTTTTCTAAAATCATATTTTCTTCTAAACATCTTATGCATGCTTCTTTATAACATTCTAAACATTTTGCTCTAAGTTTTCTTGATGGGTACCATTTACAAATAAAACATGCTATATTATCCATTCCTATGTTCTTCTGCCATTTATGTTTACATGAGTCTAAAGATGTTTCCATGAATTCAGTTTCTTGTTCTGATTCTGATTCTTCATTTTTGGATTTAGTAAATTCATCTAAGATTTCATAATCAGATTGTTCTTCTTCTATATTAGCTTGATCTTCTATTGATATAATACTATAAATAGATTCTTTGTCTGAAATGTATTCATCTAATTGTATTAAATCTTCATTAGTACATTCTATAAGAGTACTTTTCTTATCATAATTGTTTATTCTTTTAGGACATGTTCTTGCTAAATGTTCATTGCTATTACAAACAAAGCAATTTAGTTTATTTTTATAAGTTCTGTCTGGCTTAAATTTTCTAACATGTCTTTTTTCATCTAAGTAAGGTTTTCTCTTATTTGATTTTCTTAAGAAATATCTTTTCTTAATTGGTTTTCTAAAATTTTTCTTATATTTTTTCTTATAAGGTTTAGATGTTGAAGCTCCATATGTCTGAGGTGTAAAAATGTCTTTACAAAATTTATAATCTGTCTTTTTTAATTGCTTTTGGATTTGTAATTCTACACATTTACCTTCTAGGCATCTTATTACATGTTGTATTCTTTGTCCTATACTCCAGTTTTTCTCTGGAAATTCTTTTACAGATGCTAGATTATTCCATGATTCTGTAATTTCTAATCCTAATGGTCTTGGTAATTTATAAAATAACTTATTTCCTATTTCTTGGTTAAATGTATTTCCCGAAATTGAGGTCTGATAATAATATTCATTTAAAAATCTTTTTACATACTTACCTTTAGTCCATTTATATAAATTAAGTTGTTCTAAATCTCTCATTGCTTTTCTTTATATACTCATATGTCCTGAATTAGGGTCTGCTCCTGTGATTAGAATTTGTACTTTATTAACAAAATTATAAGGGTTACTTCCTAATTGTATTAATTGATCATATTCTTCTTTCCTTTCTATCTTATAGGCTTCCCACATTGCCTTTGTACTTTCTCCTAAAAATGTTTCTAAATATCTATACATATCTAAAGGTTCCATGTCTTGTATGTTTCTAATATAATGTCCTATTATAGTATTCTTCCATACATCTATGACATTTGTCCATGTCTGTGGATCATGTGCAGTAATATTTAGTATTTGTGCTTTAGAGGCTGTCTGAAATTCTATTTTTTGTTCTAAAGGTCTCTCACTTCCTCTTGCTATATATTTACTATTCTATGGTGGTTCATTATATGTATTATAAGCTCCTCTAGGAGGAAAACCATCTCCATAAGTTAAAATCTCATGTTTAACAGTCTTATCAAAAGGGGTTTCATCAAATGTTCTGTATCTAGTTGTATCTTCCATGAGTTCTTTTGTATAACTATAATCTGTAACTTCTGTATTATTATCATTTTCTTCATTAATAATACCTACCCTAATATTCTGTTCTAGATCATAATATAAATACTCATTTTCCTTTATCTGTTTTGAAAAATACATTTGATCTTCTAATTCTAAGAGTTCTTCTTTATTTAAGATAATACCTAATTCTTTTGGATAAATTATTTTATCAATTTCTTCTCCTATTAGTTCTATGTGAACATTATCTTGGTGTGGTTCTTGTTGTTCTTCATCAGAAGTCTTTGGTACGAATTGATAATCAGTAAATCTTAAACTTGTTCTACCATGTGCGTCTTTATATGTTAAAGATTCTCTAGGTGCTATTGGCTTTTCTTCTTCTTCTAAAAACTTATCCATATCCCATTCTAATCCAGCTAATTGTTCTGCTGAGAATTCTTTAGGCTTAACCATATTTATTCCTTTACTACTCATTAGTCCTACTACTTTATCCATATATACTTTATATTTTGTCTGAGAATTTATTGAGCATCTTCCTAAGAATCCTACACGTATCAAAAGATTGTCTCCACTATTAGTTTCTTCATATCCTTTAGTCTGTATACCTATTTTAATTTTTTCTGAAAAATCTCTGATAGTCATTAAGAAGTCTGGATTACAGGAAATAATACCGTTATTACTATTCATATCTACTTCCATACTTGCTATCTGTCCTTTTTCTATATTATTAAATCTTTCATCATAAATAGTAATTAATGTCTTACATCCTAAGCTTTTTCTAGTTAATCCTTTTATTCCTATTACAATTAATGTCTAAAAATTATAATTTATTTTCATATGTTAACATATGAAATGAATATTTAATTATAATTAAGAGAAATAAAGGAATACAATTAATTACAAAAAATGTATAATTACAAATACCTTTATTTTATTTATTTATTTTACGGTTTGTATATTTACTTTTCCATGATTTTTTTTAACCGTTGTAATTAAAATTGACTTAAAGCTTAAAGTGAGAATGCAAAATTATATTTAAATAGAATTTGTAATAAGTGAAAAAATAGATATATCTATGATATACGTTCAGAATTTTATGAAAATGAAAAGGAAAGAAAAAATAGATCGATGAACGGTCATATTTTATTCTCTTTCACTTTTTATTTTTAAAGGAGAAAATATTTATGTGACATTGACAATATTTTTTTTGAATTTAAAAAAATGTAATTGATTTTCAAGAGGAGAAGGCAGCCCAAGAAAGTTTGGGAAGATTTGATCTTTGAGACGATTTTGTATCTTGTATTAAACATCTAATTGATATATTTAATTTGACACCTATATTGCATATTTTTCGACATTAAAATAATACAATAATTATAAAAAGAATAATAATTAATACAAAAAATAGTTTATATATAATATTATATAACTTAAATGATATAATTTAAAGTGCATGAGATATTGACTTTAAAAAATATAAAAACTTTTACATTAGATATTTGAGACGATTTTATCGACAATATGTTTACAATTTGTTCTCATTTATTAGTTTGTAATAAACTTCTCATTGAAATATTCGATTTGACACCCATATTACATATTTTTTGACTAAAATATTATAAAATAATTAACAAGTGAATAATAATTATTATAAAAAAAAAATTTATACAATAAAATAACTTAAAATCTTGATGTCATTAATAGCATAACACGAATTCTAATGTTATGTATTATAATAATTGCTAAAATATTTATTATATTAATTTTTTTTGCATATTATTTTTTTATATAGATTTTCAATTTAGAAAGTTATTTTGAGCGAAAAATTATGTGTGTTTTATTTTTGACATTTACTTTATTTTTATTTACGTATAGACATGGATATAGATAGTAGGACTAGTGAAAGTCAAAACCACAATGTGAAATTTTTGTAATAATAATCACATAAAGAGCAAGAGCCTTTCAGTAAATTTGATAACTTTCCTTTGTAGAATAGTCTAGAACACAAATCCCACCCGTCAATTTCCATGATCAACATTCCCCGTCCATCCTTCCAATAACACGAATCGAAAGCACTGGAAAGCGGGAGAGAATTCTAGACCCCAAGATTTCCTTGTTCGGAAATCTAACGATCGAGATCCTTTTACACATTCCATTAGGTTCAATCTGCACCGTACAAAATTTCTATATCTACCTCTCCTTCACCTCTCCCACAAGCGTGCTTAATTTCTCTCTCTTTCTCTCTGATTCCGATTAGAATCTGTAATTTTAGATCTGCATTGTAATTTGGTAAGGTGAATTTGGTAGTAGAAGATGTTTGGGAGGGCACCGAAGAAGAGTGATAACACTAAGTACTATGAAATCCTTGGAGTCTCTAAATCGGCATCACAGGATGATTTGAAGAAGGCGTACAAGAAAGCTGCCATCAAGAATCATCCAGATAAGGGTGGAGATCCTGAGAAGGTATATTTCGTCATTTTTCCTCACTACATTTCCACACTACTCACTCACAAACAATCTATTCTAGTCCCTCCCTCCCTCCCTCCCTCGCTTCCCTTCTATTTCTTCTTCTATGCTCTTCTCTTCTCTGAATTCTTCTCTATTCCCGTTCTCTTAATTCTCATTCTCTTTTATGTTTGTCATTTTGCTTGTATTTTCCTGCATTTATAATAGAAATTTCAAACAATAAGATAACAATTTGCTCAAAATTTCAGTTTATATTCTTCAATTTGAGTAATTACAGTTTATATGTGCTGGTGTTGGTTGAGTTCATCATAAAACAGAGCTTCAACCAACACATTTATTAACTTATTTTTCGATATTATTATGAATATTTTTTTCTATGTTTTCTGATATTTGATGAAAAAGTTCTGTGCATGTACTAGATTCTGCAATTATGTAGAAATTAGTGGTACTTTTTACTAGTTCTGAAATTAATTACTTGTTCAGTTCGTTGGAGGTGGAATTTGGAAATTGCGAATGAAAACAATTTATGTAGGTGTTTTGTCGCAACCGTTTTAGAATTGATTATTAATTGAGATGAAAGACTGATAATATTTAGGACGATTAGTATAGAATTAATTGATGAAAATTGAAAGAGAGAACGATTGAAGGTAATTACTTGGTTTTAGAATATACTCTGGAGTTGAATGGAGTGAATGATTTTAGAGCTTGTTTGGTAAAGACACTTTAAAGATCATTTTTTTCTTCATACTACATGCACACTTTACAAAAATGTTACGTGCAAGATTACATAGGTCGTATCCTGAATGCAGTCTTCTAAACTTTTGTATTGCCGTATCCCGTATGTACCAAATTATGTAGGGAAGTATTAGCAGAGTTAGAGAATAGAGGATGGATATACTGAAGTTGCATTTTAAGTACTGAAATAATGATTTATGTTAGAAAATTGGAGAAAAAATGTGGTATTTTGGACAAGTTTCTTTTAATTTCGAAGTCTGCCTGACTTCCTGGCATTATCTAGTTTTATGGCCAGTGGCCTAGAGTTTTGCGTGTTGTAATAGCGAGTTCCGCTGCCAATTATCCTATTGGTCTATTGTTGAATTCTGAATCTGGAAGGAAGTATTTGAGTGACAAATGTTCTATTTGTGTATAATAAAGCGGACTCTGAACTTTTGAATTCTTTTTCCTCTAGCTTTTTTTCAGAAATTATTTTGGAAATTCAAGTAGATTTGTGTAACTTTGTCCTGTGGACATCAATGGTTTTACGAAATACACAAGCTAGTTGAAACCCTTCAGTGCATGCATATTTGGAACTTGCTTGAAAAAGAGCAAATATTTGTTGGATGCTACGTTTGTGAATTTTTCCCTTTTATAAAGATTGACATGATTTAAATTTAATATTTTTTTATGCCACAGTTTAAGGAGCTTGCTCATGCTTACGAGGTTCTTAGTGATCCTGAAAAACGTGAAATATATGATCAGTATGGTGAAGATGCACTCAAGGAAGGAATGGGTGGTGGTGGTGGCATGCATGATCCATTTGACATTTTCTCATCCTTCTTTGGGGGAAGTCCATTTGGAGGTTCTCTCTCTCTCTCTCTCTCCCTCTCTGCGCTTTGTTTTGGATTTAAATGGATATAGTTTGTGTTGCTTTTATTTCTCTGCATTTTGCTTGGGAAACATAGTACACTCATAAAGACCTTATTTTCTGATTATTAGGTGGTGGTGGTAGCAGCAGAGGAAGGAGGCAGAGGAGAGGAGAGGATTTAGTCCATCCACTGAAGGTCTCTCTTGAGGATCTGTACCTTGGTACCACAAAGAAGCTATCTTTATCACGCAATGCACTTTGCTCGAAGTGTAATGGGTAAGTATCAGGTTCCTTGGATTTTAATTACATTGTAGGCAGGAGTATCTTAACTAATTTATTCTATTGTATATTTTCCTTGGCAGCAAAGGATCGAAATCTGGAGCTTCAATGAAGTGCTCAGGTTGTGACGGAAAAGGGGTGAGGGTTACAATAAGACAGCTTGGCCCTGGTATGATTCAGCAAATGCAACAACCATGCAATGAATGTAAGGGAACCGGAGAGACTATTAGCGATAAAGATCGATGTCCTCAATGCAAAGGTGAAAAAGTTGTCCAGGAGAAGAAAGTTTTGGAAGTTCATGTAGAAAAGGGTATGCAGAATGGTCAAAAAATTACATTCCCTGGAGAAGCTGATGAAGCGGTACATCATCTAAATCTTATGTAACTTTATGATTATGATTGATGAGATTATTGCTTGTGAAGCTGATTTGTGAGTAACTCGTTTTACGTTTGTTTGCAGCCGGATACAGTTAGTGGGGACATAGTTTTTGTTCTTCAGCAGAAGGAACACCCTAAATTCAAGAGGAAAGGAGAAGATCTTTTTGTGGAGCATACTTTGTCACTCACTGAAGCTTTATGTGGCTTTCAGTTTATATTGTCTCACCTCGATGGCAGACAACTCCTCATTAAATCCCAGCCTGGGGAAGTTGTGAAGCCTGGTCAGTAACTTCATTTCATTTGAATTTTCCGATTTTAATGTCCAAGTCCTTGACTCCTATTGTGATCTGATACACGAGTCTTATCTGAGAAAATCTTGCAGATTCTTTCAAGGCAATCAATGATGAAGGAATGCCAATGTATCAAAGGCCATTCATGAAGGGTAAATTGTACATTCATTTTACTGTGGATTTCCCAGATTCTTTAAGTCCCGATCAAGTTAAGGCCTTGGAGGAAGTTCTACCTCCCAAGCCTCGGTCACAAGTAACGGACATGGAACTGGACGAATGTGAGGAGACGACTCTACATGATGTTAACATTGAGGAGGAAATGCGGAGAAAGCAAACTCACCAAGAGGTGTATGATGAGGATGAAGACATGCACGGTGGAGGCCGGAGGGTGCAATGTGCTCAACAGTGACGAAACGGTTTTAACTCTTAAATTACACAATTATTTTCTTAACCTAATGAAGAGTTGTATACTGATTTCCTTTATGAAATATGATCAATTTCTTGTTTTGATCGTATCTGTTTTCTCTTCTACACGTCAATTTGCTTGAAGTTTTGTTTGTAGATTACTATAGCTGGAGAAAATACAAGGCAACTCAGGTGTTAATGTTACTGAGTAGTTGGATTAAAGCGTCATCAATTCAAATTAGGTGGTGTGGTTTATTAATGTTAAAAACATGTTTTGCGTGTGGACTTAAATCTGGTTTTGTGATTTATAATGTCAGAAACATGTTTGAGCGTTAGCATGCGCGTTGGCAATGTACTTGTTGGATGTGAGTTAATATGAAGATTGTGAATATTGCCATGAGAAATGAGATTTGAGAATAGCAGATTTCATCGTATAAATAGTAGATTCCCTTTTATTATCAATTCAAAGTATATTTCTCGTCACTAACAATTCAAGGAAAACCATAATTGTTGCGAGAATTGATTTGAGATTTCCATATGAATGGTGAGGTCTCCATAAAGTCAAATCTACCGAAGATCACAAACATGACAGAAGTCTTTATATTATTGACGATGAAAGAGATTTGTGGGAACGACGGAGTGAATGCCCAGTTAAACATAGGAAGAGAGAGAATACACCATGAAATTCATTTTCCTTTTTTACCCTTTTAAAATTACACACCCTAATAAGAGTTATTACATGGAGAGTGTTGAGGTCTATTTTTGTCAACAAATAAAAGTAGTATTATCCCTCAAATTGGTAGTTGGATTGTATGTTTTTTATTAATTTGTCTAAGTATGCAGTTCTTTAATTAAAGGATCGTCGTTGTAATAAAATTCAGAATATTATAAGATATCGGAAAGGTAACAGATCGAAAGCGAACTGAGATCAAAGTTACACAAATTCACGTCCAGTTCGATACCGATCTGATAGCCAGGTCGAATTAACGAAATTAAATAGAAAGAGTTTGGAGAGGTTTTTTTCATATTACATGCCCTTTAATGAGCATTTAATCTCCCTATTTATAGTAGTTGAGGAGTTTAAACATAATCATTACAACATATCACTTCTGCAGGGAGTGACTGAAAATGGTGATTGACCCTTCTGACAGACATACATCAAATGATTACTCTGACATATAACAAATAATGATGATTACTGACACATAATACGGCTGATTTGACAATACTACCTACTCTCACATCGTCTTCGTTTTCCGCCATTGAGGTCGGCTCGCACACTTCACCTCGGTCGAACAAATCACCTCGGTCTCACGAATTCACCCCGCTGGCATGAATCACCTCGGTCTACAATTGTGACGACCCGAATTCTCTTCCATTCGAGTGCCACTAAAAGTGACTCATATCATATTATCGAGACTTAAATAGTAATGTAAAATTATTCAAAAAAATAATTAGAATCCCATAATTTTATTTGTGAATAAAAATAGAACATAATTTTCTTACATAAAGTTCAACATAATTATCTCATCAATCTTAACCACTTTTGCCACTTCCATGTTGACCGCCTCGAACCTTCAATTATCTGAAAATGGTAAATATCGTGGAGTGAGATTTATAAAATCCCAGTAAGTATACCAAGCATAAATTTTCTTTTGAAAGCATATGGATCATTTTCATCATAACATAGGATAGGATCGAAATACTCATAAACATAGGGAGACACAAGAATTTTACCGAACTTAAATGGCAAGAATTCTTATGTGTAGCGCTACTAAACTCCGGTCCCCTTAGTATAATCATAAACATATCATATGGAACCCATAACAATCTTGTGAGATTGATTTCATAGCAATGATCCAAACATTTTCATAAAAACATAAGATATACTTACTTGTCATAAAAATATACTTACTTTTCATAAAAACATAAGGTGTATTTACCTTTCATAAAAACATACTTACTTTCATAAAAACATAAGATATACTTACTTGTCATAAAAACATACTTACTTTTCATAAAAACATAAGGTGTATTTACCTTTCATAAAAACATACTTACTTTTCATAAAAACATAAGGTGTATTTACCTTTCATAAAAACATACTTACTTTTCATAAAAACATAAGATATACTTACTTGTCATAAAAACATACTTACTTTTCATAAAAACATAAGGTGTATTTACCTTTCATAAAAACATACTTACTTTTCATAAAAACATAAGATATACTTACTTGTCATAAAAACATACTTACTTTTCATAAAAACATAAGGTGTATTTACCTTTCATAAAAACATACTTACTTTTCATAAAAACATAAGATATACTTACTTGTCATAAAAACATAAGGTGTATTTACCTTTCATAAAAACATACTTACTTTTCATAAAAACATAAGATATACTTACTTGTCATAAAAACATACTTACTTTTCATAAAAACATAAGGTGTATTTACCTTTCATAAAAACATACTTACTTTTCATAAAAACATAAGATATACTTACTTGTCATAAAAACATACTTACTTTTCATAAAAACATAAGGTGTATTTACCTTTCATAAAAACATACTTACTTTTCATAAAAACATAAGATAATACCTTTCATAAAAACATACTTACTTTTCATAAAAACTTAAAGTATATTTACATTTCATAACAACATACTTAATTTTCATAAAAACATAAGATATACTTACCTTTTAAAAGATTAAAATGTAGTGTAGTAGTAAATGGACCAAAACTTTCTTGACCACCTTGAATTTCTCTTACTTGTGGATTTTGTCAAGAGATTGGAAATAAGTGTATATGTGTAGAGTTGTGTGTAAAAGAGATTGGTTTAAATAGATGTATAAAGTTGGCATATTGTAAACATAATCATTCAATTCTATTAATTTTAACACATCATTTTCTTAAAGTAAAGCACCATTCATATACTTTTCCATATTTATACAAATAATATGCTCTTCATGATTATATATAATGGAGTATATAATTCATTCATATACTTTTCCATATTTATACAAATATTATGCTCTTCATGATTATATATAATGGAGTATATAATTCATTCATATACTTTTCCATATTTATACAAATATTATGCTCTTCATGATTACATATAATGGAGTCTTATCAATCATTCATATACTTTTCCATATTTATACAAATATTATGCTCTTCATGATTATATATAATGGAGTCTTATCAATCATTCATATACTTTTCCATATTTATACAAATATTATGCTCTTCATGATTATATATAATGGAGTATATAAATCATTCATATACTTTTCCATATTTATACAAATATTATGCTCTTCATGATTATATATAATGGAGTATATAAATCATTCATATACTTTTCCATATTTATACAAATATTATGCTCTTCATGATTACATATAATGGAACCTCCCATGCTTGCATATATTTTCTTAATTTCAATAATAAAAATAATTTTTGTATAAATAAATATTGGGATAACATTGAATTAAGTACTTGGACTTAATATACTTTAAATCAAGAGAATGGAGATATTTTTAGAAATTCGGAATTTAATTTAAAATCGAACGATCTTGATTATTTCTTGACTTGGCTATACGAATACGTCGCGGCGTTAACTTAATAAAAATGGGTGAAATAGTAGCGACACGATTTTCTATTAAAATAATTATTAATCGCGTAAAAATTCTTGGTCGCTACAAACTTACCCTCTTAAAATAATTTCGTCCTCGAAATTAAACTTACTTGATCTTATGATTTCTGAACACTTAATCAGAATCTCTTCTCTTCTTCTCTTAGGTAGTATCATTGCTACTATATTTAACCCACTGGACTTTGACTAAATGCATATCTTTGTTTTTCTTAAAAACATGGACTTTTCTATCAATAATAGACATATTTGTCTACTCATAAATTCTGACTCAAAAGGAAAATTCCCAATCGTATGTGATATTTCATCATGTCTTATAGTACTCATGTAACCTGTCACTTATCATCGTATCATGTGACCTCAAATATTCGTATTAATATCTCTAAAATTTCAATAAATCTTTACTAACATATCATACCATAATAATTTGTCATTTCTTCTTATCACCAAATATCCCAAAATAATTAAAACGATTACCTGAATATTCTCTATGTAATATACCCAAACATGTTATTCACATATCAACATAATCATCAGTTTATCTTTCCAATATTTGTAACCCAAAATTTCTGCAAAATTCAATAAACAAATATCTCCCAAATAATTAAAATTCTTAACTCAAATATCATAACATTTCCCGTAAGGTATTCCTTTCACTTGCACAAACTTATTAATCCTGATTCAATACAGTCCTTATTTCACTTTCACGTATCCCCGTATTATTTCTATACCTTGATTATTATATCAAAATATCAGTACCTAAAAATCCAAGAAAATATTCCATATCTCAAATCCCGTCATCATCAAATCTTCCTTTTATCAAGAAAGTAAACGGCGCATAAACCCTTGTTCCCTCTTTTCCATTATTCTATTCCGCGCTTTCTTGCTGGAATCAATATCACGCGGATTCCCTCCGATCCTTAATGCTTTTAAATAGTTCATGCTGTGAAGAGGTTAGATCCATCAAAAACATGGATATCATTCTTACAAACATTCGCAAGTATTATTCCAGTCTTCCAATGAATGATCTGAGGAAAATTTATCGAATAAGACTCGAAAGATTGAGGTTGCTGATGGCTTTATAGCCCTGCCCGGAGGTTTTGGTACCTTAGAAGAAATCTTTAACATTACCTCGTGGGCTCAACTAGGTCTCCATACTAAGCCTATTGGGCTTCTGAATGTTAACAATTTCTTTGATGGTTTGTTAACCTTTCTTGATTATGCTGTGGAACAGGGATTCATCTCTCCATTTTCCAGAAGGCTCCTTATTTCTGCTCCTACTATTGATGAACTACTGGATAAGCTGCAGTCATATATCTCAATACAAGATCCAGCAGGGGTTAAGATAGATTGGTCGCAAGGAAGGGGAATCAAGCGAAAATGGAGTCTGGTTAATGTAAACTTAACTTTATGAATCTTAGAATAGGTGGGGGTAGAGTACGGAGTATTCTTACTCTCGAGACACCCCTCTAATTTCCTAAGATTTCCTTAATGTTTAAATCTTGTGTGTACCTCAAAGGTTCCAGGTGGTAGATTACGGAGTATTCTTACTCTCGAAACACACCTCTTTGAAGGTTTCTTTATTTCCTCAAAAGGTCAGAGGTGGTAGGATACGGCTACTCCGGAAACACATCTCTCAATTTGAGGAATTTCCCATGTTGCTTTCTTTTGCTTTTGCGTGTTTCATGTATTTCTTTTCCAGTGTGACTCTTTGTATGTTCTCCTTATGAGAAAATAATAAAATCTCTGCTATCATCTACTAAATCTCGTTTGTGATGTAAATGAACTTGCATGTCTAACCTTAATTCCTTTAGTGGATGCTTATCATATCATGCTCTTAATTCCAAATGATAAAATACTGGACAAAGTCTCCCTTGTAATTTGGACTTATCCCAAACCATAAGCATACTTCATAACTCACAATAATAAATAACTCCACATTTGATCACAACGATCTAAAAATATTGAAAACGATTCCAACACTTCAATATATATAAAAAAATATCCCATAATTCAATTCATAATTCCTCAACATAACAATTTCAAATCATATTTTTCAATATCACAATATCACTTCCTTCCATACCTTAATTGGCTCAAAAGATTACTCATACTTATATTTATAAGTCATAAATCATATTCCCAAAATTTAATCACAAGGCCAAAGTTCATAATAAATTTCTCTTCAATATAGAGGCATAATTCACTTACTCAACATAATATCCATTACTTAATTCTCAATAACCAAATCTTTAAATCTCTAACTTCATAATGCTTCTCATAAAAGTCTCATTAAAACCACTTATAATCTTAACATCTCATAAAACTTCATAAAATTGGCTCGCTATTTCTCATTAAATCTAAATGATAGATAATCTGAACATATTTCTAATCATTTCTGTTGACTTCTCATACTTAATGCCATGTCTAAAATCAATTATGCAAAGTCCATTTAAGGTTCATCATTTCTAAACTCAAGGACAACAATTATTTTGAAAATCATTCTTAAGTCATATTATTCCCATTATGCTCAACACCCGTTCTCTTTCTTTCTTTCCGAATTTTTTTTTTCAGAATTGAAACTTGAAGAGTGGTACCAATAATCATCCACAGTTTTTCCTTGCTTTTAAGCAAAGGTAGTGATAAAGGGATAAATTATTGAACCGAAAATTGAAACTTGAAGAGGAAGTACTAATAACCATCCACAGTTTTTCCCTTGTTTTTACACAAAGGTAGTGATAAAGGGATAAATTATTGTACGAATTCATTATTAATTTTGTTTGTTTAATATATTATTCATATTTTGGGCAAAAGTTACAACCCAACTTAATTTCTAATTGAGTCAATCTTACTAAGCTTAATATGAACCAAAATTCATATCAATATCCTCTATGTCTCATGATTCTACATAAAAAGGAATAAATTAAAATTCAGGCTTCTATCAATTCATATCATACTCAACATGTATATTTCACTTAAAGATTCATAACATATGAAGATTTCATACTTAACATGTCTTAATAAAATCGTAAATGACTTGCAAAGCATATAACATACCTGGTTCGAGGAGTCAATACGTGGAGAGTGACATAGTAGAGTGATGAGTTAAAATATTTCAAAAAAAAAATAATTATTAATCATTTCGCATCTTTACATAAGATTGGGCCTAATTAACCCAAATAAAAATTTATCGTCAAATCTTATTTTCCTTTAGTCCCCGAACTTCTAGAAATTTATCAAAGACATCAATATAAACATCATATCACTAACTAATTATATTCCATAAAATTTTCAGGACATTACAAACTCCCTTGCTTAAAATGAATTTTGTCCTTGAAATTCGCACATCAAATTTCATCATGCTTTTCAAAATCATAACCATACTTGACATGTGAAAATTCAACTTTTTTTTTTTTTTTAATGAATAGTGATTTCGTTCACTGTTCATCATGAATAGCACGTCGTTTTACTGTTCACGTGAATAGTGATTTTTTTTTTTTTTTTATTTAAAGAAATAAAATTTCAAAAATCTATAGAATCGTTTTTAAAACTCTTATCTCTGATACCAACTGTGACGACCCGAATTCTCTTCCATTCGAGTGCCACTAAAAGTGACTCATATCATATTATCGAGACTTAAATAGTAATGTAAAATTATTCAAAAGAATAATTAGAATCCCATAATTTTATTTGTGAATAAAAATAGAACATAATTTTCTTACATAAAGTTCAACATAATTATCTCATCAATCTTAACCACTTTTGCCACTTCCATGTTGACCGCCTCGAACCTTCAATTATCTGAAAATGGTAAATATCGTGGAGTGAGATTTATAAAATCCCAGTAAGTATACCAAGCATAAATTTTCTTTTGAAAGCATATGGATCATTTTCATCATAACATAGGATAGGATCGAAATACTCATAAACATAGGGAGACACAAGAATTTTACCGAACTTAAATGGCAAGAATTCTTATGTGTAGCGCTACTAAACTCCGGTCCCCTTAGTATAATCATAAACATATCATATGGAACCCATAACAATCTTGTGAGATTGATTTCATAGCAATGATCCAAACATTTTCATAAAAACATAAGATATACTTACTTGTCATAAAAACATACTTACTTTTCATAAAAACATAAGGTGTATTTACCTTTCATAAAAACATACTTACTTTTCATAAAAACATAAGATAATACCTTTCATAAAAACATACTTACTTTTCATAAAAACTTAAAGTATATTTACATTTCATAACAACATACTTAATTTTCATAAAAACATAAGATATACTTACCTTTTAAAAGATTAAAATGAAGTGTAGTAGTAAATGGACCAAAACTTTCTTGACCACCTTGAATTTCTCTTACTTGTGGATTTTGTCAAGAGATTGGAAATAAGTGTATATGTGTAGAGTTGTGTGTAAAAGAGATTGGTTTAAATAGATGTATAAAGTTGGCATATTGTAAACATAATCATTCAATTCTATTAATTTTAACACATCATTTTCTTAAAGTAAAGCACCATTCATATACTTTTCCATATTTATACAAATAATATGCTCTTCATGATTATATATAATGGAGTATATAATTCATTCATATACTTTTCCATATTTATACAAATATTATGCTCTTCATGATTATATATAATGGAGTATATAATTCATTCATATACTTTTCCATATTTATACAAATATTATGCTCTTCATGATTACATATAATGGAGTCTTATCAATCATTCATATACTTTTCCATATTTATACAAATATTATGCTCTTCATGATTATATATAATGGAGTCTTATCAATCATTCATATACTTTTCCATATTTATACAAATATTATGCTCTTCATGATTATATATAATGGAGTATATAAATCATTCATATACTTTTCCATATTTATACAAATATTATGCTCTTCATGATTATATATAATGGAGTATATAAATCATTCATATACTTTTCCATATTTATACAAATATTATGCTCTTCATGATTACATATAATGGAACCTCCCATGCTTGCATATATTTTCTTAATTTCAATAATAAAAATAATTTTTGTATAAATAAATATTGGGATAACATTGAATTAAGTACTTGGACTTAATATACTTTAAATCAAGAGAATGGAGATATTTTTAGAAATTCGGAATTTAATTTAAAATCGAACGATCTTGATTATTTCTTGACTTGGCTATACGAATACGTCGCGGCGTTAACTTAATAAAAATGGGTGAAATAGTAGCGACACGATTTTCTATTAAAATAATTATTAATCGCGTAAAAATTCTTGGTCGCTACAAACTTACCCTCTTAAAATAATTTCGTCCTCGAAATTAAACTTACTTGATCTTATGATTTCTGAACACTTAATCAGAATCTCTTCTCTTCTTCTCTTAGGTAGTATCATTGCTACTATATTTAACCCACTGGACTTTGACTAAATGCATATCTTTGTTTTTCTTAAAAACATGGACTTTTCTATCAATAATAGACATATTTGTCTACTCATAAATTCTGACTCAAAAGGAAAATTCCCAATCGTATGTGATATTTCATCATGTCTTATAGTACTCATGTAACCTGTCACTTATCATCGGATCACGCGTAGCCGCCATCATTATGACAACGCGTCTTGTCATAATTACAGCCGCCCAATTCTTTCTCTTCCTTTCCTATATAAGGGTTCATTTGCCACCTATTTCCAAGATTTTTCCTTGACTCTCTCCCAATTCCTGCAAGGTCGTTTTCTGTTCCGTCCTCCGTTTCTGTTCGTTTTTAAATCTGAGGTGAGGATCATTTATTTATCATTTAACATTTCTTTGCTTTTTATATAAAACAAAAATGAGTGGGGACTTGAGCTCTAGCGAAAGTGGCGTGAGGTCGGCTGGTGTAGGTAGTACAGGGGGACCTACCGTGTCTTGGAACGAAAGCGTGGAAACTCAGTGTTTATTTCGAGATGATGTGGAGGAAGGGGAAACCGCTCAGCCTCTCCCGTTAACAATAGTCCCCGCTTCTCGAACTATTTCACCCAGTTCGTTCCGACACCCTTCTTGCGCCTCCTTCACCCGACCTGATCCTTGCACCAGCTATAGTTCGGACTTCGCTTGTAAACACTTCCGTTCTAGTGTCACTGAAAACGAACTGGCCATGTGGAAAAACAAATATAGAATTCCTGGCTATGTGCATTTCTTCCTCCCTGAGAGTTTTGAACGAGCCGACCAACCACCTCGCGGCTGCGTGGCCGCAAACTATCAGATCTTAGAGGCTGGTCTACGCTTTCCTCTTCCCTTCGTAATTATCGACTTCCTCTGCATTTGGGGGGTCGCACCAACTCAGATCCACCCCAACGGGTGGAGACATATCTTAGGTTTTATATCTCTTTACAATCAAATGGGATTTGGCGACCCCTCCATTGACGAATTCCATTTTGCCTACTAATTCCGGGCTGATGGTAAACGGACGGGGTGGTTCTATGCGATGTAGAGGTCGGTCTTTGAAGGAAAGAAACTTCTAGTAGACCTGCCTGATTCAGTCCGTTGGTGGAAGGAGAAGTGGTTCTCCGTTGGAGGGAACTGGATGAGTCCCTACCGAAGCGAGGGCATGAGCCACATCGTACCCGTTCATTATAGGGAAAAGATCAGTAAGTTATATTTCGTGATAACCTCGAACTTAAAAGGTCTAATATTAATCACTCCGTTTTTTGCAGAGGTGAAGGAACCGGAGTTGGACGAAGGCATAATTGGAAGGATAGTGAGTTTAAAAGACATACCGGAGCCAGATAGGTCGGTAAAAGAGTTATTGACCGAGGAGCATTTGTTTGAAGTTGATCCGTCAGATTATTATCCTCCACTTCGGAAATGTAAGCATCCATCAAGCAGGTTTAAATTCCACGCTATTTACGAACTGGATAGTTGTAAAAGACTTTTGCGTTTGATTTTCATCTCGAAAAGGCAGAAAAGGGATGGAGTCCATGAAAGCAAAGAAAGAGGCCCATGCCAAAGCTGAAGCACGCAAACAAGCTGCCCAAAAGAGAGCGGCTAAGGACTCACCACCTCGTAAGGAGGGTCAGATTCCTCCTCCATCTCCTCAGAAGAAGCATAAACGGGCTGAAATCCCAAAGGGAAGACCTGACACCTTCATTCCTCCTCCTCCCCTTCAACTTTCAACGAGGCGGAATCTTCACGAGGGATTCATGCTGCTGAAGGTTCCTACCTTGGCACCGACAGAGTTTGAGTCGATTTGGTGAGCTCGCTGAAGGGGAGTCGCCCAAAGATTTACCTGGACTTCGTTTCTGCTGCCAACTTGACCCCAGTTGGGTTGATGAGGCTCCCAGATCGGACCAAGGTGGCGATGGACATTCCGGCCAAAACTTGGACACCTCAGCATGAAAAGTATTGCGAGGATATGCCCGTTGACGACCTGGTGGCTATCAGCATGGCGCACCTCGGCCAAGCTATGAATTACCTCACCCGAACTCAATCTAGGCTGTCCGAGGTGGCTAGTGACACCAACAGGTTCAAGAAACTAGCCACCGAGGCCAGAGGAATGTTTGAAAACGAGGTGAAGGCCAGGAACGAGGCAGAGGATAAACTGAAGAATGCTTTGGCGGAGGTGGAAAGGTTGAAGGAAGCCAACCAGGAACTCCAACTATTTAAGGAGGAGGTGATTCCACTGAAGGAGGAGTTAAAAAACTTGAAGGATGAGGTGTCCGAACTGAAAAGGTCGAAGGAGGTGCTCCTGAAGGAGTTAGAGGTCGCTAACTGCATCGAGGCTGACCTTAAAAAAGAAAAATCAGAATTGGAGGCAGCAGCTCAGCTCGCTTACAAAGAGGCCGTGAAAAAGTTCAAAGACTCCACCGAGTACGAGCACGATGTTGATGAGACCTACTATCTCACCTTCAAGGAGATAGTGGAAGACCTGGAACAGAAACGACCTGAGGTTGACATCACATTCCTCAAGGAAAAGCTCGATCTGGTTTACAAGAAATATCTTGAGCTAATGCCAACCGAGGTTGATGACGAAGAAGTGGATCTTTTTTCTCATGCGCCAGAGCTCCAACCTCCGGAAGTTGACGAGGCCATCAATGTGGTGGATTAGAACGAATTCTATGTCTGCAGCTTTTCTTTTTTTATTTTATTTCGGCCTTTGTAGTTTTCTGATTTTCAATGAAGAAGATTATTATTGTGAACACTTATGCAATTTTCAAACGTCAATTCACTCCAAATAAAATGCAGAGGTGAATTATAAACGAAGTGAACACTTATACAATTTTAAAACGTCAATTCACTCCTAATAAAATGCAGAGGTGAATTATAAACGAAGTGAACACTTATGCAATTTTCAAACGTCAATTCACTTCAAATAAAATGCAGAGGTGAATTATAAACGAAGTGAACACTTATGCAATTTTCAAACGTCAATTCACTTCGAATAAAATGCAGAGGTGAATTATAAACGAAGTGAACACTTATGCAATTTCCAAACGTCAATTCACTCCGAATAAAATGCAGAAGTGAATTATAAACGAAGTGAACACTTCTGCAATTTTCAAACGTCAATTCACTCCTAATAAAATGCAGAGGTGAATTATAAACGAAGTGAACACTTATGCAATTTTCAAACGTCAATTCACTCCTAATAAAATGCAAAGGTGAATTATAAACGAAGTGAACACTTATGCAGATTTCAAACGTCAATTCACTCCGAATAAAATGCAGAGGTCAATTATAAACTAAGTGAACACTTATGCAATTTTCAAACGTCAATTCACTCCGAATAAAATGTAGAGGTGAATTATAAACGAAGTGAACACTTATGCAATTTTCAAACGTCAATTCACTCCTAATAAAATGCAAAGGTGAATTATAAACGAAGTGAACACTTATGCAATTTTCAAACGTCAATTCACTCATAATAAAATGCAAAGGTGAATTATAAACGAAGTGAACACTTATGCAGTTTTCAAACGTCAATTCACTCCGAATAAAATGCAGAGGTCAATTATAAACGAAGTGAACACTTATGCAATTTTCAAACATCAATTCACTCCTAATAAAATGCAGAGGTGAATTATAAGCGAAGTGAACACTTATGCAATTTTCAAACGTCAATTCACTCCTAATAAAATGCAGAGGTGAATTATAAACGAAGTGAATATTTAACTCGGCACATTCTCACCAAAACACCTCGTTTGTTGAATGGAGGTCGGTCATTTATCACCTCCGTATTTTTCACCAAAACACCTCGTTTGTCGAAAGGAGGTCGGTCATTTGTCACCTCGGTATTTTTTTACCAAAATACCTCGTTTGTTGAATGGAGGTCGGTCATTTGTCCCTCGGTATTTTTCACCAAAACATCTCGTTTGTAGAATGGAGGCCCATCATTTTCCGCTCCGGTGTCTCGCGGGAACCTACTTCGTCTTCACAGATCGCCTTGTAATGTTAATGATGTCCTGCCTCACAGGTACTTACTGATCATCGACTAAGGTCTTTATTTTGCCTCTCAAGGAGGTCTTTCTCGTCTTTGAGACGGATTGCCTTGTGATGTTGATGATATCCTGCCTTAGAGGTGCTTACGGATCATCGACCAAGGTCTTTCTCGTCTTTGAGACGGATTGCCTTGTGATGTTGATGATGTCCTTCTTTATAGGTACTTACGGATCATCGACTAAGGTCTTTGGTTTGCCTCTCAAGGAGGTCTTTCTCGTCTTTGAGACGGATTGTCTTGTGATGTTGATGATATCCTGCCTTACAGGTACTTACGGATCATCAACTAAAGTCTTTGGTTTGCCTCTCAAGGAGGTCTTTCTCGTCTTTGAGACGGATTGCCTTGTGATGTTGATGATATCCTGCCTTACAGGTACTTACGGATCATCAACTAAGGTCTTTGGTTTGCCTCTCAAGGAGGTCTTGCTCGTCTTTGAGACGGATTGCCTTGTGATGTTGATGATATCCTGCCTTATAGGTACTTACGGATCATCAACTAAGGTCTTTGTTTTGGAAACATCCATTCAGATTTGCATACTTTGGAACATTAGACGCTTTATTCATTTGATTACATTTCGGTTGACATCAAAAAATATTCACATTCCATTTCATATCCTGTCCTACTGGAAATATTTCTTCAAGTGTTCTGCGTTCCAGGGGTGTTGAAGCTGAATTCCGTCAAGTGTCTCTAGTTCGTAAGATCCATTGCTCACAGCCTTCTTGATTCGATACAGACCTCCCTAGTTTGGTCCCAGAGGTTCACGCTTCGTGATCGTCTTTCTTAACACCAGATCCCCCATTTGGAACTTTCTCGGTCTCACCATGGCATTGTAATACCTCGCACTCCTTTGCTTGTATACTGCATTCCAAACCTGTGCTTGTAATCGCTTCTCCTCCGTAAGGTCTAATTCAGCAGTGAGGGCATCATGGTTATCTTTCTCATTGAAGTGAGTGACCCGAAACGATGGCATACCCACCTCTATCGGGATTACAGCTTCTGTCCCGAAGGCCAAAGTGAACGGGGTCTCTCTTGTTGATGTCCTATGGGTTGTCCGGTAGGACCACAATACCCCGGGAAGTTCTTTCGCCCACGTTCCCTTCAGGTTTTCGAGTCTGGTTTCCAGATTATGCTTGATAATTTTGTTCACCGCTTCCACTTGCCCGTTGGACTGAGGATGGTTCGGAGTGGAGAAATGCTTCCTGATGCCCAACCCTTCACAATAAGATTTAAACCTTTCGTTTTCGAACTGTTTACCGTTGTCTTTCACAATGGATTGTGGGATTCCGAACCTACAAATGATTGACTTCCATATAAAGTCTGTAGTTTTCTGCTCTGTAATTTTGACCAGCGGTTCAGCTTCTGCCCATTTTGTAAAATAATCCACTGCAACTATAGCAAACCTGTTTCCCCCTTTTGCCGTTGGTAATGGCCCGATCAGATCTACTCCCCATTTAGCGAACGGCCATGAGCTCATCACTGAAGTCAGCTCTTCGGGAGGATTCCTCATGATCGGGGCGAACCTTTGACATTTTTCGCATGTCTTTACAAACTTAATCGCGTCCTTCTTTGTAGCGACCAAGAAATTTTACGCGATTAATAATTATTTTAATAGAAAATCGTGTCGCTACTATTTCACCCATTTTTATTAAGTTAACGCCACGACGTATTCGTATAGCCAAGTCAAGAAATAATCGAGATCGTTCGATTTTAAATTAAATTCCGAATTTCTAAAAATATCTCCATTCTCTTGATTTAAAGTATATTAAGTCCAAGTACTTAATTCAATGTTATCCCAATATTTATTTATACAAAAATTACTTTTATTATTGAAATTAAGAAAATATATGCAAGCATGGGAGGTTCCATTATATGTAATCATGAAGAGCATAATATTTGTATAAATATGGAAAAGTATATGAATGATTTATATACTCCATTATATATAATCATGAAGAGCATAATATTTGTATAAATATGGAAAAGTATATGAATGATTGATAAGACTCCATTATATGTAATCATGAAGAGCATAATATTTGTATAAATATGGAAAAGTATATGAATGATTTATATACTCCATTATATGTAATCATGAAGAGCATAATATTTGTATAAATATGGAAAAGTATATGAATGATTGATAAGACTCCATTATATGTAATCATGAAGAGCATACTATTTGTATAAATATGGAAAAGTATATGAATGATTTATATACTCCATTATAAATAATCATGAAGAGCATAATATTTGTATGTTTTTATGAAAGGTAAATACACCTTATGTTTTTATGAAAAGTAAGTATGTTTTTATGAAAGGTAAATACACCTTATGTTTTTATGAAAAGTAAGTATGTTTTTATGACAAGTAAGTATATCTTATATTTTTATGAAAAGTAAGTATGTTTTTATGAAAGGTAAATACACCTTATGTTTTTATGAAAAGTAAGTATGTTTTTATGACAAGTAAGTATATCTTATGTTTTTATGAAAATGTTTGGATCATTGCTATGAAATCAATCTCACAAGATTGTTATGGGTTCCATATGATATGTTTATGATTATGCTAAGGGGACCGGAGTTTAGTAGCGCTACACATAAGAATTCTTGCCATTTAAGTTCGGTAAAATTCTTGTGTCTCCCTATGTTTATGAGTATTTCGATCCTATCCTATGTTATGATGAAAATAATCCATATGCTTTCAAAAGAAAATTTATGCTTGGTATACTTACTGGGATTTTATAAATCTCACTCCACGATATTTACCATTTTCAGATAATTGAAGGTTCGAGGCGGTCAACATGGAAGTGGCAAAAGTGGTTAAGATTGATGAGATAATTATGTTGAACTTTATGTAAGAAAATTATGTTCTATTTTTATTCACAAATAAAATTATGGGATTCTAATTATTCTTTTGAATAATTTTACATTACTATTTAAGTCTCGATAATATGATATGAGTCACTTTTAGTGGCACTCGAATGGTCGAGAATTCGGGTCGTCACAGTTGGTATCAGAGCAAAGAGTTTTAAAAACGATTCTGTAGATTTTTGAAATTTTATTTCTTTAAAAAAAAAAAAAAAAAAAAAATCACTATTCACGTGAACAGTAAAACGACGTGCTATTCATGATGAACAGTGAACGAAATCACTATTCATTATAAAAAAAAAAGTTGAATTTTCACATGTCAAGTATGGTTATGATTTTGAAAAGTATGATGAAATTTGATGTGCGAATTTCAAGGACAAAATTCATTTTTAGCAAGGGAGTTTGTAATGTCCTGAAAATTTTATGGAATATAATTAGTTAGTGATATGATGTTTATATTGATGTCTTTGATAAATTTCTAGAAGTTCGGGGACTAAAGGAAAATAAGATTTGACGATAAATTTTTATTTGGGTTAATTAGGCCCAATCTTATGTAAAGATGCGAAATGATTAATAATAATTTTTTTTTTAAAATATTTTAACTCATCACTCTACTATGTCACTCTCCACGTATTGACTCCTCGAACCAGGTATGTTATATGCTTTGCAAGTCATTTACGATTTTATTAAGACATGTTAAGTATGAAATATTCATATGTTATGAATCTTTAAGTGAAATATACATGTTGAGTATGATATGAATTGATAGAAGCCTAAATTTTAATTTATTCATTTTAATGTAGAATCATGAGACATAGAGGATATTGATATGAATTTTGGTTCATATTAAGCTTAGTAAGATTGACTCAATTAGAAATTAAGTTGGGTTGTAACTTTGGCCCAAAATATATGGAATAATATATTAAACAAACAAAATTGATAATGAATTGTACAATAATTTATCCCTTTATCACTACCTTTGTGTAAAAACAAGGGAAAAACTGTGGATGGTTATTAGTACTTCCTCTTCAAGTTTCAATTTTCGGTTCAATAATTTATCCCTTTATCACTACCTTTGCTTAAAAGCAAGGAAAAACTGTGGATGATTATTGGTACCACTCTTCAAGTTTCAATTTTGAAAAAAAAAAAAAAAAAAATATGATTTACGAATGATTTTCAAAATAATCTTTGTCGTCAAGTTTAGAAATGATGAGCCCTAAATGGACTTTGCATAATTGATTTTAGACATGGCACTAAGTATGAGAAGTCAACAGAAAGGACTAGATAATATTTTCGAATTATTCATCGTTTAGATTAAACGAGAAATAGAAAGTCAGTTTTATGAAGTTATGATGAGATGTTGAGATTATAAGTGATATGATTTTATTGAGATTTTTATGAGAAGAATTATGAAGTTGGAGATTTAAAGTTTAGGCTCTTAATTATTGAGAAATAAGGACTTGATATGGTGATATTAGAAATTATGATTTGAAATTTCTATGTTGAGGAATTATGAATTGATTTTCTGGAATATTTATGATGATATTGAAGTTTGATGAAATTGTGATCAAATGTACAATTAGTTATTATTGTGAGTTATGAAGTATGCTTACGATTTGGATAAGTCCAAATTTCAAAGGAAAACTCTGCCTAGAATTTTATCGTTTGGAGTTAAGAGCATAGTATGGTATGCAATCACTAAGAGAATTGAAGTTAGACATACAAGTTCATTTACATCACAAACGAGATTTAGTAGATGATAACAGAGATATTATTATTTTCTCATAAGGAGAACACACAAGAGTCACCCTAGAAAGGAAATACATGAAAACACGCAAAAGCAAAAGAAAGCAACATGAGAAATTCCTCAAATTGAGAGATGTGTTTCCGGAGTAGCCGTATCCTACCACCTCTGACCTTTTGAGGAAATAAAGAAACCTTCAAAAAGGTGTGTTTCGAGAGTAAGAATACTCCGTAATCTACCACCTGGAACCTTTGAGGTACACACAAGATTTAAACATTAAGGAAAATCCTAGGAAATTAGAGGGGTGCCTCGAGAGTAAGAATACTCCGTACTCTACCCCCACCTATTCTAAGATTCATAAAGTTAAGTTTACATTAACCGGACTCCATTTTCGCTTGATTCCCCTTCCTTGCGACCAATCTATCTTAACCCCTGCTGGATCTTGTATTGAGATATATGACTGCAGCTTATCCAGTAGTTCATCAATAGTAGGAGCAGAAATAAGAAGCCTTCTGGAAAATGGAGAGATGAATCCCTGTTCCACAGCATAATCAAGAAAGGTTAACAAACCATCAAAGAAATTGTTAACATTCAGAAGCCCAATAGGCTTAGTATGGAGATCTAGTTGAGCCCACGAGGTAATGTTAAAGATTTCTTCTAAGGTACCAAAACCTCCGGGCAGGGCTATAAAGGCATCAGAACCATATAGCATACAAGTTATGCGTTCATGGATGGATAAGGTTTGAACTTCATGCCCTCGTGTTTTGCCTGCAACATCTACCAAAGGGACAGGTATGACACCGATTACTTTTGATTTCTCTGCAAGAGCAGATTGGGAAACACAACCCATTAGACCACTGCTACCACCCCCATACACAAGAGTGATACCTTTTTCCCCCAGTTTCTTTCCAAGATCTACGGCCGCTTCTAGATAACTGAAGCCTTTCCCCACTTTTGATCCACAAAATACACAAATAGTTTTGATCTGTCGAAGTTTTGGTGCTTCCATCTTTGATAGTATAGAAGAGAAAACTTACGAAGAAGATGTGATTTTGGGATGCCTGAACTATGAAATATGTTTGGCTATTTAAAGCCGAAAAAATTTACTGTTTTTGATTGATTATGAAAAAGTAAAGATTTACTTTTGACAAAATCGGCCAACTTTTGACTGTTTTACCAAAGATATCACCTTTCGGTGATTTATTTCCAGCTTTATCAAAACTCGAGAAAGGAAAATATATTTTATTTCCAAAACGCGTGAAAGAAAACAGCAAAATATTTTAAATGTGTATCAAGAGATTTAACTTATATCATTGTTGAACTGCCAGAAGCCTCATTTTGTAAAACAGACTGGCAAACAGGATCTTTTGCTATTATATTTTGGAGACTATAACGATTTTTGTCCTCGTTAAACTGAGCGTATAAGGAGAGAAGTTCACGTTGCACATAACCACTTGGGTGCGTCTCAAGAGTCAGTCGAATATCATCCAAAGACTCCTTACTCAGTCCACCCTTTATGAATTTGATTTTATCATCCCGATTAGTAGAAGAATATCCTACTGTTTTGCAACGAGTATCACAGTTCCAACGAGCACATTTGTAGCAACCATTCAGCCTTTTTGCTCTTCGTTTCTTTGCGAAGGTGCTTTTGCCTAAACCAGGCATGTGCTTTGGAAATGTCATAGGTAATTCACCAGATAGTCGAACCTTTGCTTCGATCAACCAGCGAACATCTTCTGAAACACCATGAGCCATCAGCAACCTCAATCTTTCGAGTCTTATTCGATAAATTTTCCTCAGATCATTCATTGGAAGACTGGAATAATACTTGCGAATGTTTGTAAGAATGATATCCATGTTTTTGATGGATCTAACCTCTTCCCAGCATGAACTATTTAAAAGCATTAAGGATCGGAGGGAATCTGCGTGATATTGATTCCAGCAAGAAAGCGCGGAATAGAATAATGGAAAAGAGGGAACAAGAGTTTATGCGCCGTTTACTTTCTTGATAAAAGGAAGATTTGATGATGACGGGATTTGAGATATGGAATATTTTCTTGGATTTTGGGTACTGATATTTTGATATAATAATCAAGGTATAGAAATAATACGGGGATACGTGAAAGTGAAATAAGGACTGTATTGAATCAGGATTAATAAGTTTGTGCAAGTGAAAGGAATACCTTACGGGAAATGTTATGATATTTGAGTTAAGAATTTTAATTATTTGGGAGATATTTGTTTATTGAATTTTGCAGAAATTTTGGGTTACAAATATTGGAAAGATAAACTGATGATTATGTTGATATGTGAATAACATGTTTGGGTATATTACATAGAGAATATTCAGGTAATCGTTTTAATTATTTTGGGATATTTGGTAATAAGAAGAAATGACAAATTATTATGGTATGATATGTTAGTAAAGATTTATTGAAATTTTAGAGATATTAATACGAATATTTGAGGTCACATGATACGATGATAAATGACAAGTTACATGAATACTACAAGATATGATGAAATATCACATACGATTGGGAATTTTCATTTTGATTCAGAAGAATTTATGAGTAGACATATGTCTATTATTGATAGAAAAGTCCATGTCTTAAGAAAACAAATTGATGCATTTAGTCAAAGTCCAGTGGGTTAAATATGGTTGGGTTAAATATGGTAGCGATGATGCTACATAAGAAGAAGAAGAAGAGATTCTGATTAAGTGTTCAGAAATCATAAGATCAAGTAAGATTAATTTCGAGGACGAAATTATTTTAAGGGGGTAAGTTTGTAGCGACCAAGAAATTTTACGCGATTAATAATTATTTTAATAGAAAATCGTGTCGCTACTATTTCACCCATTTTTATTAAGTTAACGCCACGACGTATTCGTATAGCCAAGTCAAGAAATAATCGAGATCGTTCGATTTTAAATTAAATTCCGAATTTCTAAAAATATCTCCATTCTCTTGATTTAAAGTATATTAAGTCCAAGTACTTAATTCAATGTTATCCCAATATTTATTTATACAAAAATTACTTTTATTATTGAAATTAAGAAAATATATGCAAGCATGGGAGGTTCCATTATATGTAATCATGAAGAGCATAATATTTGTATAAATATGGAAAAGTATATGAATGATTTATATACTCCATTATATATAATCATGAAGAGCATAATATTTGTATAAATATGGAAAAGTATATGAATGATTGATAAGACTCCATTATATGTAATCATGAAGAGCATAATATTTGTATAAATATGGAAAAGTATATGAATGATTTATATACTCCATTATATGTAATCATGAAGAGCATAATATTTGTATAAATATGGAAAAGTATATGAATGATTGATAAGACTCCATTATATGTAATCATGAAGAGCATAATATTTGTATAAATATGGAAAAGTATATGAATGATTTATATACTCCATTATAAATAATCATGAAGAGCATAATATTTGTATGTTTTTATGAAAGGTAAATACACCTTATGTTTTTATGAAAAGTAAGTATGTTTTTATGAAAGGTAAATACACCTTATGTTTTTATGAAAAGTAAGTATGTTTTTATGACAAGTAAGTATATCTTATATTTTTATGAAAAGTAAGTATGTTTTTATGAAAGGTAAATACACCTTATGTTTTTATGAAAAGTAAGTATGTTTTTATGACAAGTAAGTATATCTTATGTTTTTATGAAAATGTTTGGATCATTGCTATGAAATCAATCTCACAAGATTGTTATGGGTTCCATATGATATGTTTATGATTATGCTAAGGGGACCGGAGTTTAGTAGCGCTACACATAAGAATTCTTGCCATTTAAGTTCGGTAAAATTCTTGTGTCTCCCTATGTTTATGAGTATTTCGATCCTATCCTATGTTATGATGAAAATAATCCATATGCTTTCAAAAGAAAATTTATGCTTGGTATACTTACTGGGATTTTATAAATCTCACTCCACGATATTTACCATTTTCAGATAATTGAAGGTTCGAGGCGGTCAACATGGAAGTGGCAAAAGTGGTTAAGATTGATGAGATAATTATGTTGAACTTTATGTAAGAAAATTATGTTCTATTTTTATTCACAAATAAAATTATGGGATTCTAATTATTCTTTTGAATAATTTTACATTACTATTTAAGTCTCGATAATATGATATGAGTCACTTTTAGTGGCACTCGAATGGTCGAGAATTCGGGTCGTCACATTCTTCAAGGTAGGCCAAAAGTACTCCTGCCTAATAATTTTGAACGTCATAGCTTGTCCCCCCGTATGGTTCCCGCAAATGCCCTCATGGATTTCTCTCATCACATATTCAGCCTCCTCATTGTCTAAACATTTTAACAGTGGTAGGGAGAAACCTCGCTTGTACAAATCGTTCCCAATTAAAGTGTACCTCGCAGATCTGATCCTCAAACTCCGGGCTTTCACTTGATCAAGTGGCGTCGTCCCTTCTCGTAAGTATTGGATAATTTCATCCTTCCATGTCCTCTTCAAAGAGGTTTGCAGGACGACTGAAAGTGACAGTTTTAAGGCGGATTGCGACAAGGTTTCAATCGATATGCTTTCCAATTCAGACGTTCCTTCACTTGTCGCTAAGCGAGCTAAAGCATCCGCTTAACTATTTTTGGATCGAGGGATCTGGATAAACTCTGCATGCCTAAACTTCTTCAGCTCCTCTAAAACCCTTGCTTTGTAGGTCTTCCTCTTTTCACCCCTGGCTTCATACGTTCCCCGGATTTGGTTGATTATCAGTTGTGAATCGCTGTGAAGGATAAGGCTATCAACACCCATCGCTTGAGCCATGTCCATTCCTACAATCAGAGCCTCATATTCAACGTCATTGTTGGTTGCCTCGAATTCAAAACAGTAGGAGCTTCAGAAGAATTGATTATCAGGGCTGATTAGGACGACCCCGGCCCCTGCCCGGTTTCCCGCTGATGAACCGTCAACGTATAACCGCCATGTCCCATCTACCTCCGCACAACAACTTAAGTTAGTTGGTGTGAACTCCACCATGAAATCAGCCAAGGCTTGCCCTTTGATGGCGGCTCTCGCTTTGTACACAAGGTCGAATTGTCCCAACTCTACTGCCCATTTCAATAACCGTCCAGACATCTCGGGTTTTTGTAGCACCTGCCTCAGAGGGTAATTTGTCAATACTTCAACCTGATGCTCCAAAAAGTAAGGCCTCAATTTTCGAGTCGACATTATCAAAGCATAGGCTAGTTTTTCTATTTCAGAATATTGAAGTTCGGCGTCGTGCAGGGCCTGGCTGACATAGTAGACTGGTCGTTGAACTCCCTGCTCGGTTCTCACAAGGACTGCACTCATTGCCAGTTCGGAAACGGCCAAGTATATAAAGAGCACTTCTCCTGATATTGGTTTGGAAAGGACAGGCGGGGACACCAACTGCTTCTTCAATTCTTCAAAGGCCGTCTGGCATTCTTTCGTCCACTCAAAATCCTTGTTCTTCCTGATAATATCAAAGAATGGCCGGCATTTATCCGTAGATCTTGATACGAAACGGCTCAAAGCTGCTATCCTCCCCGTCAGACTTTGCACCTCTTTAATTCTCCTTGGTTCCCTCATCTGCATCAATGCCTGTATTTTATCAGGGTTAACTTCGATACCCCTTTGGTTTACCAGGTAGCCCAAAAATTTCCCTGATCCTACCCCGAAGGAACATTTCTTGGGATTCAGCTTCATTCTGTAAGTTCGCAGTATTCGAAACATTTCATCAAGGTGCTGAATATGGTCTTCAGCTTGGATACTCTTTACGAGCATGTAATCGACATATACCTCCATTGTCTTCCCGATGAGATCTTTGAACATTTCATTCACCAAACGCTGATACGTTGCTCCAGCGTTCTTTAAACCAAACAACATCATCTTGTAACAATAGAGTCCTCGATCAGTCATAAACGAGGTATGCTCCTCATCTGCTTCATTCATCGGTATTTGGTTATACCCCGAGTAAGCGTCCATGAAGCTGAGGAGCTAATGTCCAGCCGTAGCATCCACCATCTGGTCTATCTTGGGGAGGGGGAAACTATCCTTGGGGCATGCTTTGTTCAGGTCAGAGAAGTCGATGCACAGCCTCCATGTCCCATTGCTTTTCTTTACTAGCACTGGGTTAGCTACCCACACAGGATAGAAATATTTTCTGATAAATCCGTTGCTAAGTAATTTCACCACCTCCCTTGCCAGCGCTTTATACCGTTCAGGATTAAGTGACCTCCTTTTTTGTACCTTAGGTTTGAAATCCGGATTAACTTGGAGGTGGTGGCATGCACGTTTAGGATCAATCCCTTCCATGTCCGAGTGAGTCCATGCAAACACATCCGAATTCTTTTTCAAAAAATTGATGAGGTCGGTCCTGATGGGCTCCATTAACCCACGTCCCACTCTGAATTCGACATCAGGTTTTGTATCGTCAACTTTAACAGTATCCAACTCTTCCACAGGGCCTGACTGACCCCTATCCTGTGTACCTCTCGGATCCAGCGTTTGCAGCTCTGCTATCGGCTCGTCTTCTCCACTTGGTTCCACGATGGGACTTTCTTCTTCCTCCATTTGGACATTGTTGGAAGCGAAGCCTAAATTGCACTCCCGCGCAACCCTCTGGTCCCCCCTTATGGTAGCCACCTCGTGTGGCGTAGGAAATTTCAGACAATAGTGATAAATTGAAGCTGCAACCTTAAGCTCGTGGAGGATCGGTCTTCCCAATATGGCATTGTAGTATGTCATGACGTCTACTACCACAAAATCAGTGATCAGGCGCCTCTGACAAGATCCTGTCCCCAGTTCCACCAGTAAAGATATTTCACCTTTCGGGTAGATGTAGACACCAGTGAAACCCTGAATCCTTGTTCTCCTTGGCCGTAAGCTATGCGGGTCAATTCCCATTTTTTCAAAGGTCTTCCAGTATAACACATTCACAGCACTACCGTCATCCACCAGAGTTCTGTGGATCTTTATACCGCTCACCGGCATCGTGATCATCAAAGCATCTGAATGTGGTTGGAGTACCCCCCTTGCGTCTTCCTCAGAGAAACTGAAAGACTCCGAATCGTTTGGCGTCATTGCATGACTACATATCTGATAGCTATTTCGGGCTTCTCGAGCGAACTCTCGCCTTTTCCTCTTTGACCCGACCTGCACTTGATTTCCGCTCACAATTGTACGGATTTCATCAGGCCGGTCTTTGCCGCGAGGCTCTATCCCATGATGGACGGCATACTTCTCCTGTTGTTTGAATTGCCTTCCTGAATCCCGTGGTTCAGCAGCGTATTCTTGTAAGCTTCCCCTCTTTATTAACCTATCAATTTCGAATCTCAAATTTCGACATTCGTCCGTGGTGTGTCCTACTGACCTGTGGTATTTGCAATACCGGGAGGAGTCCAAGTTATTCGGGTTCTGCTTTATCGGCCGGGCCGGCGGAATTATCCCATTGTCTTTCTCGTTCATGAAAATGACCTCAGTTGATGTATTTAATGGGGTGAGCTCACTTCTTTGTTCAGGATTATATGGACGGAACCTATCCACTGGTTTGTAGTCTCTCTTTTTCCCAGAAGTATTCCTTTTAAATTCTTTCTTATCATCCCTGCTTTCCTTCTTGCTTGACATCTTCGCTGTATTATGATGACCTTCTTTGGGACCTGACGCCTCCTCGACATTGATAAACTTCTCCGCCCTGTTAAGAAACTCCTGGTACGTGCGAGGTCCATTCTCATGTACTGACCACCAGAAACGAGTCTGCGTTTGTAGGCCCGACAGAACAGCCATGAGCAGCGTGTCATCCGATATTCTTTCCCTTCCCATGATCTGTCTATTAAAGCGGCCCAAATAACTCTTTAGTGATTCATCCTTCTCCTGTCTAATGGTCACCAAGCTCTCCTTCGGTGTGGTCGGAATTTTTGACCCTATGAATTGCTTCAAGAACTGGCTACTTAGTTGAGACCAACTTGATATGGAGTGCTGAGATATATTGCGAAACCACCGTTGAGCCCGGTCCCCAAGAGTTAAGGGAAAAGCCCTACACATTATTGCATCGCTTGCCCCTTGAAGCTCCATCCATGACATGTACTGATCCAGATGCGACACCGGGTCAGTCTCCCCATTGTACCCGGCGAGATGAGGCATCTTCATTTTGCTCGGCAGAGGTTGTGACAATATGATCTCCGTGAAAGGCGATGTCCTCTTGGTAGATGGTTCTGTTGATCCAAACCCTTCTTGTTTTGCCTCCAAGTCAGACAGTCTTTTCTTTAATTGCTCAACTTCAGTTTGATCCGGTCTGCTTGACGAAAAAGTCGGTGGCTGACCCAAATGAAGAGTCGAGCTACCAGCCGGTCGGTTTTCTGGGTTCACTTTTTTCATCGGAGATCTGTCCCCATGTTCCTTAGTCCGTACAACCTTACTCTCCTCTTCTTTTTCATCCCTTCTCGCTTGATTCGGTCCGATCCAACTCAGCGATTTTTGACTCCGTACATAAGGTGTGCTTTCGCCTACCGCACTCCTTGTGTTTTCAGAGCATCCAGTTTGTTGTTCTTCGAAATGTGAGCGTCCATCGGATCTTTGCAGTTGGGATTGCACTTCACGCTCCTCTTGGTGACGACCCCGATCCTGATTTCTCTTCATCTCTTCCATTTCCCTTTGCATCCTATCAAGTCGATCTAGGACCATTCCCATGTTGGCCTCTGCTGGGGGTCGTGGAATGGCGGACCTCCTGGACATACTGGAATTCCCTTGCGAATCCTCACCACGATGTCCCCGGTGGCTCCCCGAATTTTGTCTGTTACTCATTATAATGCAAGAGCAGATATATGATTGCCGAATACAAGGATACGGGCCCTCCTTCTAGCGCAAATTTGTTGACATCTATTTTTGTCAACAAATAAAAGTAGTATGATCTCTCAAATTGGTAGTTGGATTGTATGTTTTTGATTAATTTGTCTAAGTATGCAGCTCTTTAATTAAAGGATCTTCGTTGTAATAAAATTCAGGATATTATAAGATATCGGAAAGGTAACAGATCGAAAGCGAACTGAGATCAAAGTTACACAAATTCACGTCCAGTTCGATACCGATCTGATAGCCAGGTCGAATTAACGAAATTAAATAGAAAGAGTTTGGAGAGATTTTTTCATATTACATGCCCTTTAATGAGCATTTAATCCTCCTATTTATAGTAGTTGAGGAGTTTAAACATAATCATTACAACATATCACTTCTGCAGGGAGTGATTGAAAATGGTGATTGACCCTTCTGACAGACATACATCAAATGATTACTCTGACATATAACAAATAATGATGATTACTGACACATAATACGGTTGATTTGACAATACTACCTACTCCCACATCGTCTTCATTTTCCGCCATTGAGGTCGGCTCGCACACTTCACCTCGGTCGAACAAATCACCTCGGTCTCACGAATTCACCCCGCTGGCATGAGTCACCTCGGTCTACAATTCACCTCGGATAACACAATTCAGATCGACTCGAACAATTAACATCGGTCACGATATTTCACCTTGTATACACAAATCACCACGGAAATGACACCACCTCGGTCGTGGTATACCACCTCGGTCGTGATAAAGGACATTGAGACCGTGATTCAAAACATCATGGGCCGTTTCATCAATTTGTGGCAACTGTTTGGCCGTTGACTATTTGACTGCTTGATTTATTTTCCACCTCATATCGGTATATAACAGAGAGTAATATTTGAAGGTTCGATAAGAGTTATATTTGAAGTCTTACCAAGCTTTCTAGTGTTAACATTCAATCCTAACAATTTTTCTTACATTTCAATCCTCTTTCTCCATCAAATCACTACTATAAAACTCATTTTCAAAATAAAATGAGACTCAAACGACGGATGCATTTTCAATGCATTCATCTCTTTTGTCGTAAAGTTCTCTTAAGAATGTCTTTCGATAGATAATAGGTAGATGAGAATCTAACGGAGTAGACTACATTCACATGATTTTTATTTTTGTGCTATAAGAAATGCCCTCGTGATAGAAGTATCATAGTTGAGGTTCATGAACCTCGATGAGAATATGATGGTGCATCACACCATTGAAATGGCTGACACAAAATAAACTGTCAGCATATTCAAGATTCAGAAAAGGTAGAGATAGTTGAATTATACATCGAATTAAATAAAGATCGAGTGGCTTGCACAATGTGACTAAAGTTGTTGAAATTATTTTCGATTTGTTGGTTGATGATGAACGAAGTTTCTGACCACCTCGACGATCTGATTCCAAATGTTAAAACCTTAAAAAAGCGGGGCTTTCCCCCATTTTTAACTCCAGCGTGATAATTAGTGAAGGAAGATAAAAATGGTTTTTTAGAATGTATTCTTAAAAAGAAAATTATGCGTACCTGAGTGCCTTGGAGGAGGGGGTATTAATAGGGGGATTCTTCCTTGATTCAAGGGAATAAAAATCTCCACAAAATCCGGGATTATATTTCGTTTAGGTTTGATTTACCTAGAATTAAGGGATTACGCTTATCTTAAATATGGAAATATCCGAGATTTGGGGCGAGGTTCTTGCTTACCAATAACAGCCGCTCGTTACGCGTTAATTATTTGATGTCTTTTGTTTCGATCGAAGTGGAATTGTCCGATCGATCGTCTCTTCCTTTGACTACATCAGGATGATCGTTCTTATACTTTCTCCATGAGTATCATTGGTGAAATTAAATATTGAGATCTCTTTATATAGGCATTGTTGATGTCGCCAAAGCAAATAGGAAAAGGGTGGCTATATTGTCGTCATGAAAATTATTCCATACACCACAATTTAATTTTTTTTGTTTATTTACTAAAATAGATACAAATATAATGACACAATTATCCTTTTAATTTTTCTCTTACTAATCTTTAAATATACCACATTTTCAAATACAAAAAATCTTAAAATCCTAGTACTAATAATCTTCTTCATCCCTTCTCTTTTAGCCTCACGTTCTAATATACTTTTGACTTAAAACATTTTTTTTAGAAACATGAAAATTAACTTCTCCCTAAATCTTTTCTCGGCCAATTCTCGCTATTTTGCATTTGTTTGTAAGAAGCTACAACATTCTTTGTAAGACATCCAGAATCCCTTTCCCCATTTTTAGACAATAATCTAGAGAGAAACCAAGAGAAGTAGTGAGAGAATTGTTTTCTTGTTCAAGAAAGAAGTTGGATTGTTGGCTATGAACATGTAAAATAACTGATTATATATAATTGAAAAATTGATTTTTTAACTAATGGTATTCATGATTAAATGAGAAATTTGTTGGTTTCGTCAAGAGTGGGCATAGCATTGAGCATTGTTTTAAGAACACGTGTCTGGCTTCGAGTCAGTAACCATCTCGGAATCGAAAAATCTGCAGATTTATGATTTCAACGGGGTCATCATCATTGCCAGAACCAGCTAATGCGGCTTATTACCATCATTCTCAGTTTTCCTTTGTTGAAAAGGTGTGAGGAGTACTTGCTCTTGAAAATTGGTAAACTTTTTATCGCTGCTTGTTGTGGTGAGAGAGGTCGGAAGCGTTGGTGTTTGTTTGACCGGGAGGTTTAGAGGTGGTGGAAGTCAAGTTGTGGTAGAGGAAGGAGGAAGTGAAACCCAATAAAGAGTCTGAATGGGGAGGGGATTATTGGAAATAGATTGATAGTGGCCAGTGAGTTGGATACACCACATCGATACATTTTATTTTTATTTCATTTCTATTGAATTAAGAATATTATTATGGTAAATTTGTTGTGGTGTATTTATTGAAAATATATTTTAATTGTGGTAGAATTAGAATGTGGTGAAGTAATTAAATTTTGTAGTAGTAATATAATTATTCATAGGAAAAATATCAATGATCACATCTATAATTAGCCCCTTGATCACTCCTATCCAGGGACGGAGGCCTATAAGGCCCACATGGCCTCCACTGAAAAAAAAATAAAAATTGACAAGTCCTTGTGGCGTTCACCAATCTTGGTTCTTAAATCCGCATCGCCATAAATTACGTCGTGATTGTCAGGTCAAGGTTTTACCGTCATTCTATCCTTATTTTTGTTGTTTGTTCTTGTGTCAGATCTGATTTAGATCTTTCCTAGGTTTTAATTGTCGTTATTCCGTGTGTTCGACGATATTCCCCGACCGGTATCTCATCATCTGGTATCAAAGCTTGGATTTATTTCAGATTCTTGCGTTTCTTGATTTTCTTGATTTTTTTCGTGTTCTTCGCGTTCTTCGTGTCAGTCATAATTTTTTTCAGTTTGATCCATAAGAGTCAGTCCCAAAAATTCAAAAGTGTTTTTCTTCTTCGTTTTTCGTCCAAATTCAGTTCCGTTTTTTCTGCCATACTCGTAGTCAAATTCTCTGGCAGATTATAAAAAAATTCCGAAAATTCCAAATATTCCGAATTTCCTTGTTCGTGTCTTAAAAATGTCTGATAGAGAGGTTTCCACATCTTCATCTTCTGTTGGAGACAGGAAACAGCACAGGGGTGTGAATAGAAAGGATGAACAGGGTAATGGTGATATTGCAGCAATGAGGGCACAATTTGAGAGATTTATGGTACAGATGGAGAATCGAGGTGCAGAACGTGAACAAAGACCTCGTAATCAATCTCATGATGGTTCTCGGGTTAGGAGAGGTAATAGACGTGGGGTTGGTGTGGATAATGAAGACATGGGCAGTGAAAGTGGCAGTATATCTTTAGGTAGTATGCGAAGGAGGGATAGAGGAGATAGGTATGAGAGGAGGCATGATAGGGAGCGTCGTGATGCTAGGAGGCATCGTGGGGGTAGAGATGATGTTGATGACGACCTTGGGAAAATTAAAGTGAAAATACCATCATTCCAGGGTAGGAGTGATCCGGAGGCGTACTTGGATTGGGAGACAAAGGTCGAACGACTTTTTGATTGTAATAATTATTCGGAAAAGAAGAAGGTGAAATTAGCCGTGATTGAATTCACCGATTACGCAAATATTTGGTAGGATCAATTAGTGACGGGTAGGAGGAGGAACCTTGAGGAGCCAGTGGAAACTTGGGGTGAATTAAAAACCATAATGAGGAAGCGGTTTGTGCCGACTCATTATTATAGGGATATTTATCAGAGGCTGCAGGGTATGACTCAGGGGTCGAGGAGTGTAGAAGATTATCATAAGGATATGGAGGTGGCGATGATTCGGGCTAACGTGGTGGAGGATCGGGAAGCTACGATGGCTAGGTTTCTGAGTGGGCTGAATAGAGATATTGCCAATGTCATTGAACTGCAACATTATGTGGAGCTAGAAGATATGGTGCATATGGCCATGAAGGTGGAAAGGCAGCTAAGGCGAAAGGGGGCAGCAAGACACTCACCATCTTATCCTACATCACAAGCGAAGCAGGAATCCAACGTTGAACATAACCCGAAAGGGAAGGAGGAGCCTACAACGAAAGGTAAAAATATTTCTGATTCTCAAACTACTCGGGATAGAAATATTAAATGTTTTAAGTGCTTGGGTATGGGTCATATAGCATCCCAGTGTCCAAATAGGAAGCTAATGATCTTGCGTGATAATGGTGAAATTAGTTCCGAGGATGAATTTAAGGGAATGCATAAGTTAGTGGATGCTGGAGCTAGTAGTAGTGATGAGGAATGATTGACCTATCCTGAAAAAGAATCACTTGTTAATCGGCGTGTCCTTAGTGCTAGGGCTAGGGTGGATGAAATTGGTGAGCAAAGGGATAATCTTTTTCATACTAGGTGCTTAGTGGGAAAAAAGGCTTGTGGTATGGTGATTGACGGGGGAAGTTGTACTAATGTGGTTAGTACAATGTTGATTAATAAATTGGGCTTAAGCTTGATGAAACTTCCAAACCCTTATAAATTGCAATGGCTGACCGAGTCGGGGGAAATCAAGGTAAATAAGCAGGCTAGGGTCAATTTTGCCATCGGGGGTTATAAGGATGAGGTGGTCTGTGACGTGGTACCTATGCATGTTGGTCATATATTGTTGGGGTGACCCTGGCAACATGACAAGAGGGTAGTGCATGATGGGTTTAAGAATCAATATTCATTTATGAAGGGTGGGAAGAAATTTACACTTGTTTCGTTATCTCCAAAAGAAGCTCAAAATGATCAATTGAAAATCAAAAGTGAGTTTAAAAAAAGAAACAAGAGAGTTGAGGCCACGACCTCAGAAAAAAGAGAGAATGAGTGCAAAAAGAAAAGAGAGTCCACCCCCAAATTGAGTTTATTTGCACATAGGTTGGTGTACGGGGATCCACACCTTGCACTTAACCGAGCTAACGATTCCCTCCCCAGTTCTTTAAAATATGTTTTGTAGGGACATAAATCGAGCCATGAATTTAAGACGGGGCAGAAACTTATTGGCCAAAATAAGCAGCCCAAGAGTCTAAAGGATCGTACGAAGCTTAGAAATGATCATCGAGCCCAGGAAAGCAGGAGGAATTTGAAAATCCGACCAAAATTGGATTCGAGGTCGAATCCTTTTCAAGAGAGGGAGTATGATGTGATCCGGACCAGCATAGAAGGGCGAAGACGAGCCATCGGCAATATGATAGTGACCTACGTGCAAAACGGAGTAAGTTCCGTATTGGGGTCGAGCCGAGAAGATGGACGGATCGAGCCGAATCGAGTAAAAGAAATTATTTATGCAGAAAATCCATTACGGCCGTAAAAGAAGACCTTCACGGCCGTAACCCCTATATTCACGGTCGTAAATCTTACAATCACGGCCGTAATCAATTAACGAGGAAAAATGATGAATTTTGGCAGAACGAGGCTTACGGCCGTAAGCTTGAAAGTTACGGCCGTAACATGCAAACTGAAGGAATTTCACGGCCGTAAGCATTGTGTCACGGCCGTAAAGAATAACATAAATTTAATCAGGAAGGCCTTTACGGCCGTAAGAGGTTTCGTCATGGCCGTAAACAAGCTGCGCCAGATTTTCCGGAATTTTCAATTTATTTAATTTCCTTTTTTAGTTTTTGGTTATTTTCCTATTTTAGAATTTTGGTCTAATTAGAATTCTATTTTGAGTACATTAGATGCTGGGTTATTTTACTTATTTATACGCTTTTTCAATTCATTGTAAAGACAGAAAAGTTTAGTTTGATTAATAAAATTTGTGTGAGGATTCTCCAAAATTGAGAGGTTGAGTTTATTCCCTTTTTCTTGAACTTATCAAAGATCCGATCTTTGTGGCGTTCTTCCAGCAAACTTATCAAATATTCGCAAGAATATTTGTGGCGTTTTCAAATTAGATACTTATCAAGGAAATTGACAAGTCCTTGTGGCGTTCACTAATCTTGGTTCTTCAATCCGCATCGCCATAAATTGCGTCGTGATTGTCGGGTCAAGGTTTTACCGTCGTTCTATCCTTATTTTTGTTGTTTGTTCTTGTGTCAGATCTGATTTAGATCTTTCCTAGGTTTTAATTGTCGTTATTCCGCGTGTTCGACGAGATTCCCTGACCGGGATCTCATCACTAGAGGTTGTAGGAACAACCTTTGGTTTATCCTTGAGGAAGCTAACTTCCTTTCCCTTGGAGGTTTCAATATTGTCCTTAAGTGGTGCCTTATCAACCCTTTCACTCCCCCACTTAGACTTCCAATTGGAACTAGGACTCCCCAAGAATTTTTCTTGTCCCTTTCTTTTAAATTGCTCCTTCTTCTTCAATTGAGCCTCCACTTTAATAGCCATGTGGACCAACTCCTCCTCTCCACATAATGGTGTAATTCAACCACATTGGCTATCTCCCTATTCAACCCACTCATAAAACGAGCCATTGTGGCTTCTCTATCCTCCTCTATGTCGGCCCTCATCAAAGCTTTCTCCAACTCCTTATAATAATCTTCAACACCCTTTGTTCCTTGAGTAAGGGTTTGTAGTCTTTGATAGAGCCTCCTATAGTAGTGACTTGGTACAAATCTTTTTCTCATAAGGCTCTTCGACTCATCCCAAGTATCCACACTACCCTCGAAATTCCTTCTCCTAGTGAGTAATAAATTATCCCACCAAGCTAAGGCATAGTCGGTAAACTCCACTACCGCTAACTTAACCTTTTTATCCTCGGAGTACCTATGACATTCAAAAATCAATTCCATCTTCCTCTCCCATTCTAAATAGGAATCCGGATCACTCTTCCCATGGAAAGAAGGAATTTTCATCTTAATACTACCAAGATTACCATCCACTCCATCCCTACCCCTAGGGTTCCTCCCATGTCCTCGACCTACTCCCCTCACATTCCTACCTCCTCTATTCCTACCCATGTTCCAATTTTGGTCACTCTCCAATTCATCATCATCAACATCATCATCCTCATACTCATCTCTACGCCTTCTCCTATCACTCCTCCTAACATTATCATCCCTTGGAGGTGGAACTTCCCTCCTAGTCTCCAACCTTGCTAATCTACCCTCCAACCTTCGCCCCCATATCCGCCATAGTAACCGTGAGAGCTTGTATCATATCCCTCAACTCTTGAGTTTGTGCATTAGAATCTTGTCCACTGGAAGTATGTGCATTAGCCATGCAGTGTAAGTGTGCAAGTGTCCTCACAAAATTTTTTCGCTCGTGTTTCACTCAATTAGGCTTTTTCCCTCTAATGAGCTCACCACTCTTGCCTTTTACCACTCCTCACTTTCTTACCCAAACTTTCCAAGGAACGTAATTCAACTAAATTGAGAATTCAACTCTTGTGTAACACAAATTCCATAAACAACAAAGGAAGCAAAGGAAATGATTGACACAATAGCAAGTAGAATTTAGTTGCTTGCTATTATACAATGAAGTAAGGAATTTAACTTGACCAATAAGATTTTCAAGGATATAGTCACAATAACTTGATGTAAGACACAAGGAATTTACTTACGAATATGTTTGGTAGTTGAATGGTAGGTTTCAATATGAAAATACTCTTTGAAACATTTTATCAAACACTTAGGATGCAACTTGAATAGTTTGGAATTTTCAAGTGTTTGTTCAAATGTATCCCCAAGAAACTTTCAAATTGATGATAACAACAATGCCCAATATGTAGGAATCATGAAATAATCAATGGCAACTAATTTTCCCAAATTTCTTTTGTAATTTTCGTTATTTTTTTTTTTTTTTACTATCAAGAACAACAACAATAAATGTAAAGATATGATTACCAATTTTAGAGCCAAGCTCTGATACCAAATGATGCGAAAGCCTTTGGTGATTAAACCAAAAATTTCCACAACAAAATTGTATCAACCCAAGAAAGCTAAAATAGGTAATAAATAAGGAATCTTGACCCAAGTTTAACCTAACCAAAATTCTAAGGAAAGTTAACCCTAGTGCAATGGAGAGATTAAAACAAATACCAAGACTTGTGGAATGAATATCAACAAATACACAAGAACAAACTCTCAATATATAAGTTGAAATAAATTCCAAGAAAAGTTACAAGGGAAGAAAGGATTTACCTCTCTCAAATGCTCTCAATGGAGTCTTCAATGTTCAACCAAAACTATCTAGGGTTTTTGGCTTTACAAAGTATATATAAGAAATGAAAGACAAAAAGTTTGGGAAATTGCACAAAAAACCCCGTTTTTTTTCATTCGGGAAACTTTCGGTCGACCACCTGGTCGACCGAAATGGCATTTTCGGTAGTACGGAGGTCAGCCGAACCCGCCTGAAGCTACGTCTCAAAATCCTGCAGAGTTTCGGTCAACCGGAGGAAACTTTCGGTCGACCGAAATGTCCTGAGCTCCCAAACTTAGGTAATTGACCTCGATCTTGCTCTCTTCCATGTGGACTTGATTTCGGAGCTTGAAAATGAGTCCCGCCATCGACTCTTGGACCTCTTTAGCCTTGGATCTTGTCATGGGCCCCACCGGTATTCTGATAGAGGGTTGAACTGTTTGACTTTGACTCGATTGACTCCCTGGATTCTCATCAGAGTCTATATTAACATAACTTGGTCAGGTTCGGGATTTGAAAAAGCTCTACTACTATTAAAATTCAGAAAATGCAAATTCTTTCAAAACCACCAAAGTCCATTTATTAGTGTATTTTTTGAAATATAATAACAAGAATTCTCATTTAATTTTTTTTTTTTTGTAATGTTGATATTGAATTTAATAAAACTTTATTTAAAATTAGTTACAAGTTAGGATAATTCTAAAAAAAGTAATAAAAAAATAAAGACTTTATATTAAGCTTAGTTTTAAGTTAAGATAATTCTTTTAAAAAATAAAAAAATAAAAAATAAAATAAAAAAATCCCAAAACACGTTTTTCGCGTTTTGGACATTTTTTGTCGAAATACACACAAAACGCCCAAAACGAGGTTTGGACGTTTTGCGTTTTGTGTACAATTTTTTTTTGTTTTTCAAAATGCGTTTTCGAAAATGGTAAAGAGAACGCATTTTTAGCATTTTCGAAAATAAAAATAGAAAACGATCTTAAAACAACAAAGAGAGCAGAGGCTTAGTATTTACATATCACAAACCATACCATATTATCTGCAAGCCTCTGAAAAGACCCACGATTTACATTTCTTGATCATCATTAAATAGCAAACTCTCATTTGAAATAGTATAAGAGGGTAATGCCACAAATGTAATTTTTATCTATAATTCCAATTATTAATAGGTTCCATAATATGTCAAAAAGGAAAGGTTTTTGACCCAAAAAAAAAAAAGAAAAAAGCAAAAATACACACTCTATTACACAAAGACGACTACTTTTGTGAATACCAATATAGATGCCATAACATGACTTTTGACAACAAAAATAAAATGAGGAGATAGTCACTATTCATAACTTTATTCCTAAAGCATCTCCAATGCACTTTATGAAATAAGAAAAAAGACGTGACACTTCAACAAATACACGAAATTGATTAAAAATGCGTTTTCAATGCACTCTATGGATAATAATATTAAGCTAACGTGACTTGAAAAAAAAAATAGAAAATGCGGAATGCTCCGTCTAGACGTAGACGCTCCATGGGACTTGATGAATCAGCATTTTATTTAATTTTATAATTATTTTAACTATAATAAAAGATATTAAATCTTGAAGTTCAAAATTGAGAGTTTGTTTTTTTATTTGACAATTATTTTAACTATAATAAAATAATGTTAAAAATATGCATTTTTAATAAATTTAATTTATCAACAAAAATTGTCGCTAAATAACGTTGTACAAAAATATTATTAGTTCAAGATCAAGGGGGGTTTGTCCAAGTGGTTGAAACACCCCCTTACCCTAAGTTCCCCATTTGTAATAAAATAAAATAAGTTCAAGAAAACAACATTTGTATTTTATGATAACGAAAAATCTAAGATCGCTTTAATTATTTTGTGAATGAGTTATTAATTTTAAATTTAAAAAAATGTCATATAGTCAAAATTGTTTAAATTTAAATTTAAATTTTAATTTAGAAGGAATCATTGAGAGTAAATTTTAAACTTCTCTATTTATTTATACACGGTCTCTAAAAGTTTGTCTATTTCATTGATACATCAGTCACAATCCATAAAATCAAGTTGGATGATTCCAACTTAAATTACTAACTTAAATGTATGAGATAATAAGATTTAGTTTTTTTTTTTTTTTTTTGAAAGATTGATTCAAAAAATAATAATAATAATAAAAACGGTGATTTAAATGGGGAGTTTTTAACCATGCCCCCGACCCTGCCCCGCCCCACATGTAACGGAGACGGGGATGGGAATGAGAATGAGATCCCCAACTCATACCCGTCTCGTTACTATCACTATGAGAGATTGAGACGGTCATTTGCCCTATATCCCACAAAATGTACACATGTAACCCAATTCGATTTGAGTCGAGTCGATTTACAACAGTCAAAAATCGAGTAATTCGGGACGGGCTCATATCAAAATCGACACAGCGCGACCCATTGAACTGCAGGGATGAGGGTGCTAGGTACAAGTGTTAATGACCCTAGTTATACTTAACTCTTTGTAGTTATTATTAGTGTTTAGAAAATCGGATCAGATCTGTTTAATCGAAAATTTGGAAACCAATCGAAAAATCGATCTGTTCATGCCTTAACACTGGGCTTTTAAAACTCGGACTTGAAGCCTAGTTTTTTTCCCGATTCAACAGGGAAAATCGTGAACCGATCCAAGTTTTAAACCCAGTTTTGACATTTTTTTATAGTTGTTTTACGCAGTGCTCTAAAACGAGCGCATTGTGCGCGTCTCCGACGCGTCGAATTAGCGAAAAACGTGAAAAAAAGTTTGAAATTTTTTTAATCTAAAAACCGTGAAAAAAGCCTGCATAATGCGCAAGTAGGTGTGGCGAATCGCGAGTATGCGCCCTTAGGCGTGCCGAAGCGCGCTCATGCTTCTAATTTTTATTAATTTATTTATTTTTATTTTAAGGGGTTAAAATATGTGTAAAAGTTAAATCTAGTATATAAGAATTGAAAAATGTTTTTTAATGTCTACTCCCGCTCAAGCTTGACACTTGGATTCTACGCTTCGTCACGCTTCACGCTTTTTAGGACACTGATTTTACGTTACTTTTGGTTGTTTTAAACGACTTTTGTGTATGATTTTATTTTTAAATGAGTAATGTAATTTTTTTTAGAATTTTTTTTGATTTTTTGAATAATTCTTAATTTTTTAATTGAAATCGATTTGACTTGATCGGACCTTCTGATCTTTGATTTGTTGCCTATTCTGGTTTGAACCGATTTTCAATTTTCTAAACACTAGTTATTACTTAACTAAAATGTAAAAATCTTCTTCGTAAAATTTTATTTTAATTGTATAAGAATATGCTGTTAAACTTTTGTCATGAGTCTAGGTATTTAATCTTGTCATATTTTTGGTGTTTGCTTCGTGTACTAGTATTTGTAATTTACCGTCTCGTCAATCAATGAATTAGAGCATCTTCAATGCATTTCGTAGATTAAGGCTGTCATGACAATAAAATAGACGGATTTTTAAAGAGCGTGGATAAATAGATGGAGAAATAAAAAAATTTACCCTCTAATGATTCCTTCTACATTTAAATAATATTGATTATGTGATAATTTTTATTTAAAATTAAAATTAATTACTATACATAAATTGAGTCTTATCTGTAAAATATTTTACTGTATAAAGAGTCCAAATAGAAATATCTTGTATCATAAAACTTGATTGGTAAATTTCCTTATTTATAATAATTAAATAGTTAAAAAATAAAAATTAATGCTGAGTCAACGTGTCTCACAATGTCTATTTTTTTTAGTGAACGTCAGCCTAACATCCTAATCCACGTTGTACATTGGAGAGAGATTTTTATTATATTTCATTTATTTGTCGACGTGTTATGTGTATTCCTTCAATCCACGTAATGCATTGGAGATGCTCTAAGTTATTTTCAATGTGTTCAATTTTTTTATATAATTTTTTATGTAAATTATCTTCTGTCCCGGAGAAAATTAAATTAGGCGAATAGTAATATATATTTTATATTTTCAATGTATTCAATCATCAAAGGGACCTTTCTTATCAAGAAAATACTCAAAAAAAAAAAAAAAAAAAAAATCCAAGGTCATTCAAATAAATATAAATAGATTACTATAATATAAGGGTAGTTCACTTACTCTTCCTAAATTCTAATAATAGCCAAAAACAAGAGACGCACAAAATATAGTAGGAAAACTAATTATAATTACTCATTACATTTTAATGGAGATAAATCCAAATATCAGTCTTTAGACTAATTTATGAATGTGAACATTTGTATAATTTAAGTAAACGTCAAGTTACTTTTATGTTAGTAAAATAAAATTATGTACTTAAAATTAATTATTAATTCATTATTATAAATAGTAACTTATTTGTTTATAATTAATTCAATTAATTAATAAATAATTGTTATTTGGTAGTATCCCGAAAGGACTATATAATTGTTATTTTGTTTTTTAATTCACTTTCTCACGTTTTCTGTCTGTCTCGCATAGGTAGAAGTCCTTCTATAATAATAATAATAATTCCATAATAATCAAGGGACTCCTCAAGCGATTGGGATTCTTTGAAAAACAGCCTCTATAAATAAATTCTCTATCATTGTTTTTTTCACATCATCCTACGAACAACAATAATTCTTTATACGAAACATAGTCATGGCATCCTTAATTAGTCGATTCTTTGTATGTTTTTTCCTCTTCTTCTCATTCTGTCTTGTTCTCACGCAAAGTGATCCCTTCGAGTTTCTCAAAAACTTTCAAGGTTCTAAAAAAGGCGATCACATGGAAGGACTCCATCGAGTCAAGAAGTATCTCAACGATTTTGGTTATCTAGATACTCTTGATGCTAAGAACAAGGATGTATTCGACGATAAATTGGAATCTGCAATCAAAACATATCAACTCAATTACAACCTTGAAATTACTGGAATTCTAGATTCTCACACAGTGTCTTCTATGATGATGCCTCGATGCGGTGTACCTGACATAATCGATGATACTAATGTAATGTCTCTTGGTACCAACTCTTTGAAGACTTCACAATTCGCAATTATGGTTAGGTGAAAAGATGTGTGTCCAAGTGATCATGATGGAATTGGAGATTTATTTGGATCTTGATGATTGATTGATTATTAGATCAACTTATAATAGCGTTAGTAATTTTTTTACATTTTTATTTTTTGGGCTTTAATAAATCCCTTCTTACTTTGTATTGATACTCCACTTTCAAATTAAGTCGTTTTGAATTTTTCTGATTATATAAGTTGAAGAATTACGTTTTTCTCTTTAATATATATATCCCTTCTTACTTTGTTTTGTTTTTGTTTTTTATTTTTTTTAACTAGTTTCTCGTCAATCGAATTTATAATTAGATCAAAGGTCGTTTAAATTTCAAGATAATCAAGAAAAATGGCAAGAAATTGAACCGGTACGGTATCTTGTATCTGAATTTCTAAGATTATAATTACACGTTTTGTTTCTGCAAAGATGGACAATAATTGGATTTTCGCTTATTTGGAACTTTTTAAGTAAGCAGTATTTTTTTTTTTTTTTTTTAATTATAATACAAAACCAGTTACAAAATTTGGAAGATAATAAATACTTACTTTTGTTAAGATATGATATGATTGTCAATTAATTAATTTCATCAATTTGAGAGATTGCACATGATCATGTGGTGAAATTCGAAAATAAATTAAAATTACCACCCAATTAAAGTAATTGAAGTTTGATGATTCAATTAAAACAAAAATTAAATTTTAATAGTCCAATTGAAATTGCAATGAAATTATAATGATTTTAATTTTATCACCATTAACGGCATGTCACAAATAATAATTCCATTTAATTCTTGGTAGAAAAAAGATTTTGTTAGTAGAAAATTAGATAATGGAGTTTGTTAATTGGCTTGCCATGAAATAATCACGTCATTTAAATCGTAAATTTTTTGCTTAATTACCTATGTGTCTTATCAAAAAGCGAATTTTAATTACACGACTCATTAAAATTGAGATTTTGCATCACTTTCCAATTTTGTGAAGAGGTCTTTTAACTCTATAGATCAAGTAATTATGTCTATATTGTAGAAGATGACACTGAACTTTGTAGTGAAATTGTGATCAGTGACCAAATTGAAAATTTAATGATGAATTTTGAAAAAAAAAAAAGAAGAAGTAATATTCACACATCAATTTTTTTTCATTTAATTTTTTCTATATTCAAAACGACATTGAAAGTGGAGAACCAACCCGGGCCTATTTTTAGGGTATAATCGTTAGGTAGGACTTTAATATCATTTTAGAAGAAACCGTGACTATATATGATGTAGGGAAATTTATAATGTCGGGCATTTGTCACCCCAATCTTTCTACAATCACAATCTCACTCACAATGTGGGTGACAATTCACTCACATTGGAGTGAGATTTTTGAGGGTCCCACTCCAATGTGAGTGAATTGTCACCCACATTGTGAATGAAATTGTGAAACTAGAATAATTTTTTGTCACCCTTTATTGGGGGTGTCAGGTGGGGCCCATCGGGTATCACCTGACAACCAATGCCCACCTATCAAGTGGCGCGTGGACATTCTTATGGTGACCCAAAGAAAGGATTGAAATGATGTATATTCCAAAATGAAAAATAATAAACAGTGGACTTAAAATAGCTAACAAAAGATAGCTACTTAAAGTGATTTTAATAATTTTATTTGAAGTTAATGTATTGCATCAAGTATACAATTTTGCTTTTATCAATGGTTGAATAATAATTTGATCGTACATATCGAGAAAAATATATTTAATAAAATTAATAATGATGTAATTATACTCTTTTTATCTATTGGGAATAGAGGCGAGCAGGTGACAGCATTCAGAGTATCGTGTGCATGAGATTGTACTGTTATTGGTATACAGTACACACACTAATGTGTTTGGAGATGTCAAGGTTGCTAGTTGTCTATTGGCTGCATTTTCATGTCTTATAAGCATGTTTAAGTAACAAAATGCGAATAATCTAGCCAGACATATGGCTCTTCTGTTCTCAAAATATTATTGTCTGTTTTATATAATCAAATTGATGTGGACTGAAAAATCCAATCGACGGGGCAATCATCTTCGATCTTGTTTACCTGCAAAAAGGGGCGGAAATTCTTCCCAGTTTACCTTCAACGTGAGAATTAGTATAAAGGATAAAAAAAATTATGAAAAGAAATATTCATTAGAGCATCTCTAATGGTCTATCAATTGGAAAAAATACATAGGAAAAACAAATAATGATACGAAAATTTAATCTCTAATGGTTAGTTTGCATGCTTATGTGGCGATGACGTGACAAGGACATTATCTGATATTACCAAATATAGATAACTTGCTAGACAAAATATTGAAGACACATGTATACACAAAAAAATATAAACAATGACCATTAGAGATAAACTTTAAATCTCACTATCTATTTTATCAATATGGGTGGAATAATTATCCACTTAAGTGTCACATAGATCAAAATATCCATAAGCCATTAGAGATGCTCTAACGATTTATAAATTGTGAAAAAAATCATTGCCAAATAAGAAAAACAAATAATAATTTAAACATTTCATTTCCAATGATTAGTTTTCATGCCTATATGATGTTGATGTGGCATGAATATTATCTTGTACTAAGAGCATATCTAATGATTTATGGGTATTTTGATCTATGTGGTACTTATGTAGATAATTAGCTCAACCACATTGATAAAATATATAGTGAATTTTAAAACTTATTCCCAATGATATTTGTCTACAATTTGTTATGCATACATTGTTTAGCAAGTTGTCTACATCTAGATATAATATAAGATAATGTCTCTACCACGTCAGCGCCACGTAAGCATGCAAACTAACCATTGGAGATTAAATTTTCATATTATTATTTATTTTTCCTATGTGACAATCTATTTTTTCCCAATTAATAGGTATTTTGATCTATGTGGCACTTATGTAGATAATTATCTCTTCCATATTGATAAAATAGATAGTGGATTTTAAAACTTATTCCCAATGATATTTTTCTGCAATTTGTTACGTATACATTGTCTAGCAAGTCGTCTACATCTAGTATAAGATAATGTCATCGCCACGTCAGCGCTACGTAAGCATGCAAACTAACCATTGGAGATTAAATTTTTATATCCTTATTTATTTTTCCTATGTGGCAATCTATTTTTTTCCAATTAATATACAATTAGAGATGCTCTAAGTCTAGTTTTTATAGATAATGTGCTAAATAAAGTGGCTAGGCAAATGTTAATTTTTCATTTATGTAATCTAAAAAAATGATGCTAATTTGATGATATGTGTACACATAAAAAATTGTAGCAAAGACTATTGGAGATAAGCTTTAAATTCCATTATCTATTTTATGGACATGAGTGAGACATTTATTTATTTAATTGTCACATAGATCAAAGTATGCATAAACAATTAGAGATGCTCTTATAGATGGAATGTGTATCTGGAATTCTCAAAGTGGATGTATTTATATGTCTAGCAACTGAAAAAATTCCCAGCACCCCTGGAGTATAGTAGTTCGGTACTCCAGACCAATGTGTAGGACACCTACACACAAGATGCCACATTATTTGGTTAGTTGTGGCCCTCTGTGTGTAGGTATTCGACACCCATTGGCCTAGAGTACCAAGCTATGGTACTCCATAAATATTAGAAAATTTTCCCAAAATAACCCTCCATCATGGAGTAATTTTCACCCATTATGGAGTAATAACCGCTCGTTATGCACCCATTATGAAATATGGAGTAATATCTGCCCTTAAATAATGGGATTAGCCATACTGGTCAGTTACTCAGTTTCTCTTTGTGTCACGTGTCAATAATTTATTGGGTGAAAAGATTGATCGATATCGCTGTCATTGGTGATTTCATCGTTAATGACTTAATACGATTGCTACCACGCTATTACGAAATAATTGAATTGAGTGCTAGAGATCGTACAATGTATTATTCTCGTAAGTATCAATAGTCCCCTTGAATTATCATTATTTTTGTGTCAAAGAATTGTGATCTCTCGACTGTTTTCCATACACAATCGCGGCAAGCTTTTTAGAAATGTCGAAGTTTTGGGAATGATCCGTGTTAGCGATCAAATCTTGCAACAATTTTTTTTTGTAACTTTGCTCATGACAAAATCTTTAAATCGATCGTTTGTTAGTGATTTAAGCTTCGCTCGTGACGAAATCTTTCACAGCTTCTCTCATGATAGAGTCTTTGTTAATCGTTTTTTAGCGATCAATGTTTCGCTCATGATGAAGTCATTGATGATTGTTTTTTAGCGATCAATGCTTTGCTTTTGATGAAATTTTTGTGGATCATTTTGGTCTTTGCAACTATTGATGCCACTCGATCATTATAACTACCTAGCTTTCAATAATATTTTTCTTCCCCATCATAAATTTGCCATTGAAGTAATTGGAGCAGCTTCGTTTCTGCCGCTCTCTGTTGTACTTTGTCTGAAAATTTGTGACACTAGTATGTTTGATCCGATGTACTTCTTAGAGATTGTTTAGGCATTAATTCCTATTATGATTAGGTTTGTCTTTTTCAAAGTTTTGAAATCGATAATATTTTATATTAAAATATTATTGTACTATATTTTTATTTAATATGATTGTATAATTAACATATTTTTATAAATTTCGATCGAAATCATTGTCACAAACATATTCACGTGCATCGTACGGGTGAAAATACAGTTTTAAGTAAAAGTCAAGTAACTTTTATGTTACTTCTAAGTAAATTAATATTATTTAATTTAAAAACTAATTAAAAATTAATTATTATAATTCGTATCTTATTTGTTTTTAATTTTAATTAATAAATAATTGTTATTTGATAGTATCCCGAAAGGACTACTATAAATTGTTATTTTGTTTTTTATATTCACCTCACCTTCTCTTTCTACTTTCTCACGTTTTCTCTCCGTCTCTCATAAGTAGAAGTCTTTTTTTCCTACTATAATTCCATAATCAAAGGACTCCTTAAGTGATCGTGATTCTTTGTAAAAACTGTCTATAAATAAAGTCTCTATCGACTATCATTGTATTTTTCACATCATCCTAAAAATAGTAATAACTCTTTATACGTAAGATAGTCATGACATCCATAATTAGTCGATTATTTGTATGTTTCTTCCTGTTTTTCTCAATTTGTCTTACTCTCACGCAAAGTGATCCCTTCGAGTTTCTCAATAACTTTCAAGGTACTAAAAAAGGCGAAAACATGGAAGGACTCTATCGAGTCAAGAAGTATTTGAACGATTTTGGTTATCTAGATACTCTTGATGTTAAGAACAATGATCTATTCGACGATAAATTGGAATCTGCGATCAGAACATACCAACTCAATTACAACCTTGAAACTACTGGAGTTCTAGATTCTCACACGGTGTCATCTATGAGGATGCCTCGATGCGGTGTGCCGGACTTAATTGATGGTACTAATGTAATATCTCGTGGTACCACTCTTTGAAGACTTCACAATTTGCAATTATGGTTAGGTGAAAAGAACTTTGCGTCCATGATGGAATTGGACATTTATTTGTTATCGGTATTATTTTCCTACATTAATTCCATGACCCGACCTCTTCGGACCTTGTTCTTCATTTTCCCGGGTTGCCCCGACTATAGTATGGTTGGTACTGTACCGACCTTATTGCTACTTAACAATACCGGGCTGAGGTTTAACGTCACGCTCTGTCTCACATAATTCGGGTGAATCCTGATCTATTGGTTCGAGTTGACGCTTAAAGGTGAGGTCGGCTTTCCCCGGCTTATGGGCCATGCAGGCAGGCTTCATAAGCTCTTTCGACAATGGGCCTCGTTAATGGGCCATATTCTTGAGCCTCAAGGCAATGAGCGATCCATAAGGAAACACTTTACAAAAAGGAAACTGAATCCCTATAAGTTTAGAATTCTTCTTAAAAGGTAAGTTTATAGCAAAAGGACTCATTCCTTAAATAAAAGAAGTTATGAGCTTTTTCAGTCCTATAAATACAGCTCATTTGATCACATATATTCATTCATAATTCTTTACATACATTCCAGTTATATATTCTCTCTACTCCAGAAAACTAATTCTCACACCGGAGGGGCGACGGGGAGATTCCTCCTCGCCTTTTTTGCAGGTCATCCAAGGCGAATTTATTGATCTTTTCCAGCAATCCAGTATCATCAGATCCTGCCACTTCAAGGTTAGGATTTTTTACAGCATCAATTGGCGTCATCTGTGTGAAGAGATACAATCAGTCATGGTTAATAGACGTCAAGCCCCTGTCCCTCCGCGTCCGCTGGTCAATCCCTTCCGGCCAACACTTCGGTTGAGGATGAAAATTCTCCACCCCTTGAAGATGTTGGGGAAGAACAAAACCCAGAAATCACACCAGACAATGAGCCTGTTAGTCGAGAAGATTTCAATGAACTTCAGCAGCAGCTCCGCGAACTCCGTCAGACTCTTCAACAACAGAACAATCATCAAGCCCAACCCAACCTGGACACTCCAGGCACGATTCCCAGGGAAGATCCCCGACCAGTTAATCCTATGGCTGACAACTCCCCAAGAATCAGGGGTTCCCATCCCATGACCAAGGGATCTGCCAACTTGACACAACAAGACCTCTCAAGAATCATTCAGGAAGGAATTGCAGATGGGATACGACAGAATACACAGGGTCGAACGTCATTCGTAAGAAGAACCACCTTTACTCCCGAAATAACATCTTTTCTATTGCCAGACCGATTTAAATATCCCCGGATAAAGGAATACGATGGAACAACAGACCCAAACAACCACCTGAACACCTACATTGATGTCATGGACATGCAGAATGTTCCCGATCAGATTCTATGCAAGGCCTTCCCGCAAACCTTAACAAATTCAGCTCGAGACTGGTTTTCTACAATACCTCCAGGGTTAATCTCTTCCTTTTCCGATCTTACTGAGAAATTTACAGCTTTATTCGCAAGTAGAAAAAGGATCAAGAAAATCGCCGCTTCCCTCATGCTATTAAGGAAAGGAACGAGTGAAACACTGCGAGAGTTCATGAATCATTTTAATGCTGAAAGACTTCAGATTCCAGATCTCCATATATCATCAGCCATTTCAGCCCTTACCTTGGCTATTCGAGGTCCGGAATTCAGAATGTCCCTGTCCAAGAATCCGCCCTTGAATGTAACGGAGCTTATCAGAAGAGCCGAGAAGTACATAAACATGGAGGAAACACTTTTGTCAGTTCGGGCACAGGATCAAGTGCAGGGGACAGTAACACAGTCTTCACAATCAATAAAACAGGGGAATAAAAGGTCAAGGCAGGAGGATGAGAAGAATTCTTCCCGGCCTAACTCGAAGGGGAGTAACCATGGGCATTAGAGTTTAACTCTGCTAAACGCACCTCGATCCCATATTCTCATGGAAATCAAGGGGCGTGAAGATTTGCGATGGCCCAAGCCTATCAAGGGAAAAATCGACAAAAAGAATCGACATAAGTTTTGTGACTTTCAGAAGAGCCCGGACCATACCACGGATGAGTGCAGAACATTAAAACAGGAGATAGAAGCCCTCATAAAAAGGGGCTTCCTGGGGGCACTACATAAAGAAAGACGATAAAGAGCATAGAAAAGGGGAAGAGAAAAAAAGATCCCTTGGCACCATAAAATTTCTCGTTGGAGGAATAGCATCTGGAGATGATTCGAATAACGAACGAAAAACTCATGCTCGGGCACTAGGTGATCGGGAAGAAAGGTCGGGATGTCATGACCATGAAGTTTCAAATAGCATCAGCTTCAGCAACGCTGACATGGAAGGAATTTTGTATCCTCATGACGATGCTGTTGTCATCAGTGCAACAATCGCCATTTTTTGATGTCAGAAGGGTACTAGTTGACAATGGAAGCGCAGCCAATGTTCTTTCCTTAGAAGCTTTCAACTAGATGCAGCTCCCCAAAGATCGGCTTCGACAGGTCATTACTCCCCTAACTGGGTTTGGTGGAGGAACCGTGAAACTTGAAGGCCTAATCGACCTTCCTACCTCACTGGGATCGGAGGAGAAACGGGTAACGAAGATGACTCCGTTCCAGGTCATCAAGACCCCTATGGCCTACAATGCTATCTTGGGAACACCATTCCTGAACAGCCTAAGAGCTATAGTATCGACATATCACCTGGCGATCAAGTTCCCAACTTCCGCAGGCATAGCATCTATTCAAGGAAGTCAATCGGTAGCCAGGAATTGCTATATCAGCTGTATTGGAAAGGGTAAGACAAATCTGATGTCTATAGAACTTCCTGTGGAAGAAAGAATGTCGCCAGTTGAGGAGTTGGAAGAAGTTCAAATCTCAGAAGGGAAAAGCTTCACAATTAGGAAAAAACTCCCCAAACTAATGAAGCAGGAGTTATCGCAGTGTTTAAGGAAAAATATCGACATATTCGCATGGAGTGCTAAAGATATGACCGGGATTGATCCCACAATTGTCGAACATTGGCTTAACGTCATGCCCGACAAGAAGCCTGTAAAACAGCGAAGAAGATAGTTTGCTGTAGAAAGGAGGCAGATAATAAAAGAGGAAGTAGATAAACTCTTAAAAGTGGGATTCATCAAAGAGGTGAAGTATCCAGAATGGCTAGCCAATGTGGTCTTGGTAAAGAAGCCAAATGGCAAGTGGCGAGTTTGTATAGATTTCACATACTTGAATAAAGCATGTCCAAAAGACAGTTATCCTCTTCCCAGAATCGATAGATTGGTGGATTCCACATCAGACTCTGAACTTTACAGCTTCCTAGACTCCTTCTCGGGATATCATCAGATTCGGATGGCACAGAAAGATCAGGAAAAGACTTCCTTTATGGCAGATGAAGGAATATATTGCTACAAGGTTATGCCGTTCGGATTAAAGAATGCTGGAGGTACTAAACAAAGGTTGGTAAACATGGTCTTCTCCAAACACATAGGGCCGAACATTGAAGTCTACGTTGATGACATGGTCGTAAAAAGCACAAGAAAGAAAGACCACATTTCTGACCTTGAGGACATATTCTGTACACTCAGAGAACATCGGATGAAACTGAATCCTGCAAAATGCACCTTCGGAGTAGGCTAGGGAAATTTTTTGGGATTCATGATCACTTAGAGAGGTATCGAATTTAATCCAGATAAAATTTTGGCCCTAGCATCAATGGAACCTCCCCAAAATATCAAGGAAGTGCAGAACCTGACAGGGAGAATAGCAGCATTGGGCCGATTTATGTCAAGGGCAGCGAACAAATGTTTTCCCTTCTTCAAAACTCATCGAGAAAACAAAGACTTCAGATGGGACGAGGAGTGCGAGGTCTCCTTCTGGAAGTTGAAAGAATATTTGGGTACTCCTCCAATATTGGTAAAGCCAAATCCAGGGGACAATCTGTTCTTGTATCTAGCAGTGTCTGATCATGCTGTGAGCGCCGTTTTGGTTAAAAAGAGAGAAGGCTCAGAAACCAATATATTACGTTAGCAAGATGATGTTGGACGCAGAAACCCGATATACGTTGGCAGAGCAGCTCGCACTTGCCTTGGTTACAGCAGCCAGAAAGTTAAGACCGTACTTTCAAGCCCATGCCATAACTGTCCTCACAAATCAGCCCTTGAAGCAAATCTTGCAGAAACCTGATGTATCTGGCCATCTACTCAAATGGTCAATCGACCTCGGAGAGTATGACATTGAGTTCAAACCTCGATCTTCCATTAAAGCACTGGTCTTGGTTGACTTCATCGCCGAACTCTCCCCAAGACCTCGGGGGCCAACATGTCATGATAGGGAAGAGGCCACATGGACCTTGCATGTGGATGGAGCATCGAACACCACGGTTTCGGGGGCTGGAGTCATACTAAAGAAAGATGATGGCACAATGGAAATTCAGTGTGCAATAAGGTTTGACTTCCTGGCAACTAATAGTGATGCAGAATATGAGACCGTGATTTCTGGACTTCAAGCAGCTCAACATCTAAGGGCATGTCAAGGTCCTGAGTGATTTAAAATTGGTGGTAGAACAGGTAAAGACACTTTTGAAGCAAAAGATGAGAAAATATCATCTTATAGGATGATGGTCTTGGACTTGCAAAGAAAGTTCAAATCTTGCTGCATAGACAAAATTTCGAGGTCCACCAATCATAAGGCAGATGCTCTATCAAGACTTACTTTTTCCAATCTAGATCACTTAGAGAGGACCGTGTTCGTACGAACTCTTCATGAGCCCAGTATCGCACAGCAACCCAAGGTCATGGATATTTCAGACCAAGAGCCTAGTTGGAAGGATCCAATAATTGAATACCTAACGTCAGGAAAGTTTCCAGATGACAAAACAGAAGCCAGAAGAATCAAAGCAAGGGCCCCAAGGTATACCTTGCTGCAGAATACCTTGTTCCATCGAAGCTTCACACTTCCTTACCTGCGATGCATAACTCTGAAAGAAGCAGCCCTTACTATGACCGATGTTCATGAAGGAATCTATGGAGGACACCAAGGAGCGAGAGCTCTACTATTGAAGTTGATACGATACGGGTACTATTGGCCAACCATGAAGAAAGACACACTCAATTATGTAAAAACTTGCGATAAGTGCCAAAGATTCACAACCTGGTTACATCAACCCGCTGAAGAGCTATCCTCGATTATGTGCCCATATCCTTTCGCTCAATGGGGAATCGACATACTGGGATCTTTCCCCATAGCCTGGGGTCAAGTCAAGTTCTTGACAGTTGCTGTGGAATACTTCACTAAGTGGGTGGAAGCCGAACCGGTAGTCGTAATCACATAACAAAAGTTGGAACCATTTGTGTGGAAATCAATAGTCTGCCGTTTTGGTCTTCCTAAGACATTAATAACAGATAACGGGCGTCAATTTGAGTGCCAAGCTTTCAAGAAATTCTGCAAGAACCTGGGAATAGAATACAGGTTGACTTCCGTTTCGCACCCGCAGAGTAATGGGTTAGTTGAAGTTACGAACAGACTTATCTTGCAAGACTTGAGGACTCGCCTTGAAAGTGCCAAGGGAGATTGGCCCGATCTCCTCCCAGAAATACTTTGGACCAACTGAACCACATTCAAAACTGTGATAGGGGAGACCCAGTTCATGCTTGCCTTCAGAATGGAGGCCACTGTCCCAGTAGAAGTAACAATTTCGAGCTTCTGTGCTATGGCCGCGGGGTCGCCCGACCATATTGAGGGACAAAGAGAAATTCTGGATCTTCTGGAAGAAGTCAGGGAAAATGCATCATTAAGAATAGCAGCTTACCAACAGGCCATGTCTTAGAAGTTCAATATCCGAGTAAAGAAGAGGGAATTCAGAATGAAAGATCTTGTCCTTCGCCGCAGTGAGGATGCCAGTCATCAACCAGGGAAACTTGGGCCTATTTGGGAAGGACCATACGAAGTCATCCGAAAGGTGGGAAATAGCTCATACAGCCTCCGTACGATGGATTCAAAACCTCTTCCTCGGCCATGGAATGTGGAGAATTTGAAGCCATACTACAAGTAGAGACCTCTTCCTAGATATCAGAGTCATCTAGTCGGGCCTGCGTGCCCATGTCTATTCTTTTTACTTTCGGACTTGCACGTCCATCAACAATTTTTAAGTCGGGCCTGCGCGCCCACAGTTCTTTGATTTATCGTCTGGGACGGGTACTCTTTTTCCTTATCCAGATTTTGTCCCACATGATTTTTCTGGGTAAGATTTTAACAAGGCACATCGTTCAGTCCCCTTTAATAAATATATTTTTTCTAAAGAATGAGCACTACAAAGATCAAACCTTGAAATAACCTACAGGGTCATTTACATGACTTTACAAGTTATTTTCCATCAAATAATTTACAATGTCTCATGGTAAGACTTTACAAATTATTCTCTCACGAATAATTTACAAGGTCTCATGGCAAGACGTTACAAATTATTTCTCATCAAATAATTTACAATGTCTCATGGTAAGACTTTACAAATTATTCTTCCTCGAATAATTTACAAGGTCTCATGGTAAGACGTTACAAATTATTTCCCATCAAATAATTTACAATGTCTCATGGTAAGACTTTACAAATTATTCTCCCCCGAATAATTTACAATGTCTCATGGTAAGACTTTACAAATTATTCTTCCCCGAATAATTTACAAGGTCTCATGGTAAGACGTTACAAATTATTTTCCATCAAATAATTTACAATGTCTCATGGTAAGAATTTACAAATTATTTTTCCACGAATAATTTACAAGGTCTCATGGCAAGACGTTACAAATTATTTTCCATCAAATAATTTACAATGTCTCATGGCAAGACGTTACAAATTATTTTCAACAAGTAATTCACAATGATTAAAGGTCTGGTTAACGAAACCTTACTTCTTGAATTTGACATCGCCCGACCTTCATAAAAATCTACCTCCAATTCACCAAGTTATGGGTACGACTTCATGGACCTTAAAGGGCGTAGTTGCCAAGGGTGAGCTTGTACTCTCTCGACCCCTTGAAATCCTCTACTGCAGAAGCCTCGGCTTGGAGTTCCCTCTCCTGAGCCCTCTTCAATTCTTCGGCCAAACGAGGACTTTCTTCCCGGGCTTGCTCGCGCTCTTTGGCCATTGCTTCTAGCTCAGCCTGGGTCTTCGCCAGGGCTTCCTCCGCATTTGCAGCTCAAGTCGCCTCGTACTGAATGGAGTGGACTAGCTGGCTTTCTGTTTCACCCCGTTCTATGCTTTGGAGAGAAACGCCCCGGGTAATGCTGAGCATCTGGAGGTCGAGATAAAGAGTTAGAAAAATTCTCCCTTAAAAGGAAATCCATGAGCACGGTGTAACCCGACCACTACCTGCAGTGCCGCCTCATAAGGTGCTCGACCCCTTGCTCCAGCCCCACCTCGTACTGGTATTTTTTCACGAGGCTCGGGTACAAAGAATCCTGCATTCTCCTTCTACAGTCAGCTAGAGTTGGGTTCTCTGGCTCGACCTCAGAATCTGAATGCGGGGGAGCCCGACCTCTTGGAGGCCTCTCTACCCTCGACCTTTGAGAGTCCTCTAGGGCCTGCGAGGTTTGGCCCAGCCCTGAAGGCACAGATTTGGTTCTTTTTTGAGGTCGCCTCCGGGTAACCCAGTCCACCACTCGTTTGGCCCGAGCTCCTTGGGCCTTGGCCATTGCTGCCTCTTTCAACGCTTCAGAATCAAAGGCCATTCCTGAAATTCAAAGAGTTCGGGTACAGTTAGGTCACACAAAGGTGCAAAATATTTTTTTTTTGAAAAGTTTCTTTTATTTACGTAATTGAGGAGGCCGAACCCTACTGGGCTGGAGGTCAAGACCGCCCTGGTTAAGAATATCATCATTCACCAGGTCATTGGCTTCCTCGGCCAATAATCCAAAATCTAATATCCTCACCGCGTTGGCCATGAGCTCAGTTGCTGCCTCATCGCTCAAATTACCTATTCTATTGAAACTATCTACATCTGGCCTTCTGAAGGTCGGCCAGAAGAAGTTTTCCCCTTCCCTTGGTTTAATAAATAAGAACTTTTCCTTCCAATATTTAATTGAGGACGGAACCTAGGGGACCTCAAATCGGCCCTTCTCGCACAGGTATACAAAACTATTACACCGGGGCAAGTACTTAAGCTCTAAGAGGCATTTACACAGATCGACGATTGGTTCTATCCCTAGACTCCTACATAGAACATAGAAATATACAAGTATTCTCCACCCGTTGGGAGCAAGCTGACCCGGAAATATGCTCGCGGTCAGCAAGAAGTCAACGAAGAAGTGGTGAAGAGGAAATCTCAACCCGGCCATTAAGGCCTCATGGTATACTACCATTTCCCCCTCCCGGCAATGGTAAGTATACTCATCCTTATCTGGTACCCGAGTTGTATACCTATCCTCTAGTCTATACCTCCTCATGTCTACCCCGATCGTATGTTCTTTCATTTTATTAAAATAAGTGGGAAGTTCAAGGTCGGCCTGTTTCTGCTCCCTACCTACCAGGGGATTGTCATCAATGTCTTCCCCACTGTCAGACTCAAGTTCCCGAGGACTATCCGGGGGTTCGTAGAAACCTAGAGGCTCGACCTATAATGGATCGTCTAGGTCTTCCACCTCCCTAAGGTCACCCACTGATACCCGCCTATCCATAATTGTATAAATTAAATAATAAAATCAAAAGAAAGGTCGGTATAGGTCGAGCTTACCTAAGTACAAAGAAGGTATTGTTGGTGGAGTCGTGATCACCCGAGGAGTTCTCTGATCACTCTTTTTCGCAAAGTAAAAAGAATGAGGCTATAGGGACCACATATATATAGACAGAAAATTGACGGGAAAAGTTTCAAAATCCAAAAGTTGCCTCCTGCCACGTGTCATTTTTCTAAAGGCGAGTCTTTTATGACAAAACATTAAATCCTATGAGTTGGAAAATCACATGTAATAGCTGTCATGCGCCCAGAAATCTTGTCCCGATCTCTGACGCACGAGGGCCAATGATCGGTATTATTTTCCTACATTAATTCCATGACCTGACATCTTCGGACCTTGTTCTTCATTTGCCCGGGTTGCCTCAACTATAGTATGATCGGTACTGTACCAACCTTACTGCTACTCAACAATACCGGGCTGAAGTTTAACGTCACGCTCGGTCTCACATAGGTCGGGTGAATCCCGATCTATTGGTTCGAGTTGACGCTTAAAGGTGAGTTCGGCTCTTCCCGGCTTATGGGCCATGCAGGCAGTCTTCATAAGCTCTTTCGACAATGGGCCTCGTTAATGGGCCATATTCTTGAGCCTCAAGGCAATGCGCAATCCATAAGGAAACACTTTACAAAAAGGAAACTGAATCCCTATAAGTTTAGAATTCTTCTTAAAATGTAAGTTTATAGTAAAATGACTCATTCCTTAAATAAAGGAAGTTATGTGCCTTTTCAACCCTATAAATACAGCTCCTTTGATCACATATATTTATTCATAATTCTTTACATACATTCCAGTTATATATTCTCTCTACTCCAGAAAACTAATTCTCACACTGGAGGGGCGACGAGGAGATTCATCCTCGCCTTTTTTGCAGGTCATTCAAGGCGAATTCGTTGATCTTTTCCAGCAATCCAGTATCATCAGATCCTGTCACATCAAGATTATGATTTTTTACAGCATCAATTTAGATCTAGATCGACATATAGAGTTAGAATAATTTTTTTTCGTTTCTTTTGAATAGGGATTGGGTTTTAAATTCCTCCCTTTGTATTGATGCTCCGCTTTCAAATTAAGTCGTTTTGAATTTTTCTGATAGATAATAGAATATATAATTTTAAATTAAGTCGTTTTGAATTCCACTCCCCCCCCCCTCCCCCCCCCCCCCCCCCAAAAAAAAAAAAAAAAATTTATCGTCAATCGAATTTGTCCTTAGATCAAAGGTAGTTTCAATTTCAAGATTAATCAAGAAGAAGGGCAAGAAATCGAACCCATACGGTAACTTGTATCTGAATTTCTAAGATTATAATTACACATTTTGTTTTTGCAAAGATGGACAATAACTGGCTTGCCATGTTACGTATGGAAATAACACATTCGAATACGAATTATAGTTATTCGATTCGATCACTCCGTTGCAGCGTGTTAATGGTCAAATTATGTCACAGTCGACTAAACTATCAATGACTACGATATACGATGGACGATCGATCATCTCATCTAATCATTTATTGACACGTGGCAAGAGGAAAATCCAATCCACATGGAGTTCTGTTATTAATGGGAGATTATTGCGCCTTAATTAGTAATCATTATTCCTTCGATTGTGGCAATTATCTTTTAATAGGAGATCATTATCCTTTATTAGATGGTAATTATCCTTTAATGGTTGTCATTATCCCTTAATGAGTGACTATCACTCCTTAACAAGCGGTTATGATTCAAGACCTATAAATACCCCACTTTGAGGACTCCATGCAGGTTACACATTATTTCTCAATGAATATTTCTCTTATGAATATATATATATATATATATATATATATATATATATATATATATATATATATATATATATATATATATATTCCTCTCGTGTACTAATTCTCATGCCGGAGGTAAAATGGAGAGAATTATCGCCTCTTTTTGCAAATGTCAAAGTTCAAAGGATATCACCAAAGGGGGGCCTGACAGATCGATGCCTCGATGGATAAAATCATTTCGCATCACCATGAAATAATCACGTCATTTAAATAGTAAAAGTGATGCTTAATTACCCACGTGTCGTATCAAAAACCGAATTTTAATCACACGACTCATTAAAATTGAGATTTTGCATCATTTTCAACCAAAATTTAGCAAACTATGTGAAAGACTTTTTACTCTATAGATGAAGTAATTAATCTTGTACCATATGCTGATCTAGATTCACATAAAGCTCTAATTCCATCCATATAAGGTGTTAATCCCATCAATATCATCTTGATGTAAAGTTCTTTTGACCATACCATAACGGAAATGAGGGAACATAATTGCATCCGGAATATCTGTATGACCAAGTCCAAGAGCATGCCCAATTTCATGCAATGCAATACTAACTATATCAAGTGTACGAGGAAGAGAACCAACTATCCAATCCTCGGATGCATCAAAATGCACTCGGCCATCGGTTGGCTTAAAAGCATGCGCAAGTTTCCCACCTCGTCCATCAAACGGACTTCCATCGCCATGATCATATAATACATAAGCAAGACTTATGTCCGAATATCCTCTGTAAAAATCGTCATCGAGTAGTCTCTCAAAATAGAACCGTGTCTTGTTAGCCCAAATGTCAAAGGCATATCGTATGGGCTCCATAAGGTGTGTAGGAAAATCACTTTCGAATCTATAGACAAGATTTTTAGCACCCCATGTTCTGCCACTTTCAAAGAGAGTAAATTTTGAGTTATCTAACGGGTTGGTGCCATGGTACATTGTGTTAGTGCCATTGATAATATCGGGTACCCCGCATCGAGGGGTCATCATTGTAGAGACCGTGCGAAAATCTAGAATTCCAGTAGTATCAAGTTTATAATTAAGTTGGTAAGCTTTGATCGCAGACTCTAATTTATTATCAAATAAATCATTTTTGTTAAAATCAAGAGTATTGAGATAACCAAATTGGTTGAGATACTCCTTGACTCGATGGAGTCCTTCCACCCTATCATGCTTTCTAGAATCATATAGAAAATCAAAAGGATATTTTTTCACGATCAAATCCTTGTGTTTGATGTTGCGACATAGAGCATGAGGAGCCAAGAAAATAAAGAAAAAACATAGACTAATTATGGCCACCATGGGAATGGGATGATGTGAAAAATACAGTGACAGAGACTTAATTTCAGCTCCCGTCATATCTTTATAGTGTCGTGGTCCAAGAAATCCCAATTCGCTTCGGAAACACGGAACGCGTGATCGGATTTTTTGGGTGAAAGAAGGACTTCTTTGCACTTGGGAAAATTAGGTTATTTTTAGGTTGGTGGCTTGTGAAAAAGGTAAAAATGGAGTTATCAAATTAGGTTAATGAGTCAAGTTATTCTACCCAACCCATTTTTCTAAATTAGATGTCACTTCCTTATATGGGGATGAGATCGTTCATTATGAAGTCGGTCCCACATCCACCCATGTGAGAGGGGCATCCGATGTGATAGAATTGAGTGGATAAAATAGTATAACTCTAGGTTAATAGCTTTTGAAAATTATAAAAGGAGAGGATTTTTTCAAGCAGCTGGATTATTTGATGCCTTTATTAAGTAACATGTAGCCAATAACTCATAGTTAGAAATTAATATCTTCTCATTATGTGATTCATATTACATATCCTGATTTAATTAGGTAAACTGCTGAATTAATAGAAACCTGGTTTAATTAGAAATATTTCTTATTAATACTACAACTTTTATGGACGGTTAAGATTAAAAAGACAATAAGGAAATTCGACCTCTCTCTCTACCTATATATATTGAATTCAAATTCCATCATTAGGGTTCAACTTATGAAATACAATTAAAGGCTTAGGTTAGGAGAGAGAATGTGAATTTCAGATCAATTATTGTTCGGGATTCAATTAAAGCTGTGACAGGATCTCATATATTTTTGCATTATTGCTATGAATTCTGGTATGCTTTATGATCAATCATGTTTAGATCTATATGTTTCGTATAAAGATTATAAATTACATGTGGTATCAGAGCGAGTGCTTGGACTAAAATAATTAGTTATGTGAATTGTTAAATCAAATCAACCTTCATTTCGAATTATCAGATCTTTATGCGTGTAAAATACTATATTTTACCAAATTCATATGTTTACATCCAATACACTTGCTGCCTAGAAAGCTTCCGTCGAAATTTATTCTAGCCGTCTACGAAGATATTTTTAAATTTGATTATGAGATATATATATATGGCTATATATATATATATATATATATATATATATATATATAAAAAATGAAATTTGGTATATATGTGAAACTGTATGTATATGGATTTAGAAGTTTCAGTTTTTTATCATATAGTTTCTGTCGTTTTTTCCATTCCATTAAACTGATGTGCATCGATTTTTCATTTTGGTTTGGATTATAGACGAAATTCGGTTTGGGTGTTGGATTAATGTATTGTTGAATTGGCTGGTTGAATGGGATTTTTTTTTTCAAAACTGATTTTCGAGTTGTGTATAAACTTGATATATGGATGAAATTGGGTTTTGATTTTGGTTTGTGATGATGGATTCGTTCTGAACTGGTGTGGCTGGTTGCCCACCGTCGCCGAAACTTGTGGCGCTGCCGCACGCGAGCGGCATGCAGTGATGAGGTGCGCAGCGTCGGGAATGGTGCTGCATCGCGCGGCGCTGCTCCACACAGGAAAGCAACATTGGAGGCGAAAAGGGAGTCAGCGGGGGCTGTGCTTCTGCCGGATTTGGAGGCAGCGACGGGCTAGGGTTCTAGCAGTGTGATTTTGAGGCAGGGACTTGGTTGCGGAAATTAGAATTCTAAAAAGACTCTTCTGCAATTTTGGAAAATTATGTTTAAATGCACCTCCGGTTCTCCTTTTGTCATGGATTATTTGTTTAATCATAAAGTTATAAAACAATTTAAGTTGGTCCTTAAAGTTCTGAATTTTATAAAATCAGCCCCTATATTTATAAAATTATTTAAGTGGGCCTTTTAAAGTTCGGATTTTTCTAATTCAGTCCCTAAAGTTTGAGATTATAATAAATTGACCCCTAAAGTTTGGAAAAAAATTGCAATTTAATCCTTAAAGTTTAAGATCTTTTATAATTGGTCAATCAAGTGGTCAATTTAAATTGCAATTTTTTCCCAAACTTTAGTGGTCAAAAAATGCAATTTAATCCTTAAAGTGTAGTACATGTATATTGCATTATAATTGGTCAATCATCACGGTGGTTTCAATTTAGTACATGTATATTGTTATCCTCAGTGACATTCATATTATTGGTCGGTGTTCACCACAGTGGACTCATATTATGTTGATAAATGTTAGACTAAGTAATATCATTGTTAGTTTATTTACTAGCATAATGTGTTACCCACATGTATACCATGCATTAATAATAGAATAAACGTTACGGGGTTGATTTATTTCGACGATTAAGCAAGTGTAGGATATACACAGATACCATACTTGTTTGATTGTTAGTTTTGATCACTCACTTATGAATAAATCTTAGTCATATTTGTTTATTGTGTTAATAACTCAAAAAATAAATGTAGTGAATTTGTTTCTATAATGCAGTTCCACATCCTGCTCAACTTAATACATATATCAACTTCGTTCCTGAACTTGATGGAACTAACTACTCGGAGTGGAAGGAGCGTGTTAAGTTCAGTTTGGGGGTTTTTGAAATTGATTTGGCTCTTACCGTGGACAAACCTACTGATCTTAATGTTTCGTCCACGGAAGATGAAGTTAAAGCCTTCAATACTTGGAATAGAGCCAACAAATTGTGCTTGAAATTCATGCCCCTAACCACTGCTTCCAACATTAAATCTTCCATCAATGAAATCGAGATAGCTAAGGAATACTTATCTACCATAACTGAACGCTTTAAGACTGCTGATAAAGAAATTGCTGGCTAACTTATGGCTGAACTCACCACGACCCGTTTTGATGGCTCCAAAACTATGAAACATGTACTTGACATGACTAATCTGGTTGCAAAATTAGTGAAATTGGGCAGGACAGTGGCTTATTCGTTCCAAGTCCAATTTATCCTAAACTCGTTGCCTCGAAAGTATGGTCCTTTTCAAATTCATTATAACACGATTAAGGATACGTGGAATGTGAATGAATTGACCAACAAGCTGGTTCAGGAAGAGGCTCAAATTAAGCAGCAGGGTGATCATGTTGCTCAAGCAAATTACATGGTTCATAATAATGGGAAGAACAAATTTGAAAAGCGAACAGGGAAGGGCATTAAGAGAAGGCCATCCAATGAATCAGATCAACATGTATTGAAGAAAGCTAAAAAGGATGATAAGTGCCACTTTTGTAAAAAGGGTAGACACATTCAAAAGGATTGCTTGAAACCAAAGGCTTGGTTCGAAAAGAAGGGTAAGCCTTTGGCTTTTGTATGTTTCAAATCAAATTTTGTTGAAGCACCTTCTAATACTTGGTGGATTGATTCTGGTTCTAATGTTCATATTTCAAACTTGACGCAGGGATTACTTACAACCTAAACCACAAATCCAAATGAAGACTACAATAGAGTCAAAGCCCCAGTTCAAGCCATTGGTACATTTCGTTTAGTATTAGACTATGGTTTTTCTTAAATTTAGAAAATCTTTAAGTTCCTTCTGTTTCTCGTAATCTAATCACCTTGTCGAAACTTGATAAGGAGGGTTTCTCCTTTAAAATAAGTTGTCGTTGTTTTATCTTATACAAGAATAATGATTCTGTTGGTTCAAGAATTTTGGTCAATAGCTTACATCAAATTAATCTTGATTTTTCATTTTCTGAATCTCTTCTTGTTACCTTGCATCCGAATGTTGGTTTGAAACGTAATATGATGAATGAAAGTTCTTCTTTCTTGTGGTATAAAAGGCTGGGTCATATATCCAGGGAAAGAAACAATTTATTAGTAAATAAAAAAGTGAGATTCTTCCAAATATTTATTTTACTGATTTTGGTACTTGTGTGGATTGTATTAAGGGTAAACAAACCAAACATACCAAGAAAGGAGCCACAAGAAGTAACGAACTGCTTGAAATATTAAATATATACATTTGTGGACCTTTTGATGCTCCATCAATTAGTGGAGAAAAATATTTCATCACCTTTATTGACGGCTTTTCACGTCATTACTATATTTACTTTTTGCATGACAAATCTCAATATGTAAATGATGTAGAAATTTACATTACTGAAGTTGAGAGACAATTAGGTAAAAAGGTGAAAATTATTAGATCTGTTAGGGTTGGTGAATATTATGGAAAATATGATGAATCTGGACAACGTCCTGGTCCTTTTTCTAAACTCCTAGAAAAGCTAGGAATTTGTACTCAATACACAATGTCGGGTTCTTCTTAGCAGAATGGTGTAGCTGAAAGACCCAATCATACACTTATGGAAATGGTTAGGAGTATAATGAATAATGCTAATTTACCCATATCGTTGTGGATGCATGCCCTTAGGACCGTTGTATATATCTTAAATCAGGTTCCCAGTAAAGTTGATGGAAACCAAGTTTAAGACATTTGCATGTATGGGGCTGTCCAACGAAGGCACGTATTTATAATCCACTAGAAAGAAACTGGATCCAAAAATCATTAGTGGTTATTTTATTGGATATCCAGAAAAATAAAAAATGGTATAGGTTTTACTATCCTAATCATAATATGAGAATTGTAGAAACCGGTAATGCTAAATTCATTGAGAAGTGCGAAATCAGTGGGAGTGATAAAGTTAAAGAAGTGATTATTCAAGAAATTCGGGCACCAATTCCCTTACCACGAATTCAAATGACATAATTCTGCCTAATGTTGTTGATCCAATCAACGATGTAGAACAAAATGTCAATAATCATGAACTCCATAATGAGACTGTCGTCATTGAACCAAATGTAAATGCAACTCCAGAAGTAGCATTAAGGAGGTCCCAAAACCCAAGAAATCAGCTATTTCGGATGATTACGTGTTGTACTTACAAGAATCTGAATTTAACATAGGGATGAGGAAAAATCTGGTTACGTACACGCAAGCCATTAAATGTGAAGAATTCGAAAAATGGATCGATGCCATGTTTGAAGAGATGAGATCTGTGGCTGCTAATAAAGTCTGAGATTTTTGGTTGAATTACCGGAAGGGCACAAGAAAGTTGGTTGTAAATAAATTTTTAAAACCAAATGTGACTCTCATGGTAATATCGAACGATATAAAGTCAGACTTGTAGCCAAATGGTTTAATCAGGAAGAAGACATCAATTTCAATGAAACCTTCTCTCCAATTTCTAAAAAGGATTCATTACGAATCATTATGGCTTTAGTTGCTCATTTTAATTTAGAGTTACATCAAATGGATGTGAAAAAAACTTTTCTTAATGAGAGTTTGGAAGAAGAAGTCTACATGGAAAAACCAGAAGGCTTCATTATAGATGGAAAGAAAAACATGGTCTGTTTGTTAAAGAAGTCAATATATGGACTAATTCAAGCTTCACGACAATGGTATATCAAGTTTCACAATACCATTAGTTCTTTTGGGTTTACTGAAAACATTGTAGATCAATATATATACCTGAAGATCAGTGGGAGTGAGTTTGCATTTTTGGTTCTATATGTTGATGACATATTAATCATCAGTAGTGACCTTGATTTATTACGGGAAACTAAGGATTTTCTTTCCCAAAACTTTGAAATGAAAGATATGGGAGAGGCATCATTCATGATTGGAATAGAAATATTTCGTGATAGATCGCGTAGATTTTTGGGAATGTCTCAGAATGACTTATATCACAAAATTTTTGGAAAGTTATAATATGGCGTCTTGCGATCCTAATGTTGTTCCAATTCAGAAGGGGGATAAGTTCAGCCTAACCCAATGCCCTCAAACTAAGTTGGAGCATGAACGAATGAAAATTTTTCCTTACGCTTCTCTTGTAGGAAGCTTAATGTATGCACAAGTTTGCATCAGGCCAAACATTAGCTTTACATTCGGTATGTTGGGTCGTTATCAACGCAATCCAAGAATTGATCATTGGAAAGCTGCTAAGAAAGTGTTGTGATACTTATAGGGAACAAAGAAACATATACTCACATTAAGCCATACTGATCACCTTGAGGTGATTGGCTACACAAATCCACTAACTAAAGGGTTATCACCCAAGACATTTAAGCAACATGCTTACGCAATGAGTCTTGAGTGTAACAAATAGTTTCTTTTCTTGTATGTGGATTGCTCCGTGTTATTATGTTGACATTATTTGAAATTTCATTATTGAAAATTTTGAATTTTATATTTCCATTTTGTATACATTATGTAAATGGATAATAATAACAGAAATAGTCTTTTAATTAAGACATTACGGGGACCATTATGATTACTTCGCTTTACGTACTTCATTAAGTGGATTATTGATAAGTAGTACATGGAATGGACCATGTTATTTAATTAACATGGAACCACTATGACTCTTATCAGTAATTCAATTAACTATGGTAATTACGATAAACCTTTTAAGTATATTAATTCAGCAATTTTTGCGCGTCTTATAATTCCTATATGAAATCATAAATAGGATTTTCATATGGACCAAATGGGAGACTTTTAGAAATTAATGTCTTCTCATTATGTGACCCATATTACATATCCTGGTTTAATTAGGTAAACTGCTGAATTAATATAAACCTGGTTTAATTAGAAGTATTTCCTATTAATACAACAACTTTGATGGACGGTTGAGATTAAAAAGACAATAAGGAAATTCGGCCCCTCTCTCTACTTATATATATTGAACTCGAATTTCATCACTAGGGTTCAACTTATGAAACACAATTAAATGCTTAAGTTAAGGGAGAGAAGGCGAATTTCAGATCAATTATTGTTCGGGATTCAATTAAAGCCGTGACATGATCTCATATATTTTCGCATTATTGTTATGGATTCTGGTATGTTTTATGATTTACAGTAATTAATTTTTATGGTCAAGACCTGAATAGAATCATGTTTAAATCTATATGTTCCGTATAAAGATTATAGATTACACTCACAGGTGAGAAGAAATTTGCAGATTTCAGGTTCTTGTCTCACTGCCTCGCACCTTCAATTCAAGCTAACCGGTTTTTGCTTTTGTGGTTTTTGTCCAGCAGCTTGTAAAAATCAGATTTTTATCGAAGTCAAACTCAACAATTAATCATAACGACATATTTCATGGATCTCACAATTTTTTAATCACCTATCTTATAAACTTTATCAAAATTTACTAAAATTCTTATTTTAATCTCCATCAAACGGGGACTTAGTTATTTAACCTATCAATCATGGCTTCTATTTCAAGAAAGGTATACAAGTTATACTTTCATCAAATACAAGAATCACTCATAAAATCCTACTTTCAAAATTACACAAACTACTCCTATTTCAAGTCAATATTGTGAAAACTCCTTTTGAAAATCCAACCACTCGAGAAGGTAGAACAAGATTCTTTGAAAGAGAAAATTTTTTTAGACCCAAATATTTTATATATTTTTGAAAAATGGATTGCAACCATTTTATAACAAATTAGAGAACCAATTTATAACAAAAATACCAAACTTAAAATAACTCTCTATCAACATAAATTACCAAAATGTACCAAGTTGTTGGTGAGACATTTAACCCCTATTTGATGTTGATTTTAAAAAGTTTATTAAAAGAAATGAAGATTTTTAGGAAAATATGTGGTTAAAAAGTATTAATTTTTTTTATGATTCATATGTAATATTATTTTATTGATAAATGTTTGATTGAATAAAAGAGAGAAAATGTATCTTGTGTATAATAAGGACCATAGAGGACTTAGAACAATTTCAAGAATCTTTAAAGAGTCAAAAGTCTAAATTAGACCCTTTAAAAGACCAAGTTGGTGAGACATTTAGCCCCAATTTGATGTTAATTTTAAAATGTTTATTTGAAGAAATATTAATTTTTAGGTAAATGTGTGGTTAAAAAGTATTGAAATTTTTATGGCTTTATGTGTAATATTATTTTATTGATAAATGTTTTGTTGGAGAGGGAGGGAGGGAGGGAGAGAGTCAAAACTCTAAATTAGTCTTCAATAGATTCATTACATTAAAATTTTAAATTAGGAAGTGAGTTTGAGTAGAGTTGGGCGTTTTTTTCGGTTCGATTATTAAAGGAACCAGAATCGAAAATTAAAATTTCGGTTCAGTTCCAATTCTCAAAACTCAAGAACCGAACGATTTCGGTTATTTTTCGGTTCTTTCGCTAAAAATATAACTTTGAACAAAATGTGATAAATGTGTGCAAAAACAAATAAGTGTTGAGTCAAAATTTTCCAAATAAAACCATCCATGTGGTAAAATATTCAAATTGAATATATTCGGATTTTAAAGACATTATGGACAGTTATAATATTCTGTATATTCTCATTAGCAACCAGAAAGGTATGATCTTTGTAACAACTTGAAAATTTCGTACGTTAGATAATTTATTTAGAAAGTTAGACTCAAGTTTTTTCTTAGAGAAGAGACAATTTCACGTGTTGTATGACTAGATAATACATAATTTATAAGAAAATGGGAGAAATTGACGTTATTGGTAACTTTGGAGACTAAATTGGCATAAAAGAAAGTTGCATATGATGTTTGAACTCAATCGGATGAGTTGAGGACTAAGCTGGAAATTTTAGAAAGTCCTATTAATTACACTTTTACCATTGTGATTAACACGACTTTGAGATCATTTTATGGATTATGTAATAATATTTAGTCAATGCAAGTTATACCATTTTATAATTCATGATGAGATCTAAGTATTGGTATCAACTATGGCCACAATTAAGGTCGAGAAGTATTTCAAAAATGGAGCATTTATTTAATGGGCGTTTGAATTCCCCAAGGAGAATGAGGTCGAGAATGAAGAGTACTTATTGGTAACCAAAAGAGAGGAATGATTAAGCCCTTTTGTATTTAAAACTATTTTGAAATGAAATTTTATTCTTCTACTATTTAAAAGATAAATACTATTTGGGGATTGATTTTGAGATATATAAGTAGATTTTTTATGAAAAGAAATGGGTCTTGTATTTTAAATTTTCGCTTAATGATTAATTATCATTCTTATGAAGTATTGATACTATTTTTACTTGACTGTTATTAAAATGTTAAATTCAAAGTAAGGATGATGATCTTAGATGTTTAACAGGGTAAATTTATTGTTTAGAACAATTAAAGTGGTTCTAAACAAGTTTAGAAAGAACTTTTAGTAAAGGTATTAAAGCTGCCCTACTTCAAAAAACATGTTACTAGTAGCCGCCTACAGCTATGTTTTCAGTTCAAATGAAGGCTACTAGTAGCCGTCAGTAGACTTTGGAAAAAAAAATTAGACAGAATTTTTGGGTCGTGACAATCTTCATCTTCTATTGTTCTATCTACTGCTTATGCTAGAATGCTTGGATCATCCGAACTAAAAAAATGATAATGATGGCATATAGACACATTTATCATAGCATAAAATCATTTAGGTTATTTGAATCTAGATATACTTCGAAGATAAAAAAATAATTTCTATTGAACTCTTATCTCAAACTTCAATATCAAACCATAATTCACTAATGCACTTCCACAAAAGTCACATACATGTCAAACTACACATCTTTCCTGAAATTAGTTCACTACATATCAGCACAATAACCATTGCCTTAATTTGTAAATATTGCACCAAAAAGATTCACTGAACCAGTACGAGCGAGAGGCCAGACATCTAATCTTCTAAAATTGGTGCACATAATTTCATGTAAGACGTAACACAATATGAACAATTCAACAATTATCATAATACATCTAAGTAAACTGGATTTATACACTCTATCATGTAAAGCAGCACAGAAAGTGTCGAAAGTGTCATGTAAACTTAATTTTTAAATTAAGAATGTTCAATTTTCAAAAATGGGAACCGATCGATTTTTGTTCTCCATTTTTCAATTTCGGTTTGGTTCTTATTTTTCTCCTGAAGAACTGATCGGTTTCGATTTTTTGTTCGGTTCTCTCGCTTTTGATTTTTTTGTCGACTCCTAAGTCTGACTCTTTACATTTGGAGATCTAATCTCTCTTTAAATATTCAAAAATATTAAGCCTCATTTCGTTTTGATTAAAATCTAATTTTAATTTCAAGTCAAAGTTAATAATTAATTTTAACCACACATTTTATGGGATCTGTTGACCACAAAATCCGACTGAACCTTGGACCAACACGTCTCATCTCCTCCCTCTTGAACACGTAGATCTCCTGCGCACCGTGACAAACAATCAGTTTGCAAAGGGGCCGATGTGGCTCCCGTTTGCACTCCGATGCTAAAGTCAGTACCCATTTCAAGCAGATATAAATTGGGTATGGGAAATATAAGTGTGTAAAAGAGAGAAAAGGGAGTGAGAATAAAATATTTAGTCAAGAGTATCAGATTGCCAACCTTTTCCCAGGCGGGAGGAGTACTCTATTTATAGAAGAATTTATAATCTTGGATGGCGATACGTGGTGGACTTTACAAGTGTATTTACCCTAGCGGTTGGAGAGGAAAATCTTGCTTTTTTACAGTAATCATTGCTACGTTGGTAAGGGATGGACGCCTGTCACTTTTGGTAAAGGCGGTGTCACATCTCTAACTTGATCCGTTGTCCCATCACTCATCTGTGACGTCACCGTAAAGTACCTCGACTAAACGTAAAGCACATCGGCTAAAGGTAAATCAGCTCGGCCAAAGAAGTTCACGTACTATTCCACCTCGGAAGTTTGATCCAAGGTGATATCCTAAACTTTAATCATGGGCTAGGGTCCATTGGGCTTCGCCGGTGGTTCAAGGTACTACATTCTGCGAAATTCAAGACGCCAGAAGGGGTTCGATTAGTGCACCCTACGTTTTCTTTCCGACCTTGTAGTCCTCCCCCAGGTCAGGTGGCCGTATGTTATGATGCTCTATCATGCGGGATGAGGCTGCCCCTGTACCCCTTTTTCAGGGCACTGCTTAGGAGTTACAACTTATGTCCCTACCAGTTGGCTCCAAATTTCTGGACGCAGGCGGTGAGTACTTGGATGGTGTGGCAGGAGGTCAACCCTGACTACCCCATCTCGCTGCACATTATCCACACCTTATATACCCTGAAGAAGTCCGTTAGAAGGGATAAGGATGTGAGGTCAGACGTCAAGGACTGGTACTACTTGTCCCCCAGGGGCTCATATCCTCATGTTATTACTAGTCATCCCACTTCGATAAAGAATTGGAGGAACCAGTGGTTCTGGGTTGCGGGGGAGTGACAAAGCTCACCTGTGGACCCTAGTCTAGAAATCACAGTTCCCCGAACTCTTTCCCCACCTAGTGAGTCTTGTATTTGCTTTTGCGTCCTTAAGTGTCGCGTATCATTCACTTTTTATTTTCTGTTCATCTTTCTTTACTTGTTTTTCACATGTTATTGGTTTATGGCAGGGGACACTTTTGTCTGCCTCCTCTCCGACGCGGACTTAGCGGCAGTAAGGCGCTTGTTTGCTTACAAGGGCACTTTTTAGGGGGTCATCTAACAAAACAAACTCTTTGTTAAGCACGGCCTTATGAAAGCCATGAGTGAGTTAACTTTCTTATTGCCTTCATAGCTTTCACCTCAATTATTCATAGCCTTATTCTTCTCTCTTGCTTGCTAGGTTCCAAAGACTTCCCAAAGATCTCCTTGAAGGGCCTTATGGCCAAAAAGGTCCCACCTGCACTTCGCCACGGCAGCGAGATCGAAAGGAGGCAGAAAGTAGTACTTGCTAATTTGCAAGTAGGGGTAGCAAAGGAGGTATTCGAGGCGTCCACTGCCCAACTTGAGGGTCCTCTTCCTGCATTGCTGCCACCACCCAATCTGCTGCCAGTGGGTCCCCAACAGCCTAGCTTGGAAAAAGAGGCTGAACCTAAGAAGGTTACTGCAACGGGGAAGTGAAAAAGGTCAGATAGGGGTGGCTCTAAGAGGGAAAGGGAGTCTAAGAATGTCTCGGTGCCATCTCCCTTGTCCGAGGATATTTCCGATCCTATATTCGAGGAGGAGCCCGCCCCTTTGAAGAGGCTCAGGAGGGGAAAGGATACCACCTCTATTCCTCCACCACAGATACCCAGGACTTGGAGGACGAGCCCTCCGTGTCTATCCCAGGTTTGGCTTATGAAATGACACCTGCGGGGGCAGAGGAACTCAAACATATTAAAGCCAGTGTCCTCCCTAAGGAAGTCGCCTTCAATCCTACTTTATTTGACTCCCCCAGTTCTCCTCGTGCCAGGGCTGCCTTGGTCACTGAGCAATTTTGGACAGAGGGTTGGTCCGCCTTCTCTTCCAGTGCCACTCCGTCCCGGAAGCTACTTGCTGCCAAAGCTATGAATGTTAGGGCACTGGCCCTTATTGATGAGGTGGAGTCTTCAGTGGAGGAGGCGCAGCGGGACAAGAAAGATGCTGAGACTGCACTCCGTCATGCAGACAACATGCTGAAGGAGATTAATGATCTTAAAACTCAGCTGTCCATAGCCCGCAAATCTTCCTCAGAGGAGAGGGCTCACGCGAAGCGTCTCCAGGAAGATAATGATAAACTGAAGCACGACCTCCAGGCCTCTGAGTCAGATGTGGCGGCTCTGTGCAAGAAGCTTGATGACTCTAACCGTGCGCAGTCCATCACATCTGAAGCCTTAGCATAGGAAAATTCCACGAAGGCCAAGCTAGCATCCAAGGTGGCAGAAATCACCTCTAAGCTACAAGGGGAGGTGGAGGCTAGGAAGAAGGCTGAGGAGGATTATGCTTCCCTGGATAAACATATTGACTCTAGAATTGCTAAGGCCTTGGAGCGTACCATTGCAGCCAGGGTGAAGGAGGTTCTAGGGGCCGAAGTGTCGAAGGCAATTCCAAACTTCAAGGATACTTTCGAAGAGACCCCTGAGTATGAAGTTATGCAGAGGGCTTTTGGGAACATTGGGGCTAGGATGGCCTTGGGAGATGTAAAAGAGACTTTCCAAAATTTGGACATTTCCCAGATCGATGCCTTATATCCTGAGCCACAAGATTTAGGGGAAGATCCTCCTACTGATGCTCCCTCTAACTCCTGCCAGATCATACCAGGCGGAGATTCTGCCAAAGAACCCCCCCCCCCCCGATGAATGCAGCTAGTTAGTTTTTTGTTTTATTTCTTGAACTTCAAATTGTAAATGTAACGACATTTTGAATTGTAAATACTTTGATTTATAAACGCAGTGATTTATTTTAGCTCAATGTTTTGGTCATTTTACGAGGTTTGACATTGCTGACCACAAGTTTTGGTTTGTATAACATTATTTGTTTAAGTGTGAATGCTTCCAAATACAAACGCCCCCTAAACGCATTGTATGAAGATAGGTAAACATTTCCAAACACAAACGCATTGTATAAAGATATGTGAATAGTTCCTCAGATCTAAGTAGCTTAAGGCAATCATGCTTGCTGGTTAGATCTGATTTTGACAAACATCTGAACATTTTTTATTTATACTCCGTAACACCTGCATTTATTAGTTTGGATGAACTCCTATTGACGGTGTTAATACCTTCAACCCACACGCAGTGATCGCAGTGCAGGCTTCATAAGAGTCCCTTATTTTAACAAAGTTCAAGCATAGTGGAGATGTATTGTCCTATAAACAAAATAATGTAGGCATTTTTACTATCCGTTGTGCTTACTGATAGCACTTGGTGCAATCCTTAACGTAACTCACTTAAGATTTTCATTAAATTATATGTAGACGTTGTGACCACCGAAGAGGAACTTGATTTTATTGAAAATAGCGACGAAGGTGATCTGTGTTCCAAGGATTACACAAAGGTACCCCAGATAGGTCTTCGATCATGTACGTGTCGGGTACCACCTCGGAGGCGACTCTGTAAGGGCCTTCCCAGTTAGGACCTAAAGTCCCTACTCCTGGTTCTTGGGTGGAGGGAAGGACCTTTTTGAGGACTAAATCCCCAATGTTAAAGTGCCAACTCTTTACCATTTTGTTGTATAATGGGCCATTTTTTCATGGTACTTGGTCATTACTATTTGAGAGTCACTCCGTTTTTCCAGGAGGAAATCCAAGTTAGCCCTCTGTGCTTCTCCTTTTCCCACTTCGTCATAATGGATTTGACGAAGAGAAGGCACCCCAATTTCAACTGGGCATACTTCCTCGGATCCATACGCTAAGGAGAAAGGCGTTTCACCAGTGGCAGTGTGTGAGGTGGTCCGAAGTGCCCATAATACTTGTGGGAGTTCATCTACCCATGCGTCTTTTTTGGATTCCAGCTTCCTCTTTAGGCTGTTTTTTATGGTCTTATTCACAGCTTCAACCTGACCATTAGCTTGTCGATGATGCGGAGACGAAAATAATTTCTTAATTCCCAAATCGTCGTACAATTCATCTATGCATCTATTTTTGAACTGTTTTGCATTATCACTAACCAACAAATGCGGTATTCCGAATCTGCATATAACATTCTTCCAGATGAACTTGGTGGTGTTGGCCTCGGTAATCCTCATCAGGGGTTTTTCCTCGACCCACTTGGTGAAGTAGTCAATCTCCACTATTGCAAAGCAATTGTTACCAGCACCCCTAGGCATAGGACCAATAATATCAACCCCCACTTCGCAAAAGGCCAAGGGCTAGTTACCACAGTCAACTTATGATGTGGCTGATGTGGTATGGTTGCAAGCCTTTGACATTTATCGTACTTGCGGACGAAGTCATGGGAATCCTTTCGCACAGTCGGCCAAAAATATCCTTGTTTAAGGACTTTCCGAGCCAGCGACAACGCCACGGCGTGGTTTCCGCATATGCCCTCATGGATTTTTTTCATCACATACCGTCCTTCCTCCGACCCAACACATCTCAGCAAAGGAGAGGAGTAACTCCGTTTATAAAGTAGATCATTGATAAGTGCTTTATTAGCATGTATTTAATTCACTCATTATCCTATTTTGTTATTAGTTTGATCCTATTGAAGTATCGTTTAATGCATTTTCATTTATTGTGTTATACAGGATCGCAAAGAACGAAAAGAAAGGAAACATGACCAAAGAAATAAAAAAAAATCAAGAAGAGAGGTTCAAGGGCATATTCAAAGAGCTCAAAATCAATAATGGCATGTGGGAAGAAGATTAGATGCAAAAATTATGGTCAAAGAAGGTTTGGAATGAAGTTGGAAATCAAAAACCAGCAAGGATTGTGATCATGAATTTTAGTCATAGATTGAAGCTCAATTTTGTCATAGAATACTTTCGAATTTGGGAAGATCTATTTCACAAAGAATTGTATATATTTGAGTTTTCATTCCAACGCAACTTGAATCACCACAATCGGACTTTGGGAGAGAAAGTTATGACCAAAACATCGAGCACAGGCACTTCTCGGCAGAAATACACTTACGGCCGTAAATGATAAAGTTACGGCCGTAACTTCCAAATTCCGAAAATTTTCAGTAACCAACTTACGGCCGTAACGTGCTCTCCAAGGAATTTCCTTATCCGATTCAAGGTCTATCTTTGGTATATCTTTGGGGTAAAGTTAGGGCACGATTTTGAGAGTATTAAAGGAGGAAAATCACCACAAAAAGGAGGCTGGACATTGAGGAAAATTGAGAGAAAAATATAGAGCATTCTTGGGAGATTTTCAAGTGCAAGAATATCAACAACAATGGAATTCATGAAGCAACTTGAAGAATCTACCACAACCATGCTAGGCTAAATTCCATATCTTGTTCAAAGGGGAAGTTGTGTTAACTTGATTATGTTATTTTCTTTTCCTACAAATTAATAGCGTGAATTTATTCCTTTATTTCAATTGTTGGATTATTATGTTTTGAATGTTCAATTGAGTTTATTTGATTAATAGTTTAATTTGGCCAATTGGATTATTGATCTTTGGATTCATGAATATGCTATGTTTAGATTCTTGATCCGTAATTGTCATTGAATCTTTACTTTAGTAGCAAATAAATCTCGTGCAGGTTTAGTAATAATTCAACTTGGATTGATTAATTCGAGCTTGTGAAATTAACGACCCAATTCAATCTATTCTTCTAGATTTTCATACTAGTCGTGTATTAAATCCTAAGAGCTTGTTTAGGATTGTCCGTGATTAGAATTGGTTCGAAGAGCTTGTTTTGAATCAATACACATATGAAAGAATTTAGATAATCAGAGCTTGTTGATTATTTATGATTGATAATTGAATATGGATATAAACACGTTACAAGGAAATGTCTAACATTAATTAATGGCACAACCGAACCCGAGAACAAGATTTATTTTCATATTATTTTTCTAGTCATATTTAATTATTTATTTTTATGTATATTTCTTATTCAAACAATTTCAAACAACAAACCCCCCCATTCTATTCTAATTGATCGAACAACTAAAATTAGTTTCCGTTCCTCGTGGGATCGACCCTTACTCTCGCTACTACATTATTAATTAATATTTAGCGAGTAAGGAATTGTTTATTATTTTGGTGCATTGCGACACACATCAAATTCTTGGCGCCGTTGCCGGGGAACGGTTAACCAATTTTGTGTTTTATCAATTAGAATTTTATTTTTTCTGCATTTTATTTTTTTTATTTTATTTTCACTTTATTTCTATAATTTTTTTTATAAGAAAAAAAAAATCTTGCATTTCTACTTCTTTGCTTATATGCATAGAACTCGGTCTACTAATTTTGAATTTTTTTGATTTTGACCCAGAAATCGAGAAAACTTTTCGACAGTAAAGAAGAGCAGCACAACCAATGGCAATAGATAACAATAATCTGACTCTCAAGCAACTAGCTACCTCGGATGTTTCTCAACAATCACTATGCATCACTTTTCCGCAGTGGAAGAAGGCAGAACTTTTGAGCTAAAATCCGGACTGATCCATCTTCTGCCAACTTTCAGAGGACATCCCAGTGAGGACCCATACAGACATCTGAAGGAGTTCCATGTGATTTGTGATAGCATGAGACCCACGGGTATTACTGAGGAACAAATCAAGATGAGGGCTTTTTCATTCTCGCTGAAGGATGCTGCTACTGATTGGTTGTATTGTCTACCATCCGGATCAGTAACCACCTGGAACGACATGAAGAGGCTATTCCTAGAAAAGTACTTTCCTGCATCGAGAGCTGGAACGATCAGAAAGGAAATATGTGGGGTGCGCCAAAACAATGGTGAATCATTATATGAGTATTGGGAGCGCTTCAAAAGGCTCATCTCGAGCTGCCCCCATCATCAGATCAGTGAGCAACTCATGGTGCAATATTTTTATGAAGGTCTGGCACCGATGGATAGAAGCATGATAGATGCTACAAGCGGAGGTGCATTGATGGAAAAAACACCGGAACAAGCATGAGCTTTAATCTCCAATATGGCTGAGAACACTCAGCAGTTCAACTCCAACAGGGATATGCAAGTTCGGCGCATGAATGAGGTAAGTTGTTCCAATATTGAAAGTCAATTGTTTGAACTAAAAAATCTTGTTAAACAACTTGCTGTAGGGACTGTAGGGATGGCACAACAGGTCAAAGCTTGTGGGATATGTGCAAACTTCGGACATCCAACAGATACTTGTCCGGTGTTGCAAGAGGGAAATAGTGCCCAGGTGAATGCTGCAGAAGGTTTCCCGTTCCAAAGACAGCAGTACAATCCGTACTCTAATACCTACAATCCAGGATGGAGAGATCACCCAAATCTGAGTTATGGAAATAACAAGCCCCCGGGTTTTGTCTCTAACAAATCGCAAGGGCAATTCCAGCAATAAGGGAATTTTCAACATCCAAGGCAGTATCGCCAAAGACCCCAAAGTTCAGGTATGTCTCTTGAAGATATGATTAAAACATTGGCGTCTAACACACTTCAATTTCAGCAGGATACTAAGTCTAGCATTCAAAATCTGGAGAACCAGATGGGTCAAATGGCTACAGCCATCAACAGGTTGGAATCACAATCCGGAGGCAAATTACCATCTCAACTTGAAGTTAATCCGAGGAACGTGAGTGCCATAACCCTGGGAAGGGGAAAGGAGGTTGAGGGGCTGCAAATGAAACCATATGCAATTGAAGAGGAAGTTGAAGAAACAAAAGCTGGAAAGAAAGACGATACCTCACTAAACTCTCAGGTAAAGACTGACCCCACTTTAAATGTTAAACTGACTCCACCTCCCTTTCCCAGCAAGTTAGCAAAAGCAAACAAGGAGGGCAAGGAAAAAGAAACCCTGGAGATGTTTAGGAAGGTGGAAGTCAACATTCCCCTATTGGATATAATCAAGCAAGTGCCCCGATATGCAAAATTTTTAAAGGATCTGTGCACCAATAAGAGAAAGCTAAAGGAAAATGAGATGGTAAGAATGGGTGAGTCTGTATCTGCACTTCTTCAAAGAAAGTTACCTCCCAAGTGCAAGGATCCAGGTATGTTTACCATACCTTGTCAAATAGGCAATAAGAAAACAAATCGTGCTTTAATAGACTTAGGAGCATCTATCAATGTAATGCCTAGGTCTACTTATGCTTCTTTAAAACTGGCCAATTTAACTGAAACGAATGTCATAATTCAATTGGCTGATCGCTCTAACGCCTATCCGGATGGGGTAGTTGAGGATGTACTAGTGCAAGTAGGAGGGTTAGTGTTCCCGGCTGACTTTTATGTGTTAGACATGAATGATGACCACTCCCCCAACTCTACTCCTATTTTGTTAGGGAGACCATTTCTAAAAACATCTAAGACCAAGATAGATGTTAGTAGTGGCTCACTTACCATGGAATTTGATAATGAAATGATTCAGTTTAATATTTATGATTCCGTGAACTACCTTGATAATGATAATCTTGTTCATTCTGTTAATGTTATTGATTCTTCAGTACAGGAAACTTTCAAACTTGGTGGAAATGGTGAAAATCCAGGTAAAATCTCGTGTATTACATTGCCAACTTCTGATGACATGCTTTTGCTCCCTGTCTTGTAGGCCCTAATGAAAAATATGAAAAAGAAGTTGAGCTTTGGAAATCCACCTAATCCCGGTTGAAGAAGGAAGCAACCTGTCGAGCTAAAGACAGTAAACAAAGGCGCTGCTCGGGAGGCAACCCGAGAGGGGAGTTTCTTTACTCCCTCAAATTGTTATTTTTTTATTTTCATTTTTGTCATTTTTCTTATTAGTTAATTTCATTCAAAAAAAAAAAACTCCATCCCCTCCTTTAATTCCATTCACATTCCCCTATTTTGTTTTGTATTGTCACGCTCCACATTGAGGGCAATGTGGAATTCAAGTGTGGGGGGAATGATTATCTATTATTTTTTGTTATCCCTATTTTATTCATCTTCTTTCAATTTTTTTGTTAGTTTTTTTTTTTTTTTAATTGTGCTTAGACCCACATTTTGGTATAATAGGAAGCGGCCTCACTTATGACTATTTTTGAACCACCAATTTCCTAAATTGCATAATCGGACAAAGAATGAGCACATAGAGATGAATTTTTCTAATAATTTTTGCATTAGTTTGAAAATGGAGACAAATTGAAAGATTTCTGCAACCTAATTGAGTCAAATCAAAATAGATATGATAAAATACTGCCCCGAGTAACTTCATTCTATCCTTATCCCTTAGATTTTGAGTTCAGAATGAAGACTGAGCAATGACCTATAACTCATAATTGGATGGGAGAAGCACATATAAACCATAATTTGTGAGCTTTTGAGCCTATGAGCTACTTTTACTCTTTATATTGAGCTCTACTTTTTGATGTGTGTCATGTATTGTTGGTTTGTGCTTGGATGTGCTTTCTTGTGCATACCGTTGTAACTTCTTGACTCAAGTGCAAAATATAGTAGAGGCATTAGGTTAAACCAAATTTGACCTGCTAAAAAGGCCTACCATGATACATGTACCAATAGAAGCCCTTTTAGCCTTAGCCTTTTCTTGAAATTTTGATGCCACGCTACAAGCCAAGAAATACCCTTTCTTTCGCATTGTCTCTGTTTTGAACCCACAGAGAAGGGATTCGAAAGCTTTTGTTGATTAAGGATCGTGCTGTAGTCTAAGTCTAAGAAGTTTCAATGGTTATCTTGTGTTGGACGATGGTTGTGTAATGGACTGAATTTAGGGGAATGTAATTCTATCTCAAGCCAATTGGTGACTGTGTAATGATTTGAACAAAAGAGAAAAAGTTGCAGTCTGTACTCAGAAAAAAAAAAATTGAAAGAGAAAAAGCAATGAAAAGGAAGTTTAGTCATGAAAATTAGTAGTTGAGGATGTCAAACACTCAACTTGTGAAAAAAAAGAAGAAGAGATTCAAGTGTGAACAAAGTTGGGTAGCGGGAAACAATAAAGTTCATATTAAGGGGTGAAGGAAGTAATGTCATTGTGAATTGATTTAGTTTGCGAAATTCCTTCTCGACTCAGCCTAAATATGTCATTTTATCCTACCTGACCCGAAGCCCCGTTACAACCAAATAGAGACCTTTACTTTGCACTTGTGTTATTGTTGGCTCCGGTTATGACATTTGAGCAGTCTGTGGTAATAGATTCTCCATGCAGTGAGTTGAGTGAAAATTCCCACCCTTATACACTTTGTGCGAAGAGAGAAATATCTAGTGAGGGTGTTAACTCCCATTACATATGCTTATGAGTGGTTTGAATTGCTTTGTCTATATTCTGTACTTTCAAGTTGGCCAAAAAACTAACACCCATGTAGTAAATCATAGATAGAGGTTAAGAGAGAACTCAAGAGAGGTGGGAGGATACAAGCCACATTGAGAAATGAATTGGGCCGGGGGTATTGATTTTCATTTCTGTTCAGAGGATATTGGATGATGCATCTCTTTCACACACTAACACACTCCGGTTATGCAATTGAATTTTCATGCTAAACAAGAAGTGGGCTGTAACCTTGACTTTTCGATTGTAGGTCTATCTTTTTGTTTGAATTATGTTTCTTTTCTTTCACATCATTATTCGAGGACGAAAAATGGTTTAAGTGTGGGGAGATTTGATAAGTGCTTTATTAGAATGTATTTAATTCACTCATTATCCTATTTTTTTATTAGTTTGATCCTATTGAAGTATTGTTTAATGCATTTTCATTTATTGTGTTATACAGGATCGCAAAAAACGAAAAGAAAGGAAACATGACCAAAGAAATACAAAAAAATCAAGAAGAGAGGTTCAAGGGCATATTCAAAGAGCTCCAAACCAATAATGGCATGTGGGAAGAAGATTAGATGCAAAAATTATGGTCAAAAAAGGTTTGGAATGAAGTTGGAAATCAAAAACCCGCAAGGATTGTAATCATGAATTTTAGTTATATATTGAAGCTCAATTTTTTCATAGAATACTTTCGAATTTGGGAAGATCTATTTCACAAAGAATTGTATATATTTGAGTTTTCTTTCTAACGCAACTTGAATCACCACAATCGGACTTTGGGAGAGAAAGTTATGACCAAAACATCGAGCACAGGCACTTCTCGGCAGAAATACACTTACGGCCGTAAATGATAAAGTTACGGCCGTAACTTCCAAATTCCGAAAATTTTCAGTAACTAACTTACGGTCGTGATAAGGAAATTTACGGTCGTAACGTGTTCTCCAAGGAATTTCTTTATCCGATTCAAGGTCTATCTTTGGTATATCTTTGGGGTAAAGTTAGGGCACGATTTTGAGAGTATTAAAGGAGGAAAATCACCACAAAAAAGAGGCTGGACATTGAGGAAAATTGAGAGAAAAATATAGAGCATTATTGGGAGATTTTCAAGTGCAAGAATATCAACAACAATGGAATTCATGAAGCAACTTGAAGAATCTACCACAACCATGCTAGGCTAAATCAATATCTTGTTCAAAGGGGAAGTTGTGTTAACTTGATTATGTTATTTTATTTTCCTACAAATTAATAGCGTGAATTTATTCCTTTATTTCAATTGTTGGATTATTATGTTTTGAATATTCAATTGAGTTTATTTGATTAATAGTTTAATTTGGCCAATTGGATTATTGATCTTTGGATTCATGAATATGCTATGTTTAGATTCTTGATCCGTAATTGTCATTGAATCTTTACTTTAGTAGCAAATAAATCTCATGCAGGTTTAGTAATAATTCAACTTGGATTGATTAATTCGAGCTTGTGAAATTAACGACCCAATTCAATCTATTCTTCTAGATTTTCATACTAGTCGTGTATTAAATCCTAAGAGCTTGTTTAGGATTGTCCGTGACTAGAATTGGTTCGAAGAGCTTGTTTTGAATCAATACATATAGGGAAGAATATAGATAATCAGAGCTTGTTGATTATTTATGATTGATAATTGAATAGGGATATAAACACGTTACAAGGAAAGGTCTAACATTAATTAAGGGCACAACCTAATCCGAGAACAAGATTTCTTTTCATATTATTTTTCTAGTCATATTTAATTGTTTATTTTTATGTATACTTCTTATTCAAGCAATTTCAAACAACAAACCCCCATTCCATTCTAATTGATCGAACAACTAAAATTAGTTTCCGTTCCTCGTGGGATCGACCCTTACTCTCGCTACTACATTATTAATTAATATTTAGCGAGTAATGAATTATTTATTATTTTGGTGCATTGCGACACGCATCAATCATCCAAGAGTACGAAATTTGCGGCATATCTTTGCAATTTTCGAGCTGCTTCCGGCTTGTTTGGTACTGTCTGATGCTTCAAGTATACTAGTATGGGACTCATCCAGGATCCTTCTTTTTCTATTTCCAAAATCTTCATTCTTGGCTCAATAGAAGAGGTCATCAAATGCTCAATTGGAATCAGATTGTGGAGCTCGGAATCATTACTGCTTGCTAGTTTGGATAAAGCATCTGCATTAGAATTCTCATTTTTGGGAATATGTTGTAACTCCATTTTTCCAAAGTTCATGGCGAAATCTTTCACTTTTTTCAAGTAAGCAACCATGGTTGGTTCTTTAGCAGCGAATTGTCCGTTAAACTGGCATACGACAAGCTGTGAGTCACTATTTGCCACCACAGACCTAATCTTTAAAGCTTTCGCAAGTCTGAGCCTAGCTAAGAGTGCCTCGTATTTTGCAACGTTGTTTGAGGCTTTAAAACCAAAGCGAATGGCACTGTGTAGTTTGTACCCTTCTGGACTCATTAGTAGTATGCCTGCCCCGAATCTTCCATCAGTTGAGGACCCGTCAACGAACAACTTCCACTCCCGGCTATCCTCCGCGTTATCAATCATCTCCACATTTGGCGGATGGGTGAACTCAACAATGAAATCTGCCAATGCTTGACCCTTTATAGCAGTCCGAGGTTCACAATGCAGGTCGTACTAGCTGATTTCTATTTCCCACTTCATTAACCTCCCAGATACATATGGTTTCTGTAACACCTGCCTCATGGGAAAGTTGGTGAGAACATGTATGGAGTGTGATTGAAAGTAGGGGCGGAGTTTGCGAGCTGCTGTGATCAACGAGAGAGCAAGTTTGTCCATATCTGGGTAACGTGTTTCTGTATCCAGCATGGCTTTGCTTAAATAATACACTTGGAATTGATTCCCATCTTCCTCTCTGATCAGTACTGAGCTAACAGCCTCTTTCGATACGGCTAAATATAGATAAAGTGGTTCCCCTGCTCTTGGTTTTGATAACAATGGGGCCTGCCCCAATAATGCTTTCAGGTCGGAAAAAGCTTGCTCACATTCTGGCGTCCACTGGTATCGCTTCCCGTCCTTCAAGATCTTAAAAAATGGCAAGCATTTTTCAGTGAACTTAGAAACGAACAGATTTAAAGCCGCAATCCTTCCCGTCAAGCTTTGCACTTCTTTTGGGCTCCGAGGAGATCACATGTTCATCAAAGCTTTGATTTTATCAGGATTGGCTTCAATCCCTCTTCTATTTACCATGAATCCCAGAAATTTTCCGGATGCTACTCCAAAAGCGCATTTCGCTGGGTTGAGTTTTATTCTATATTTCCTCAAAACATCGAAGGCCTCTGACAAATGGCGGATATGCTCTGTGGCGACCATACTTTTGACCAGCATGTCATCAACATATACTTCCATGGTGTTTCCCAATTGTTCTGAAAACATACGATTTACCAACCTTTGATAGGTGGCTCCAGCATTCTTTAGGCCAAATGGCATAGCTTTGTAACAATAAAGTCGCCTATCCGTAATAAACGAGGTGTGCTCCTCATCCAATTCGTGCATGGGGATTTGATTGTATCCGGAGTATGCATCCATAAAGCTTAGCATCTCATGTCCCGTTGTGGAGTCAACTAACTGATCAATCCAAGGCAGTGGAAAACTGTCTTTGGGGCATTCCTGGTAAAAATTGAAAAATCAATACATACTCTCAGTTTGCCATTCTGTTTTGGTACCAAAATAGGGTTTGATACCCACTTCGGATACCGGGATTCTCTGATAAAGCCATTTTTCAATAGTTTCGTTACCTCTTCTTTCAAGGTCTCGTATTTATCAGAACTCATCGGTCTTCTCTTTTGCTTGTGCCAAGGACTTCTGGGATCGAGCTGGAGTCTGTGACAGGCCACCTTAGGATCAATTCCAACCATGTCATCATGTTCCCATGCAAATACATCGAGGTTCTCAAGTAAGAAGCTTTTCAGCTGATATTTGTATTCAACCGGAGAATCTAATCCAATTTGCAACTCCTTAATTGGGTCAAGTGGATCTACACCGAAACATTCCAGCCTTTCAGCTGGGGTAGAGCAATTGTCTCCAGCCATTCTTAGGTCTAGATCTACAAGATCTTCTTCCGACGTCATTGTAACATCCTCATTTTCTGAGGGCCCTCCACCCAGTCTTTCAGGGTCCGGAGCAGCCTCGGCCATTGCCACATCTCTAATCATGTTCAAGCTCCGATCTTGAAATTTTCGGATAGCGTTTGTGTAACAGGTCCGAGATTTAGTTTGGATCCCCCTAACAGTTGCAACACCATACTCCATGGGGAATTTCATGCAAATATATTTCGTATGGGTTGCAGCCCCCAAGTCGATGAGACTTGGCCTTCCAATTGAGCCATAATAAAAGGAGATTTTGTCTACAACCAAGAACTCCATGGGGATTCTGGATAAAGTTGGTGCTTTCCCTACCTCAGTCATAAGAGTTATGGATCCTCTGGGAGTTATGCTGTCCCCAGTGAATCCATATATTAGATCTGGGACTGGAATTAGTGGGGTACTAATCCCCATCTAATCAAAAGTTACTCCGTAAATCACATTTACCGAGGCACCATCATTCGCCATCATTTGTGACAACCCATTCCGAGCCACCACTACCCTGATAACTAATGCATCATTATGCGAAAAGTGTACCCCAATAGAATCGTCTTGGGTGAAGGTGATAGTTTCTGTCCAAAGCATCCCAATAGGATGTGAATGGATGTGGTAATTCACGTTGGCGGGCTGCTTGGCCTCTCTGATATATCTTTTCTGAGAGTTATTTACGCTTCCACCTGGATGGGGGCCTCCCAATATTGTGTCGATTTCACGAATTGGCGGATCATTTGCAGGCATAGGTGGTTCTCTCGTATCTTTAGCATGTACCGAGGAGATATCCTGACCTTTTCTCTTGTCTCTTTGACGACTGTCAATCCTTTCTTTGGTTGGGTTCTTCCATGGAGCTCTCCTGTCAGCTCGGTTGAACTTTTGACTACCTGGTTTTTGTGTTTTCCCCTTGTCAGGAGAGAAATCACTTCCCCTTCTCCCGTGTGCCTTTTGGTCCGCTACATGTGGATTTCTCTACAATCTTCCGTTGCGTGGTCATAATACTTGTGGTAGGCGCAGTAAGCCCCAATCATGGGCTGTTTTTCACTTCGGCTACTTTCCATTCTTCCTTGAGCCGTGGGGGGATTATGAGAGGGAGCGTTGGAGTGCAAGTTAGGGATAGCTTCCGTGATCTCTGCTGCATAGCTGGACCCGGTTCCTGGAAATGGACGTGGCGCTCCACTTCGGTTATTTCCAAACATATCCTTATTACCTCGTTTCCTGAGGTTCGCTTCATTAGGATACCCAAGATTGTATCTCCCTTGAGGATGATTGTCTCCGGCCCTAGCCATTTCTTCTTAGATGATCTCTTTCTTCATTAGATTTACTAGGGCATTGTAATCCCTCGGCTTTCTACTTCAGACATCCTTCCAAAACATGCTCGTCATGTCTAGCCCCCCTTTTAGCACTGAAAACATCTCCGCCTCGGTTATGTTCTCACAAATGTGCATCTCTTCAGTGAACTGGGCTAGGTAACTTTTCAGAGATTCCTCCCTTCCTTGCCTTAAGTCCTGAAGGTGTTGGAGTGGGAGCTGGCAAGGCCTGGAGGAAACAAAGCCATTTTTGAATGCTTCCTTCAAATCTCTCCAACTGTGGATGCTATCAGGAGGGAGTTTTTTGTACTATCGTATCGCACTTCCCTCAAGGGTTAAAGCAAAGGCCTTGCATTTCAGTACCGGAGTGGCTCAGCTATTTCCATGCTAGCGCAGTAGTTTAACACGTGATCGTCAGGGTCACCTCGGCCAGAATACTTTGCTATTTCTGCCATTTCAAAGTCATGAGACATTGAGCACCTATGGATGCCCTCCGTGAAGGGGCTTATTTCCTCTTCGTCATCTAGCTCGTATGACGGTACTTCACTGTTCTCGTCATGACCGAAATATATCGGGTCATGGTGTTGGTCGTAGGGTGGTGGAGCGTACTCCTGTCTTTGTGATGGTAAAACTCGCCTGTAGTTTGGCCTTTCGAAGGTCGGAAGATCATTACGAGATTTCGTCCGAGCTGCTTCTACTCTCCTTTCCTGCCTATTCCGAGGCTCATGTGTGGGGGCTAATATTTCTGCCCCTGTGTTATGCCGGTCTCCATGCATTTGTCTCCACAACAGGGTTTCTTCAGCGCGTCGCTCTTGTCTATTTCTAGACTCAGCTGCATGGTGTTGACCTTGGTCAGTCCGGCCCCCTCGTCTGCCTCGGAATAACCCCCCTATTCGGATAAAAATGCTACCAAACTTCCTAGTCGAAGCCTCCTTGTGGCTAATAGGGGTTGATTTTGTGCTCTTGGTGCTTCATGCACCAGGTCCTCTTCGTTGAAAGGAGCAGATTCTACCTCGGCGAATGCCTGCGGATCTTGATAATAATAATAGGAGGCAGTAGCTGCATCAGATGGTGAGTAATGTGGATGCGCATATTGTGGGGTCATCATTGGCTCGTTTACAACATACCCTCGAGCCATGTAGGCATTCATTGCAGCAGTTTGTTCGATCTACTATTTCTGCATTTCTAGCATTTGTGCTGCCATGCGAGTCATGTCTCGCAGCATGCGACGATTTCAGTGCCGGCGCGGAAGGTTAGGTTGGGTCATTCCCTCGTTTGCGTTCTCATGAGGCCTCTGAGGAGCCTCTTCCTAGCTATATTGGCCGTCTCTACTCCTACGAGGGTTAATATCATCGCCACTTTCATTCATGTTCAGAACAATTCCTTGATTTTATCTTTTCTTTTAAAGATGGGTGAACTTTTATCTCAAAGTCCTAATCCTTTTCCAGGGTTGTTACACTTATGTTTCAAAGTTTCACGCCTTTTTCAAGGTTAATAAACTTATGTTTCAAAGTTTCACGCCTTTTTCAAGGTTAATAAACTTATATTTCAAAGTTTCACGCCTTTTTTAAGGTTAATAAACTTATGTTTCAAAGTTTCACGCCTTTTTCAAGGTTAATAAACTTATGTTTCAAAATTTCACGCATTTTTCAAGGTTAATAAACTTATGTTTCAAAGTCCTTGCAATTCTCCGCTCTTTTGCAAGAGGTTACTGGTCCTTTTTCAAAACTTCCTTTCTATGTGTGGCTTTTCATCATGCATTTTCGTGGTTAGCAGTATGGTTACCCACAGACGGCGCCAAAATGTTGACCACAAAATCCTGCCAAACCTTGGACCAAAACGTCTCAACTCATCCCTCTTGAACACGTGGATCTCCTGGGTATTGTGACAAACAATCAGTTTGTAAAGGGGGCCGAGGTGGCTCCCGTTTGCACTCCGATGCTAAAGTCAGTGCCCATTTCAAGCAGATATAAATTGGGTGCGGGAAATATAAGTGTGTAAAAGAGAGAAAAGGGAGTGAGAATTAAAATATTTAGTCAAGAGTATCAGATTGCCAACCTTTTCCCAGACGGGAGGAGTACTCTATTTATAAAGGAATTTATAATCTTGGATGAGAACACGTGGTGGACTTTACACGTGTATTTACCCTAGCGGTTGGAGAGAGAAATCTTACTTTTTGACAGTAATTATTGCTACATTTGGTAGGGGATGGCGCCTATCACTTTTGGTAAAGGCGGTGTCACATCTCTGACTTCATCCGTTGTCCCATCACTCATCTGTAACGTCACCGTAAAGTACCTCGGCTAAACGTAAAGCACATCGGCTAAACGTAAATCAACTCGGCCAAAGAATTTCACGTGCTATTCCACCTCGACAGTTTGATCCAAGGTGATATCCTAGACTTTAATCATGGGCTAGGGTCCATTGGGCCTCTATTGGGCCTTCGCCGGTGGTTCAAGGTACTACATTCTGGGCATGGTCTCAACAGGATCAACAACTTTTCAACCTTATATATCATTAATGTTAACATAATATATTAAAATTTTAATTTTAATTATTACAAACAGGGTTAAATAACAACAAAAAAAGAAATTAACAAAAACTTCAAATTTAAAATATGGGAGCATTTCAGGAGTCGTTAATATCGATATCTTATTTCCAATGGTATATTAAATGTGGAAATTACATGCATACCTATTTTTAAATTTCACAATCCAAAAATAAGATTTACTAATTTTCTATACAAAATCCAAGTCTTACACCACTAGAAACGAGAGAAATAGGGGCAACATATGTCGTCCCTATAGACCAATTTGTCACCTCTATAGCCCAACATGACATTATCGTCCCTAAATGTCGTTGTTACTCGTTGTTGAAAACCTTAAGGGTGACAAACTTCGTCCCTATAGGGTGAAACATATATAGGCGCGACAATGTCGCCCATGTCCCCAAATAGTATAGGGACGACAATATTCATTGCTATATGTATTTAGATCTATAGCAACAACTAAAAAGAAAGAGTCCACCAGTGACGAGTATTTCGTAGTATTGTGAGAGTTATAAGTGTCATAAAAATATTTTGTGACGGCTTCAAAAGGTGCTCGCATGTCAGAAAATAAATTATGATGCTTGTTGGCATCACTACGCTTTACCATATTCATTGCACTTTAGTGACACTTTCAAGTGTCACTATTAAATATTTAGTTATGATTTTTGGTGTCACAAAAGTTGTGACATTTGTATTGGCGTAGCAAAAAAAATGTCAATACTAGAGATTCTTCTTGTAGTGAACGACATCTGTAGGGGCGACAATTTCGTCCTATCAACTATATTTTTTAAAAAAAACTAAATTACAGCAAAGTAAAATATCACATTTTGATAGATTAAAAATTTTAAAGTTTACAATGCGTTTTACAAATAACATATTACTACCCCTCTAATGGCCTAGCCTCACCATCGTTAGGACGTTCCTCATTAATCACATCATCTGTTGACATGCCTTGATTCGTCGCAAGGCGCATAATAACTCTCATCATTGTTTTCATTTAGACTTGCATTTGAGCCTGATATAATCCCAACCTATCTTTAGAGTTTGCAATTTCAAGGGAATGGGTATTTCCCATTAGGGCGTGCGACGATGCAGTGCTGCTCTTGATAGAGGAAGATCTGCCCTTCGGGATTCTGCCAACTCCATGCAGGAATCTGCGTCGTTCTCCAAGGGCCTCCTTCATGATGGTACGCTCATCCACTCGCGTGTCAGGGGAGGCAGCTTGGGTTTATTGAGTCTCCCTTGCTAGAACGAGTGGGTCCTGTAATAAAAAACAATTAGAGTCAGTTTTGTAATAAAAAAATTTTCACTTCAATTTTTCAAACTCAATCTCTACAATCCATTATTTGTCAAGCCCACAATTTTCGACTTTTCATACATTTTTAAACCACACATCCATAAAAAAAAAATCACAAAAATCAAAAATTTTCACATTACCAAACAGGCTCTTAATTAATAAAATGGGAAAATGATGAAACAAAAAGACTACTTGGTTACAGTATATATTTTACTTACGTGATCTGTTGTCGCATTCTCGTTCACCCATTCCCCGTCCACGTGTCTATGTAGTAGATCGAATCCATCTACAACACTTAGCCACTCCCTGGTCTTGGGGTCTCTCTATTCAATTTGAAAGTAAATGAAAATACTAAAATACGTCTGCATGTATAAAAAATGGTATTAATTAAACCGTACATTAACTTGTCGTGTTGCAGAAAAATTCCTCAATCCTTGGCGGATGGATATCTTACCTTCTCTCGATTCACTTTATTTTTCTCTGATCAAGACTGTGATCATGGAGATGTAGATAACCTAATTGTAATCTCTATTGAAATGCTAAAAATTGTCTTCTTGAACAAAAAGAAATTACTTACCAAGAAATTAAGGGTTGTGAACAAGTCCAGGCATCTATGCCAATCCACAATGGATATCTCACCATACAAATGACTCAGTCCATATTCCTTAAAGTGATCATTCGCCTTTGTTTTATAGGCTCGATAGCGATCGGATGCCAAATGATCAAGATCGCCCTTGGTTGACCAACCATCACGAAATCAAAGTATGCATGTCAAGAAAAAATTAATTAATGCATCACATGGTGATAGATATGTGTAAAATATTTATTAATTGATAATTACTTACTTCAATGGCAGTTCGTATCGAATAGAAAGGGGGACAATTCAGTCAAACATTATACCTCTGACCACTCCAACCTGATAAACTACTTCAGGTTGGAAAATCATTAATTGTCCAGAATAACTAGACACGCATCTTGAAAAATCATCGATTTTTGGTTGCATTATCCAATGTATCAATACCAGTGGATCACAACTCCTTCAACTCATCTACTAATGGTCGCAAGAACACGTCCATGTCCTTACCAGGTGCTTTAGGCCTTGAGATCAACAAAGTCCACATTAGGTACTCTGATCTCATGCATAGCTAAGGTGGCAAGTTGTAACATGTCATAATTACTGGCCATGTGCTGTGTGCCTAACTAATGTTTCCAAATGGACTGAAACCATCTACAATCAACCTTAGTCGAACATTTCTAATCTCATTTGCAAAATGAGGATGCTTCTGGTCGAACTCTCGCCACACATTCCTGTCTATAGGATGCAGCATCTCCTCATCGTCCCTAGAATTACCTGTGCTGTGCCCCTCATTAGTCTTACTCTATCCTTCGTGGCGAAAAAATGTTTTAAGTCTGGGGGTCAAGGAAAAATATCGCAATACTTTATGAGGCACATTTTTCCTCGAGCATTGTCTAGCATTGTGCATTCAACAACTTTCCTTACACACGGGATAATTTTGCATATCAGCGTGCTCTTTCCATAGTAGTGCACAATCATGCTTGTAGACGTGAATTGATTGGTAACCTAGGACTAGCTTCGTCATCATTTTTTTGGCTTCATAGTGAGAGAGTCCACGAGGTTCATGTTTGAAAAGGCTAGCTTCAGCAGTTGTAAAAGATCATCTAAAGATTTATTTGTCAACTTGTTCACCACCTTCAAATGCATTGGTCTCACTAAAAAATTAAATGAAGAGAACGAAGAAACTCCAAGATATAGTTCTAAATGTAGAGCCTCAAACAGTTGGTCGTACTGGACATCAAAACATGTAGCATCATACTCATTCTCGAATATCTCATCCATAACATCGCCTATTTCATCAATCGTATGGTTTCTTGAACCCGCTCCCTCATCCCCTAGGTCCCCATTTCCACGTTGAACCTGGATCTCACCGGGTGAATCAATGTGACATAACTGGCCACGAAAACATTACAACATATATGATATTCAGCATTCTCCAAATAATGGGTATACTCATTTAAACATTTGTTACAAAGGCATCTGATCGTTTACAAGTGGTCTCACCATATTTATAAAAATTTTCAAACCAAAGAAGAATTCTTGAGACTTTCGATTTCTAATATTAATTGTCCAACTCTTATCAATTTTCATGTCTGATATCCTGCAAGAAAGAATATAAATGTATATTATGTGAAAATTTCGAGTGACATGAATGTTCCAAGTTCACCTTATTTACTCCACATCTAATAAAAGGTAGAGGCTCTAACCATTCATCATTAATTTGCGAAATAATAAATTTTGTTCCCTTTTTTAATGATGTCTATATATTTGACGTGTAATTTCCGCAACACCTCCACTAAGTTTTCCTAAGTGTGCGATATATGTTTGCACATAGTCCATACCCGGAGAACATAGGGAGACGTCGAAATTTACACAGGAAAATATATACATCAACAGATAAATGAACAAAACTAATTTTTAGCAGGTCAATGACAAACTCTCCAAAAATGGAAGAACTCAAAGATCAATTTGTAAACTTCAAGTTACCAACAATGCGTACAGTGTATACACTAAAATTTCTATAATAACCAATATATATTAAACAATCAAATTATCTAAAAAATTAACAAGATCATGTTTAAATGGCTAACCAAAGGTCCAAACAATGTCTTGTTCCGATTTTTTTACTTTCAAATTCAATTATGTGAGTACAAATTAATGATATAGATAAAAGGCAAAAAGAAAAATTAATATTTTGAAAAAAGAACGTTTGAATATGAAGTGGTAAATGAAGTTGAGGCTACATGTCTCCCCACAGATTCCGAAATGACTCCTAATTTCTTGCTAAAAATTTTAAGTCCTGTAAGGACGACATTATATCGTCCCTATTGTATATATATATTTTATCATATATACTGAATTAAAAAACGTGGGACTAAAAATTTGAGTGTTAACATTTAGGGGGCGACGGGCGACATACATCGCTCCTGTAGTTTGTATTTAGTCGTCCCAATAGAAATTAAAAAGACGTAGCCAACATACGGGTTTATAGGAGTGTCATTTGTCATGTCGTCCCTATTGATATGAGTCATATGACATCTATAATATTTCTTCATTTTCTTGCCGTGTTAATTCAATTTATAAAATATTATAAAAATGTAATTCTCATTATTTTGACTGTATTTTTTTAATGGGCAAAATGCAATATCAAATTTTAATAATATGAATTTGTGGCACATACAAATTAATAACTAAATATAAATTACTCATACAACACGAATAAAAGTTGAATTTCTAGAAAACGCCAACGACGAGTCTTCTTTGAAATTTGAATGCATATTATAAATTGATCTTCGTGAGTCATGGTCAATACGATTTCGTTTTCATGGTTGCGATTGGCAATTTAGTCATAATTAATCTCATAATTAAAAAGGAGTTTGGGTTTTTCTCCTATATTTTTTGGAGTGAAAAATTGTGGGGATAATTAATTTTGTTAGGTTAATTGGTAAGACTAAATCAAAATTTTAAATTTATTTTATAATTTGGATGTTACATGGACAAATTTGTTAATCCTTGTCTATTAATTAGGATAACAATTTACATACATATTTTTTTTCTAGTTTCACGTTTGTCGCAATATATAACTCGATCGAAATATATTAATTCGAGTCAAAATTATAGATTATTTCAAAGAAAATCGAACAACTCTGAATGAGGATGAACATTATAGAAATAATATCACCGTTTAGCGAGTCAGGTTTTACATTATTCGAAAAATTCGAACAACTCTTAATGAGTATGCATGTTTAGCTAGAAATAATAAGGTAACAGGAATTTGTAGTTTAGCGTTTAATCACACTAGATCGATAATCTGTTAATTTATATATACCTTTCGCGGATAGCAATTTTGTTGTTTGTAGAACTAGGTTTCATTTGAAGTGGTCTTCGCAATTATATTTTTCTTAACCATTTTTTCCTCGCAATAATTATTTATTTCTTGATTAGAAACCATTTATGTAAATATGTAAATATTAAAGGAACCTGCGATTACAAGAAAACAAAGTATCAGCAAGGCCAACCTTTCCACAAAGATGAGAATTATTTTTAACAATTTACCAGTAAAATAATTGAACAAATTAAATTAAATTAAATTGCACTTGGGATGTATATTATGATCGATGCTACAATTATTAATATGGTCAACAAAAATGATGAACATTGATTTAGATTGGAACAATTAATATACTCATAAGAAGTTGATTATGAAAAATACAGCAGTCAACTTGATTAATTCTAAGCTGTTTTTTCTAGGAATACTTAAAGCTCATAATTTAATCTCTTACAAGTTGCGGTAGTCAAACTTCCAAACAAGAAATTAAGAAAACTACATTATTGATTTTTATTTGATACTATTTCCCTCCAATTATTTGCAAATTGACATGATCAAGTGATCTCTCTATTTGGTAATACACACACATATATGTATGTATATAAATAAAGAACGTGATGTTTCATAGTAAAATGTAATTAAAAAGTGTTTTAATAAACGTGTGTGATTAAAAAGTGGATTAAAAAAATGTGTTCTTTATACAATCGATTAATTGTTATTTTCAAAATAACTACTAATTTACTGTTTATTATTTTACTTTCTGTTATTAGAATTAAGTGTAGATCATGTTACTAGCTAGTAGCTACTATTCTTTTCTTCCTTAATTTATGTTTGTGAGTTCGATAACAACAAACTTTACGCCCACTTTTAAAGCTTTTAGTTCGTTTTTTATTGAACGAGAAGGGATTCAGTACTGGGCTCTCACATTAACTTCATAACTACAAGATGATACATGTCTTAATACACGATAATGTATAGCACAAAATCAATCTCCTGATCACAATAGACAATATAAAATTACTCAATATCATTGAAATGTTGCCAAGTGTCCAACCACCGAGACAACATTTTAGTAGTGGTAGGCATCAACGATATTTGCTCAAAAGTCCGTTTCTACAAGCAAAAATAGTATTATTCTTTAAAAATCCGACGGTCATGTTGACAAAATTTTGTATGTACGACGTGGCACTAGAAAACTATAATCATTTTTTTTCTTTTTTAGCCCATGTTTGGTAGAGATTAAAATCAGATTTTTAGCGAATTTTAATAAAAGTTGATGAGATGTGTGGTTAAAAAGTTGTGGGACCTACGAAATATATATTTGTGTTTAATTGTTGATTTTAACTTTGATTAAATCTGGATTTTTATGAAAAAGAAACAGGCTCTTAATCTTGGACAGCAATGTCCAATGCATTAAAATAAATAGTTTTGCTCCATGTACGAACAAGTGTAAAAACAAAGATATGTGGCAATAATTTATTGACTTACATCACATCACTTAGAGAATCAACAACCATATAAAATAGCCAAATTGTTTGTACACTTGTTTGTACTACACTACAAGAAAAAGATCAAAAGGGACGACATCAGTAGGGACGACTTGAATATCGTCCCTATCTCCTTACCATATAAGGACGACTTGAATATCGTCCCTATCTCCTTACCATATAAGGACGACATATATAATGTCGTCCCTAAACTTATGGGGACGACAATCGTCCCTATAACTATTTTGTCGTCCCTAAAATTTATAGGGACGACATGTATAGTTTTAGGGACGACTTTTTGTCGTCCCTATAAGTTTAGGGACGACATGTAGTCGTCCCAATTACTACTAGACATATTAATGACGCCTTAAGGTCGTCCCTATAATAAGAATATCACGATTTGACGGCAATGTTGGCGCCATTTTACTCCGCTAAATCTAAAGGGACGACATACATATGTATAGGGACGACTTGTTGTCGTCCCAATATAGTTTTTATTGCTTTACAGCTTGTGCTTCGCGTAATAACTCTCATATTTAGACATTAGAGCTCAGCAGCACCCTCACGAAAATGTGTCTCAAATTCTCTCATCGGCTACTCCCCTTCTTCTCTCTCTAGGAATTCGATTATCTGTAGTCAAAGCTGATTTGAAGATTTTTGGTATGTCTATTTTCCATATTATGGTTTTATTTATTGTCTTTTACATGTGTAGTTGATTCTATGCACTTCATTGCACTTTCATACAACTTAGAAAATCGTTTGAAGATTATTTCATAGATCACACACTTCCTAATATTGGGCAGTTTGTGGTTTATAAAATAATATTTGAATTGTCCAATTTTGGACAGTTTGACATTGATTTGTGAGTCACGAATTGCGTAATATAAATTATTTCTTGTTATAGCTTCTATATTCGCGTGTAGAATTTTACAGTGTCTCCCTTTTATTCTCCGGGGTGTGGACTATGTTTTAACATAGTGCTTGCACTTAGGAGAATATGGGGGAGATGCTGTCAAAATATTTACGCGAATTAGAGGAGCGAACAAGAAATATTTACGCAACTCGTAATTCGTAAATCAATGTCGAATGGTTAGGACCCTTACCTTAATTTAGTATTGGAGTGATAAGGTGTTAGGACATTTTCACGTCACATATGTAATTATCTTAATATTTATTTTGTGTTATTTGATTGCAGTTAACAAATTTGAAGTGAAAATGGAAATCGATAAGAGTTGGAACAAGTTGAATAGAAGACGCGGAAAGTCCATTGAGTTTTGGAATGGTATGAAAGCATTTATAAATATGGAAAAACCGCTAGCTAATGATAGGGGAATGATCAGATGTCCGTGTAAAAAAATGTATAAACACGAGGTGGCAATTAGTAGACGACGCTGAGGTACACATTTTCCGTCACGGCTTTTGGGAAAGTTATGAGAAATTGATTTATCACGGAGAGAGTGAGGCTGAACCTGTCAATTTTCCAACACAAAATGAAGGGATGTGTATAGGAGATGAGATGGAAGATGTTTTAAATGATGTAGTTGAGAATGAATCCACTGCGGGGTCTTCTGATAGCCATTACGATGAGTTGTTCGAAGCTCTACATTCAGAATTGTTACCCGGTGTTTCGTCATTCTCGTCTTTGAACTTTTTAGCTAAGTTGATGCACTTGAAGGTTGCAAATAAGTGGACAAATAAGTCAATTGACGGACTATTAAATCTCTTGAAGTTGGCATTCCCGAAAATCAATCTTGCTGGCTCTCATTACGAAGCAAAGAAACTAATGTCAAAGCTGGGATTGGGATATGAATCTATCCATGTTTGCAAGAATGATTGTGCATTATTTTGGAAGGAGAATGCATCTAAAGAAATTTGTCCGATATGTTCCGAAAGTCGTTGGATAGAAAAAGCAGAAAAGTCGTCTGGAAAGAATGTGCCACATAAAGTGTTGCGTTATTTCCCGTTAACCCCAAGACTGAAGCGTTTATTTGCAACACAAGTAGACGTACGTAATATTGTTAAACAGGTGCTTGGGGAAAGGAGAGGGCATGTTCGTGGAGTTGGACGAATTGTGAAGGGCTCGTCCCATAGCTTGTCATCCACTGGTAGATCACATGCTTCACCTTATTTCTAAATTTCGGCTCAGATGAAAGCTCAACTGGATTCGCAGAATGAATATATTCGAGTGATGAATGAACATATTGCGCATATGACGAGTTCTCTTCAAACTTATTTACCGGGAATCCAGTTGAGGCCACCCCCACCCCCACCTCCTCCTCCGCCGCCACCGCCGCCGCCACCACCGTCGGCTCCCCAACCGAGCATGTTTGATAGGCACAATGATGCTAGTGATGAGGACGACATGTCTTTATGATATTTGCAAATCGTTTAATTTTTATGTGTTCAACTCTAGTTAATAGTCGAACTATTATATTTTACTGTCAAAAAATTAAACTTTGAGTTTTTCATGCATTTGTTTACTTTGTAGTATTGTATATATTAATAAATAATTAAAATATGAAAATATTATGATAAATCAAATAATTCATATTTCATAAATTAAAAAATGCACAAAAAAATTATAATATATTGTATTATATTTTGCTACGATAATAGTGTATTGGAACGATTATTGAAAAAATTTGGATCACTTTATTGGGACGATATTGTCGTCATTATAATACTAACTCTATTGGGACGACATATTGACGCGATCCCAGTCGGGGAATCTCGTCGAAAATGCGGAATAACGAAATTTAAAACCCTAGGAAAGATCTAAATCAGTTATGACACGAAAAATAACAAGAACACGAATAATTGAACAGAAATTAAAAGATAGATTGACGATAGGACCTTGACCCAAGATTCACGACGCAAGAAATTGACGATGCGGAATCGAGATCCAAGGTTTTCGAAACACCACAAGGACTTGTCAATTTCCTTGATAAGTTTCTAATCGGACACGCCACAAATATTCTCGCCAATATTTGATAAGTACAACGCCACAAATATTTCCACAATATTTGATAGGTCGGATTTGTTCTTGAAGAACACAAAAGGGACTCCTCAACCTTTCAATTGGAGAAAACTCTCTCAACTATATTAATCTCAAAATCAATCTTAACTCCTTTTACAATGAATTGAAAAGCGTATAAATAAGCAAAATAACCTAGTATCTAATTTACTCAAAATAGAATTCTAATTATGCTAAAATTCTAAAATAGGAAAATAACCTAAAATAATAAAAGGAAATAAAATAATAAAAAATTCGTAAAATCTGGCCCGCTCCTCATTTACGGCCGTGAAGAATACTTTTACGGCCGTAAAGCCTTCTCTGGTCCAAAATTGTTTTATGAGTTACGGCCGTGACGAATTTCTTACGGCCGTGAAATTTCCCTTTTTTGAACGTTACGGCCGTAACTTCCAGGCTTACGGCCGTAAGCCTCCTTCTGCAGAAAATCTTCATTTTTCCTCGTTAATTGATTACGGCCGTGAAGGTCATCCATTACGGCCGTAATGGAATTTCTGCATAAATAATTTCTTTTACTCGATTCGGCTCGATCCGTCCCTCTTCTCGGCTCGACCCCAACACGGAACTTGCTCCGTTTTGCACGTAGATCACTATCATATTGTCGATGGCTCAACTTTACCCTTCGATGCCTGGTCCGGATCACATCACATATAGTCGTCCCAATTTCATTGTTCATGGAAAATCTTCCCCATAACTCTATATTGATGTCGTCCCAAATTGTGTAAATATATAGGGACGACATATAGTCGTCCCAATTTCATTGCAGAAACGAATGTGTTTATTCACGAAAAAATCGTCTCCATACCTCTATAGGGACGACATAGGGTCGTCCCAAATTGTGTAAATGTATAGGGACGACTTGTTCGTCCCAGTTGACCTATCCCAACGAATCTATTGGGACGAAATTTTGGGACGAACAAGTCGTCCCTGTAAATATACAGGGACGACTTTGTGGTTTATAGGGACGACTAAAGTCGTCCCTATAGCCAAAGTTTCTTGTAGTATAATAGCAGTTTTGCAAAATAAAACATGTTGTTTGTTAAGCTCCTGTTTGGTCCCTATTTTTTGTAAATCAAATTTATTTAACACTCAGAGTCTGTTTGGTAATATAAAAAATTTTGATTTTTGTAGTTTTTTTTTTTTTTTTTTTAGTTTTTTGATAGATGCGTGGTTTAAAAATATTTAAAAAGTAAAAAATTGTGGGTTTGACTAAGAATAGATGGTTGAGATTGAGTTTGAAAAGTTGTGATAAAATTTTTATCTTTACCAAACAAGCTCTCAATCTCAATCATCTATTTTAGTCAAACCTACAATTTTTGACTTTTCAAACATTTTTTAATCACACCTCCTCCCAAAAATACTATTACAAATCATAATTTTTCCCAAAATAATGACTCCCAAATAAGGGCTAAAGGTGCACACCGTGCATGCTAGCTATCTAGCATACCTCGTCAGAAGATAAACTTGTATGCAAGGTGAATTTCTCCAAACATTAGAATGCAACCTCAAAATCTCCCTGGCTTTCTTCTTCAAATCATCTGCACAATCTGCTTGAATCACCATGCAAATCTTGGACACACCTCCAACTCTCAGCATCTCTAAGAGAACTTCATGTGTAGCCGAGAATCTCGAAATCAAAGCAAATATATGAAGCCCTCCATCATCAGTTGCATGGGAAGTTCTCAGCAATCTTTTGGAAACCATTGCAATCCCCGCAGGATGTTTCAAGAACTGTGCTCTTCCATCAGCACATGAACATAAGTGTGCTAAAAGTGTGAATATAAGCTCGGTAATTTTCTTCGACTCCAGGTTTTGATCTAGTTCTGCTTCAATAAGCTCGAAAACTGTTCCTGCCTCGATGATTTTCATTCGGTTTGTTCCTACACGACACATATGTATAAGGATGTGCAACGCCGATTTTACTGCCTGTTGCGAAGTTTTGAGTTCATTGCACCGTAAGATTTTTACCATTTCTCGGATGAAATCGGGCTTTAGTCTCTCGAGCAGACTCGGAATTGCTACTTCGACGACCTTTTTCAATACTACGAGGGCCTGAGTTTTCGTGATGACACTGTTTTCTAGGTTAGTACTCCTCAAGATCCATGTTATGGCTTCGACGAGAGCTAGGTTATCTTCGACAAGTTGCTGGTTTTCGTTGATACTAGGATTCCAGGTTAGGTGGAGAATTCTCAGAGCTTCTTCAAGGCCGGTTTTCTTACCTATTGAAGATAAAATTTAAATAAATAACAGTTTAAGGACTTCGATGAGGAAAAAAATTCAAAATTCATGCAGGGCATGTTAAAGAAAATTCAATTTTTTCTTTTTTCTTTTTTAAGCTAATTAGCTAAAAGTTACATTACATGCTCTAAATTTAAATAAATATATGTGTTTCATGTTCAAGGGTTTAAGCTTGTAATTTGTAAACGAGGTATATTTGATTAATTACCTTCTTTGAAACATTTCAGAACAAATAAAACCATTGCTTTGGTCGATCCAGCTTCAGCCATGCACATCCGGTTCTTCTCGTTCTCATTGGCAAATTCATCCATTTTCTTCAAGGAATCTAGATAAATGACAGGATTCTTGAGTTTCCGAATGAGATTAAGAACTGTAGACTTGTGGAGAGGAGCTTTCGGAGTTGGGATTCGATCAATCCCATTCTTAGCATTGGCAATGCACCATGCTTGGATCAGTCGCCGGAGCATGTGATTAGGGGTCAAGTCGGAATCTCTAGGCAAAGGCTGATTGGTGGCGGGGCAGGTGGCATCCTCCGCCGTCCACAGCCAGTGCTCGATGCTTTCGCGGTCGTATGTTATGCCGGTGACGGTGGTTACCGGATCTTTCATGATCTGAAGTGATATGGGACATAAGAAATACTGAGGCACATCAATATTCTCATTCATTTTTGCTTCAATGGCTGAATCTAAAATCTTAGGCTATATATACATAGAAACTGTAAGAGTAAGAAAATTATGAGAGAGAGAGAGAGAGAGAGAGAGAGAGAGAGAGAGAGAGAGAGAGAGAGAGAGAGAGAGGGGGGGGGGGGGGGGGGGGGGGGCTTTTTCAAAGACAACAAAAAATGGTCAGAGAAAGCCGCTGATTTATGGCAAGTTTGAACGAGAAAAGAATTGAACTCCAAGTTAGTTTAATTGGACTTAAGATTATTATAACGAATAATAATAAGATCTTAACTTTCTTATGAATATTATTTAATTTACTTTTTCAATTATATTATATCATAAAATTTAAGTTTTTAAAGATTGATGTGTTAAGTTCAAACCCGTCTTTTCAATTTAATACGCCCTTGTTTGTGAGAAATTTTATTTTAGATTTTTATCAAAGTCAAATTCAAGGTCAAAAATTAATATAATCACATATTTTATGAATTTCACAACTTTTTAACCTCACATATCATCAACTCTTATCAAAATTCGTTAAAAATCTAATTTTAATGCCTACCAACATTAACACAGTATATTCATAAATAACTGATAACGAAATCTCAATTCAGTACCTTGTTTGTTTCTACCACGGACATAGATAATGGTATTTACTCTTTAGAACAGAAAAACCAAATCCAATTATTTTTTTATAGGATAATTTTTTGTTTCTAAATTTTATAGCCTATTCTAAATAAGTTTTAATACACCCTTCAACTTTCGTCATTGATTTTATTACTTTGTTGAACCACATCGTTTAGCATATTTCATTTCTAATTATCTTCTAGCACACGCGCAAGAAAAGAGAATGAAAAATGATGAAAATTTCTAGTAGTTTCTTGTGTTTACTTTCCTTGTTTACCAGTCATATTATTTTCTTTCCAATGGCCAAAGTTGATCTACTCGATGGTCAACCCACGAGGAATAGTTTAAAACTTACATTAAAATTGACTTTTAAACGGTACCAAATATCAGCTGAGTAAGAGTAAGCACCAATAATACGTGGGATATCGTGAAATTACCAAATATTTAACAACAAGAGAACAGAGAGGTAGAGAGAAATAAGAGAGTTTCTTCTCATTCCATTCAAATCAAGTGTGTTCATTTACAAAATTTAGGCCTCTATTTATAGAATTCAATATGAGCATAATAAGTCATTCATACCAATAAACAAATAATATAAATTAGGTAAGGTTAGGTATTAATTAGGTTAGGGAATAATTTACAACACTCCCCATGAATGACTTATTGTTCAATAGCTCAATTGTTTGCCTCGTTAAAATCTTGCTAAGAAAATCCAGTGGGATAAAACTTGAGCGAAGGAAAAAGAGTACAGCTGCTCCCCCTGATGTTGTCCATCATGAATCATTGAGTCTAATATCCAAAATAACATCAATGATAAGTAGTACAAATCATGTACTGAAATTTGAAGTTCTGAAGTGCTTCAGTGCTGCCTCGTTAAAACCTTGTCAGTAAAACTCAATAGGACAAAATCTGAACGAAGGAAAAAGAGTACAGCCGCTGCCTCGTTAAAACCTTGTGAGGAAAATCTAGTAGGACAAAACCTAGACGAAGGAAAAAGAGTACAGCATGATTCTCCCCCCTGAAGTGTGCAATCAAGTATTCATGAACCTTTTGAATAATAATATCATCTTTCGTCTGGAATATGTATATATGAAAATCTTCTTGTGTGTAGCCGATATCATAACATTCTTCATAAGATGTCTATGATTTTCTTCATTTGTTGATATCATAACATTCTTCATAAGATATCTATGATTTTCTTCATTTGTTGATATCATTCCAGCACAATTTAAAGAGAGAGCTTGTTGTTGAATTATTACTTGCAGATAACTGTGACAATGTTTCAAAAACCTTACTAGGAAAACCCTGTGGGACAAAACCTTAGCGGGGGGAAAAAGAGTACATTATTCTCATTGATACGCCATAATTGATGCCTCATTAAAAACCTTGCTAGGAAAATCCTGTGGAACAAAACCTCAGCTAAGGGAAAAAGAGTGCAGCGCGTATTTGTTCCCTTCATAGGAATATCACAAGTATATTAATGCAATCTCAAATCATTTCATCAAACATATAGTTTGTGATGAGCTTTTATAAATAGTTTATAACTCATTTATGATGTCATAGCTCATTTATGATATACTGAACATGCTATACCAAGCAATGTTTAGTTAGTTGACTGATTGCATTACTCAAATCTAGAATTGATTCACTTCTGGTGAAACTATCAAAACCTAGAATTCACTTCTGATGAATAATTAAATATTCATTTTCAAATTCACTTCTGGTGAATATTCATTTTCGGTGGATAATATAATTTTCCATATTGAAAATCAATTACATGCCAAAATATTCAAATATAATAATAGTACACTCCAATTTCATTTTCAACATATTATATTATGGGGTCATATGTATCATTCTTCATGTGATTTTATTTTAAGAATCACATTTCATTCTATAATGATACTATTCTGAGCAAATTGAATCTTTCAATGATTTATACATGTATGTTCTTACACTTTATAAACTGCAATTTCTAATTTGTAGGAGTATAATCAATAATTGAAATAGATATCAATTTCGACATATAATCTATAATCATTTTGCTTGAAATCCCAACGTTCCGCGATCAACTGGTACATCAAATAAAACTCTCAAAGTACCGAGATGAGAATCACATTTTTTGATCTCACTCATTGGTATATCAAAGAGCTCAAAATAGTGATCTAGATTATAGTCCCATCCACCATATGTCATGCCAGTTCTTTGAAAAATTTCGTGCGCAACGAGTCATCTTTTACGATTGTGTAATATTTTTCATTTGTACAAATAACTACTGGCATTACACATTTAAGTGTTTGGACTTCAGGTCCTATAACAATAATCCCTACATTGGGATTTTTATATTTGGCCAAAGTATTATAATTTCAAAAACCTTATTTTCATAAGAGGGTTGTGTGTAGTCGACTTATTTATCGATTCCATTTCATCTCAATACAAACATAACATAGAGAGATCTCTTTGTATATTCTATCATCAGGTACCTGAATCTCTCATCATTTAACTATGTCCCTTGTACTCACCATGAGTATTTAGTCTCAAAAGAGATCATTTCAATTATTCAAGAGATATTTGTTTTTGGAATCGATTGTCATTATGCTTCAGGCATAATTACGCTTTAAGCTTGATCACGCTTCATGCGTGTTATTGTTTAATTTTCCCATAATATTCAAGAATCTTGTATTATATCAGTCGGCTAAAAATGTCGCAACACATGTCATTCGTAATTATGGATATAATCACAATCATATATCAAGTGCGTATTGTTGGAGTGTATATAGATATCGCACTTCTTAGAAATCATAAAGCTTTACAAGCAAATCTTTATTTCATCGTATTGACATGTTTGTATGTAGAATATTGCTGCATGAAAAATATTTATATTCAAGTTTTCTCATAGTAAATATTTGGAAACTTTTAATTTGCTAAACCATTAGCAACATAATGCTATTATCTCAACTAATTCGTAAAATCATTAATGACTTTAAGATATATTCATGCTAGCATTTATCACTTTACTCGTAATATCATTACTTGAGCAAATAATCAGTCATTCATTTTCTTAGTGAGATAATTAATTTACTTTTGAGAACAAGCAGCAATGATAACTTGTTAACATGAATAATCTTCTGGTTCTTTAATGAATGTCATTTTGCATTCTCAATAAATCTCATTATTGAATTGGAATCTAACCAATCATGCTAAATTATAGAAATTCTGGTTTAGTAAGATATTTCACTTGTACATATGTATGAACTTCTGGTTCAATATAGTATTTATTTCATCAGTTCGTATTTCTGTATAGTACAAATCAGTATACCTTTATTTAGTATATCCAAAAAGGTGATTAGAATGATATCACAAGAAAATAATCATTGTCCCCACCTTTTGATTACAAATCTTTTTCCTTTTCTTGGTGGAATCACTGACACGCGGAGCCACCGCTCTTTTACGCGTTAAATAATGCATTTAAATTTATCACTTTGGGAGAAGATCAGATCCATCTAAATGGATGTTATATTATCAAATATCCGCAAATACTACTCAAATCTTCCCATAAATTTTTGAAAAAGATTTACCGAGTTCGACTCGAAAGATTGAGGCTACTGATGGATCAAGGTATCCCAGAAGATGTTCGTTGGTTGATCGAAGCAAAAGTTCGTTTAGCTGGTGAATTACCAGATTCATTTTCTAAGCACAGGCCTGGCTTAGGTAAGAGTATTCTTGAAAAAAAGCGAAGAGCAAAAAGATTAAATAGTTGCTACAAATGTGCTCGATGGACATTGATACCCGTTGTAAATCAATAGGATATTCATCTAAAAATCGAGATGATAAAATAGATTTCATTAAGGATGGACTGAGTAAGGAGTCATTGGATGATATCCGATTGACTCTTGAGACGCACCCTAGTAGGTATGTGCAGTGGAAGCTACTATCTTTATGGGCTAAATTCATCAGCAATAAAGAACGTTATAATCTCAAAAATATAATAGCAAAAGATCCTATTTGTTAGGCTGTTATAAACAATGATGTTTTGGGTACTCAACATTGATACAAGGTAAATCAGTATAGTATATATGTTTTAACAAAGTATTTTGTATTTTCATTTTTCGCGTATTAACAGATGGTACCTGAGATATTATCGAAAGATTATCCATTATGGAGCAAAATATATGCTGTCAGAGACAATATCAAAAGTGGTGTCATTTAGTAAAAAGTAAATAGCAACTTTTTCAAAAGAAAAGCAGTAAATAGTGAATATTTTCAAGTTTAAAACGTCTGATAATTTCGCAGTTTAAAGCATCTCAAAATAACAATTTCTTGTAAGTTTTTCTTTCCTTATACTCCCAAAGATGGAAGGACCAAAATTTCGACAGATCAAAACTATCTGTGTATTTTGTGGATCAAAAGTAGGGAAATGTTTTGGGTATCTAGAAGCAGCAATGGATTTAGGAAAGAAGTTGGGAGAGAAAGGTATCAATCTAGTATATGAAGGAGGTAGCAGTGGATTGATGGGTTATGTTTCACAATCTACTCAAATAGAGAAAGCAAGAGTGATAGGTGTTATACCCGTTCCTTTAGCTGATATCACAGGCAAAACACGAGGGCATGAAGTACAGACATTATCTATCCATGAATGCATAACTTGATGTTATATGGTTCTGATGCCTTCATTGCCATGCCTGGAGGTTTTGGTACTTTAGATAAAATCTTTAATATTACCTCATAAGGCTCAATTAGATCTTCATACCAAGCCTATTGTGCTTTTAAATGTTAACAATTTCTTTGATGGTTTGCAAACATTTCTTGATTATGCTGTGGAACAGAGATTCATCTCTCCATTTTCTAGGAGAATCCTTATTTATGCTCCTACAATCGAGGAACTGCTGGATAAGTTGCAATCATATATTCCAATACAAGACCCAACAGGATTAAAGATAGATTGGTCGCAAGGAAGGGGTGCCAAGCGAAAATGAAGTCCGGTTAATGTAAATTTATCCATGTGAATCTCAAAATATTGTGGGTGGTATAGTATGGGGTATTCTTACTCTTGAGACACACCTCTAATGTTGATGAGTATTTGAACTTAATCTTGTGAACCTCAAAAGGATTAGGAGTGGTGGAGTACGGAGTATTCTTACTCTTGAGACACAAAAAAAAAGATTAGGGGTGGTAAAGTATGGAGTATTATTACACCTGATACACACATCTACTTTTGAGGATCATAAATGTTTCCTCCTTTTGTATTTTGCATGCATGTCTCGTTTATGCTTCTTCATAAGCAATAATAATAATATCATTTCAGTATGTTTAGTTGATAATTTTTACTTCTTCGAGAGTAAATATGTACTTCTTATGAAATACATAAGTGTTTTTGCAAGAACTTTTCCAGATATTTATCATCTAATATTTATCTCATAATACTGATGAGATTATTTTCACATTAACTATGTCCGTGCTATCATGTGATATTATCTTATCATACATCAACATTCTCTTGTTGGATAATTCATTTTTATCTATCTTTTCAATACAGATAATGGTAACTTCTGGTACCGCTTGATAAAAATTTTTTTATCAACATTCACCAACTTTTTGGTAATGATAACTTCTGGTATCATTTGATAAAATATTATCTAACTTTAGTATTGATAACTTCTGGTATCATTTAATGAAGTATCAAATAACAATAATATTGTATATACATTAACAATAATAATACATGGGTTATACCACCACGTATATATGTTGACAACAACATCTAATATGTTAGAATTAACCAACAACTGAGGTGTTTCTGAAATAATATAAAATATGAATATATGTAAAGTATTCCATATATTCAATTGATAAACCGACCATATAGGCGGTGTCAATATAATGAAATAATTACCTTTCATAAGTGAGCGAATCATATCTTCAAATCCAATCAAGGTATTTATAATAGTCTAATCCGTTACGATAATGAGTCATATCCAGTTAAGATATAAATTCAGTCCATAATAACTCAATCCATCACGGTATGTCAATGATTATATTACTTATACTTTGTTTAAAATCTTTAATTTATCTTGTTGATCACGTTAATTTACTATTAATATACTTTTACGTATTACCAAGAGCAAAATGGTCCATATTTTAATATAGTGCTCATATGGATAAATCGAAATCGTCAATAGGTTTGAAATTTAATTTAGAACAAACTTACTTTTGGTCCGAAGTTCAAAATCTCGTCGAAAGTGCTCCAAAAACAGTTTTTAAGAAAACCGCCACGTTCGACCGCTGGGAAATTTCAAAACTGCACAAAACATAAAAGTAAGACCATAGAAAAATAAAAAACGTCGATCTGAACAAACTTCCTTTTGACATCATCGCTGTCGACATGTACCGGTGTCGGAGATTCATCTCGCCACCGAGGTTTCAGATCTGGTCTCCGATCGTCGATTGGATGTATAGTTTTTCGTAGATTGGCTTTGAAATTTTCGGATTATACACTTTTTTCTACTTTTCTTTTTGCACAACATTGCGACCATGTTTCTTTCCTCGTATGGAACTTTTTGAATCATGCAAAGTTTCCATCTTTCTTGATGTTTTCAGATTTACAATATGTGGGTTGTTTTCTAAAGTCAAAAGTGTTTGATTTGGGAAAGGAAAACATTGATTGATAATAATCAGATTTCTGATACAGAGTTCATCATTTAGATGCAACTGTAGAGTATACTCCCGTCGTATTACTCAATTGGCTAGAGACTCGTGTTGTAACGTGTTATGAAACTACCAAAATTTAAGAATAAGAGAATAGAGAGGTAGAGAGAAATGAGAGAGTTTCTTCTCATTCCATTCAAATCAAGTGTGTTCATTTATAAAACTTAGGATTCTATTTATAGAATTCAATAGGGGCATAATAAGTCATTCATACCAATAAACAAATAATATAAATTAGGTAAGGTTATATATTAATTAAGTTAGGGAATAATTTACAACATGGGATTCTATTTTGGATAGTCTGTGTTTGAATATGAAATACATTTATTATGTCTTCCAAATTGTGTGGTTTTAAGAATTTGGTCATATGTGCCAACTTTTACATAGCCCGTTACAAGTATTTCCTCTTTATTTCCTGTCCACAATTATTGAAATATGTATAATAATACAATGGGTAAATAGCACATATGATCTTCAATCTTTGGATTTCTTGTGAAAATGATCTCCAACGTTTAGATTTTGGCATTTATACCCTCAGAATCACCAAACGTTGCGAAAATAGTCCCTACTGTTAGATTCCGTTAGTTTCCACCATTAAAAACATGTAAATAGCACAAATGGTCCCTAACCTTTGAGTTTCTTGCGATAATAGTCCGTAACATATTAAAGTCATGTTTGGTATATTTAGTTTGTAACCTTCAAACGTTTGATGTATTTAGTCCCTAACATATTAATTTCCTATACATTTGGCATATTTAATCCCTAACATATTAAGCCCCTATTTCAGATCAATTATTTCAAATAATGTGGTTTTTAATTATAATTTTTTTTTTGAAGAATTTGTGATTAAAAAGTAAAAAAAAAAAAAAATTGAACTTATTTGTAGATTATTTTATTGATGGAATGTATAAAATGAGTTATAAACAAACAAAGTTTATTCTGAATTTCTATAGTGCACAATAAAATATTTAACAAAAAATCACTCCATTCACAGTTCAACCTATTTGTAAAAAAATAATAAATTCATGGAACATAAACATAAAAATACATCGGACATCATTTTAGGAATTGAATAACAAATATATTTTTATCAGTTCTATTTTCGATTTTCGATTTTGAGAACCGATTAATATCGATTTTTAAGAATTTATTTTTTCAAAACTCATTTTCTTCCACACATTCTATTAATATTTTTTTTTTAATTTATGCATAAATTTAAAAAAAAAAAATCTTACTTTTTAACCAAAATTATCCAAACTTAATTTTTAAATCGATCGATTCTCAAAATCGAAAGTCGAAAATCGAAATCGAAAGTAGAACTGATAAAAATATATTTGTTATTCAATTCTTAAGATGATGTCCAATGTATTTGTTTGTTTATATTCCATGAATTTATTATTATTTTACCAATAGGTTGAAATGTTAATGTGGTGAATTTTTGTTAAATATTTTATTTTGCACTTTAGAAATCCAGAATAAATTTTATTTTTTTAAAACTCGTTTTCAACCACACATTCTATCAATAAAATAATCTACAAATAAATTCTATTATTTTTTTTTTTTTACTTTTTAACCGCAAATTCTTCAAAAAATTATAATTATAAATCACATTATTTGAAATAATTGGTCTAAAATCGGGCTTAATATGTTAGAGACTAAATACGCCAAACGTATAGGGACTTAATATGTTAGGGACTAAATACGAAAAACGTTTGGAGGTTACAAACTAAATATACCAAACATGACTTTAATATGTTAGAGACTATTATCGCAAGAAATTCAAAGGTTAGGGATCATTTGTACTATTTACACGTTTTTAACGTTGAAAACTAACGAAATATAACGGTAGGGACCATTTTCGCAAAGTTTGGTGATTTTGAGGGTATAAATGTCAAAATCTAAATGTTGTGGACCGTTTTCGCAAGAAATCCAAAGGTTGGGGACTGTTTGTGCTATTTACCCTAATACAATTGTTGATGCATAAAATATTGGGAAGAATACGTACAAATAGGTTGTTATACGTTACCACATTTCAAAAATGAAGAAAATAGTTTACATATTCATAAATCAGGTAGCGATAAAACATTTATATATATTAGAAGCACCCCACCCCATTTAAATCATCACCAAATAAAAATTGTCACTTCACATATAAGTCTTCTGCTATATTATAATCTAGTAAGTCTAATATTTCTCCTATTATAAATTCTTTTTTTATAATATCGAAATTTATTAGATCATATATTTGTATTCTTATGTCTTCGTCTAAATCTTTTAAAGCTCTTAAGATTTCTATTTTATAATTAGGGGTAATATCAATTTTCTTGTTATTATAAATTCTGGTGTATGTATTATATATTTGTTTTTATTTTTTTTCATATAATATTTGTCATTAAAATCTATCATATGACTCCGATACCAATTTGAGTGGGGTGCTACTATGAGCGAACAAAAATCAAATATTAATTTCTTTAAACTTTAGGGGTTATATATAAAATGGTGTTTAAAAGGGTAACTTGGTAAAAAAAATTTATCTGTATGATAATCTGTAGAATTAATTCTTCTGTAAAAGAAGCTTTTTTCTTTTTCAAAAGGGATTGAATTTTGGGTAAAAAATTGCAACAGACTTTTCTTTAAAAAAATACTCTCGGCTTACTCTCTTTCTTACCAACAAAAAGTGTTTCTTTCACTTTTTCATCATAGTTCATCGTTATTTTTCTTTCTTATCCAGATTATTTTTTCGGGATGATGATGCAAACCACGTAGCAATTGTAGCTACGCAACCTACAAATTATTGGAATCGACCCAAAAACACCAAAGAATCACGATTTCGAGATTGATTCAAATTAATCGAACCAAGCAACCAACACAATCAATAGATATGCTGACCTCTTGATCACAATGAAAATAAATCTCACCCAAAATTTGAACAACCAAGATTAACTCGCAAGTTCGGATTTTATTCAATAAAGAATAAGGTTTGAAAGCAAATTGTCTCTCAATAATAATATCAAAGTTGTGTCTAAAATAATGAAAATTACATCCCTATAAATAGGGTCAAAACCTAGGTTAAGAGTTTTAATTATACTAGGAAACAACTAGTTAAAATAAGGAAATAAATCAAACCCTAAAATTTACGTGTATAGGCTTTTACGGCCGTGACCCTTCCTTTACGGCCGTAACTTGGCTTCTGTTTAACAGTTACGGCCGTGACATAATTCTTTATGGTCGTAAATCTTATTTTCTGAAAATCTTGTTCTTAACCCGAGGCTGTGTTACGGCCGTGACAAATCTGATTTATGGCCGTAAATCCAATTTTCTTCAAAATCACAGTTTTCATCAGTGGGCTCGTTACGGCCGTAAGAATTATGGGTTACGGCCGTAATTCTTGAATTTTGACAATCTTCTTCGACGGCTTGAATGAGGTTGATCCACTCGTCGTTTTGGCTCGGTCCCAACATGGAACTTGCTTCTTTTGATGACACGAACATTGTTTTGGCCATTTTTCCTTGAACTAGCCTGTCCATTGCTTCGTTGGCCCTCTTTGTTTGCAGTCGATTCATTGGTCCTCCTTTGATCTTCAATGGATCTTTGTGCGGGCTTGTATTCGTGGTCTGGATCACATCATCCCCTCCCTCTTCGAAAGGATTCGACCTCGAATTTGTACCTGCATCAAACGGAGATAGATCAGAAACATTAAATGAAGCCGAAACATTATACTCACCAGGAAGATCGAGTTTATAGGCATTGTTGTTGATCCTTTCAATCACTTGGAATGGACCATCCCCTCGCGGTTGTAACTTTGACTTGCGTTGTTCGGGAAACCGCTCCTTCCTCAAGTGTACCCAAACCCAATCACCGGGTTCAAATATAACGCCCTTTCTCCCTTTGTTAGCCTGCGAAGCATAATGTTCATTTTTCTTTTCAATCGCCAACCTCACCTTGTCGTGGAGTGATTTAACCATTTCAGCCTTTTTTCTTTCCATCTAAGCTACTACGTTCATTCACAGGTAAAGGAATTAAATCCAATGGTGTTAGTGGATTAAAACCAGAAACAATTTCAAATGGTGAACAAGAAGTAGTAGAATGTATAGCCCTATTATATGAAAATTCAATAAATGGTAAACACTCTTCCCAATTTTTCAAGTTTTTATTGATTATGGTGCGCAACAATTGAATCATTGTCCTATTTACTACCTCGGTCTGTCCATCGGTCTGTGGGTGACAAGTTGTAGAAAAAAGTAGTTTTGTTCCTAATTTGTTCCAAAAGACTCTTCAAAAATGACTAAGGAATTTAACATCCCTATCCGAGACGATACTTTTAGGAACCCCATGTAAGCGCACGACTTCCCGAAAGAAAATTTCAGCTATGTTAGTAGCATCATCAGTTTTGTGGCATGGTATGAAATGTGCCATTTTACTAAAGCGATCTACTACCACAAAAATTGAATATTTTCCCTTCTTAGTCCTAGGTAATCCCAAAATAAAATCCATAGAGATATCGACCCAAGGTTCACTAGGGACGGGTAAAGGCATATATAACGCATGGGGTTTAATCCTAGATTTAGCCTTCTTACAAGTAATGCATCTATTACAAACCCGAACCACATCAATCTTCATCTTAGGCCAATAGAAATGTTCACTTATGATTTCAATGGTCTTTTTAACCCCAAAATGACCCATTAAGGCTGCACTATGGGTCTCTCTCACAAGTAACTCCCTCATTGAACACCTAGGGACACACAATTTATTTTCTCGAAATAAATAATTATCATGTTTAAAGAACCTATCCACAGCCCCTTTACCACATGATTCATAAATATTAGAAAAGTCCAGGTCATTAGCATACATGTCCTTAATGTATTCAAATCCAAGCAATTTATAATTTAAAGAATTTAAAAGAACATACTTTCGAGACAATGCATCTGCCACCACATTTTCCCTACCTTGTTTGTACCGGATGACATAGGGAAATGTTTCGATGAACTCTACCCACCTTGCATGTCTCTTATTAAGTTTAGCTTGACCCCTCAAATGCTTCAAGGATTCATGATCAGTGTGTATCACGAACTTCCGTGACCACAAGTAATGTTTCCATGTCTCCAAAGCGCGCACAAGTGAGTATAACTCATTGTCATATGTGGGGTCATTAAGAGCAGCCCCCTTTAGCTTTTCCCTAAAATAGGCGATTGGCCTTCGATCCTGCATTAAAATAGCTCCAATGCCTAGCCCTGAGGCATCACATTCAATCTCAAAAGCCTTGTCAAAGTTAGGAAGTGATAAAACCGGTGCTTTACATAACATATTTTTGATAGTATCAAATGCATGCTCCTGTTCTACACCCCATTTAAACCCTACACTTTTTTTGACAATTTCTGTGAGTGGTGCGGCAATCGTGCTAAAATCTTTAACAAAGTGATGTGTTCCGGACCCTCGAAAATCAGAGTCATAGTAGGCTTGACGGAAAAATCTACAATTCAAGCCAAATTTGAGCAAAAACGAGGCAAAAATGATCAATTTTGGTATTTACGGTCGTAACGAAGGAGCGGATCAAATTTCGCAGGATCTTGATTATTTTATTTCCTTTTTCCAATTTTCGTTATTTTAGCTCTTTTAGTTTAATTAGGATTCTATTTTGAGTCAATTAGTGGCTAGGGTTTTTGTTTACTTATTTATACGTTTTTTCCATTCATTTGTAATAGAGACTTGAGATTTGATTTTGATATAAACAATCTTTATTGAGGATTCAATAAAAGTTATAGGTGGATTCCTATGTTTTTCGAATTATCAAGAATATTTCTTGTGGCGTTCAAATATCGAACTTATCAAATATTTCTTGAAAATATTTGTGGCGTTCAAAACCAGAAACTTATCAGGGAGATTGGACAAATCCTTGTGGCGTTTCGAAAGTCGTAGTTCTTTATTCCGCATTGTCGAGTCATCGCGTTGTGAATATCGGGTCATGATTCATCCGTCCAACCACAACCTGGTTCCGAACTTTCCGGCGTTTCTTCCGCGCTTCGAATCTCATCATTTGGTATCAGAGCTGGACTCTGAATTCAGGTTTTTCTATCCAGTTTGATTTTTATGTTTATCATCGAGTCCCATAAAAATCATCCATATCTTGTTGAGTGTTTTTTTAGTTTTCTTGTTCTTCGTGTCAGTAAAATTTTTCAATTTTTGATCCATATAAAAATCCAACAAAAATTCAAAAGTGTTTGTTTTATTTGATTCTTATCCAAATCCTGTTCCGTTTGTTTTGTTGAGTTCGTGTCGAATTTTTGGATTTATTTAAAAAAATTATTATTATTTATTATTTATTATTTAATTCCGAAAATTCATTATTAAAAAAAGAGTTATTCCAAATTAAAGAACCACTTTTTTGAGTTTCTTTAAAATTCTTGATATTCATTTCCTTCCAAGTCAATAAAAGTCGTTCTTGCTATTTGATGTCTAAATCCTCTTCGTTCTTGAATTTTTTTAACGCCACATAAGGAATGGATTATGATCCGAGCTTTTTATTTCAAACTAGATGCTATGTGGATCATAAGGAGTGCAGTTTGGCGATTGATGGAAAGTGTTTTACTAATTTCGTTAGTAGCACCGTGGTTGAAAAATTAGGATTGCCCCTATAACCACACTATAAACCTTATAGGGTGACGTGGATGAGGGAGTTTGGGAATTTCAAGGTAACCAAACAAGTTCTAGTGCCTATAACTCAGGGAAGGTATAGTGAGGATGTATGGTGTGATATAGTGTCATTGAAATCTTATCATATTTTATTGGGAAAACCTTGGAGACGTAGGAGGGAGGCTGTTTATGATAAGAGTATGCACATATACCAATTCCTTAAGAAAGGGAAAACATGCGTACTATATGGGTTGACATTAGAAGAAACACTAGAAGATTCACGGAGGGTAAGGAAGGAGAGTGAAAAGTGGTATAATAGGAGGCATCATGGGGATAAGGATATTGATAAGAAGGAGGGAGAGTTGAAATTAAAAACAAATAAACAAACTCCAAAATTTGATGAGGAGGAGGTGGAATTGGGAGTTGAGGTTGAAGTTCAAGATTTGAGCGTTGAATTGGAAGATCCACATTTGGGTAGTAATGAGGTAGTACACGAGTGTGGTGATAAAAATCTGAAGATAGGAGGTGTGGTTGAATTTGAAAGTAAAAATATTAAAGAGGTGCTTGAGAGAAAAGAAGTACAGAGGAATAAACGAGAACTTGCAAAGGAAGAACGAAGTGAAGAGAAGGGCCTCGTGGTTCCAAAGGAGGAATTGACCGTAATAATTCATGAATACAAGGATCCATACCTTGTACCTCATGAACCTAACATTTCCCTCCCCGCTTTATTTAATTTTGTCTTGTAGGTTAAACGTGCTTGGAAATTTGGGCAACACCACCAATGCCCACAGGAGTTTCTACTTCAATCCATTCATGTAACCCAAGTTACAGGATACTATTGGTCATCCCTCTGGCATGTAAGCAATAATTTTTCGTTTGATCCAGGAGGTGAAGTGAAACAACAGGAACAAAGCTATGATTCGGGACGAATCATCCTAAAGAAGAAGGGTATGATGTGTTCCGGACCCTCGACAATCGGAGTCATAGCAGGCTTGACGAAAAAAGTTAAATATTCAAGCCAAATAAAAGTGCAATCCAGTCAACCATGTCAGAATTAGATGCATAATATGTGTTTTTCGAGTAGAAATGGGCCACTAAGCAAAACTCATGGGCCAAAACCCTTGAGCCGACTGATTTTATGGCCAAATTCCATCATTTGGGGCTTCAAAACAGCAAGTCAATTATGCAGACGGAAATTAAGGTTTTTGCGTATTTTTAGGTTAAATTTTGTTTTTAATTATTTGTTTGCCTATTTTAGAATTTTAGTCTAATTAAAATTATATTTTGAGTCAATTAGCGTTTAGGTTATTTTGCTTATTTATACGCTTTTTCCATTCATTGTAATTCAGACTTGATATTTGATTTTGATATAAACAGTTTTTATTGAGGATTCAATAAAAGTTATAGGTGGATTCCTATATGTTTTCGAACTTATCAAGAATATTTCTTGTGGCGTTCAAATACCGAACTTATCAAATATTTCTTGAGAATATTTGTGGCGTTCAAATCAGAGACTTATCAAGGAGATTGGACAAATCCTTGTGGCGTTTCGAAAGTCGTGGTTCTTTATTCTGCATCGTCAAGCCATCGCGTCATGAATATCGATCGGGTCACGATTCATCCGTCTAACCACAACCTGAGTTCGGAACTTTCCGGCGTTTCTTCCGCACTTCGAATCTCATCACAAAGCGCCTATAAAAAATAGCCAAGCCATGAAAACTCCTAACCTCAGTTATGCTTTTAGGTGTTGGCCATTCTTTAATGGCTTTGACTTTCTCTTCATCTACTTCTATCCCTTTAGCACTAACCACATAGCCAAGAAACACAACTTTTTCCATGCAAAAATTACACTTTTTAAAATTAGCAAAAATTTGCTCTTGTCTTAAAACCACAAGCACACACCTAACATGCTCCACATGCTCATTCAAAGTTTTACTATATATTAAGATATCATCGAAGTAAACTACAACGAATTTACCTATAAATGCACGTAAAACATGATTCATTAAACGCATAAAAGTGCTAGGTGCATTAGTAAGTCCAAAAGGCATTACTAACCATTCATACAGGCCATACTTAGTTTTAAAAGCAGTTTTCCACCCATCTCCTTCTTTCATTCGAATTTGATGATAACCACTCTTAAGGTCAATTTTACTAAATATGCTAGAGCCATGCAATTCATCCAACATATCATCTAACCTAGGAATAGGATGACGATATTTTACCGTTATGTTGTTGATGGCCCTACAATCAACACACATTCTCCAAGTCCCGTCCTTTTTGGGTACAAGTAACACGGGGACGGCACATGGACTCATACTTTCCCTTATATACCCTTTGCTCATCAAGTCCTCCACTTGCCTTTGAAGGTCCTTTGTCTCCTGGGGGTTACTTCGATAAGCGGGGCGGTTTGGAATGACTGCTCCAGGTACAAAATCAATTTGATGTTCAATACCTCGAATGGGCGGTAACCCACTAGGTATGTCATCTGGAAACACATCCTCGAATTCCTGTAATAAAGAAATAGCCAAACTAGGGAGGGATTTGTTAGTTTCATCAAAGGCAAGGAATGAATCCTTGTACAATAAAAGGACCATTGGTCGTTTTTCCATAAATGTTTTCTTGACTTCACTCCTTTTTGCGTAGAAACTCATTTTTATTTCTTTTCTGGCACTCTTCGCTCCCTCTCCTTTTTCTGAGGTATGTACCCCAACACTCCTTTTTTCTCTCGCCTCTCCTTTTTCTGGAGTCGTGGCTCCAACTCTCTTTTCCTCTCATTTTTCTGAGGTCGTGGCCTCAACTCTCTTTCTCTCATTTTCCCTCACTCTTTTTTCTTCATCATTTTTCAATTTTTTTTGATCTTCATACACTTGTGACGGCGTCAATGGTGCAAGTGTAATGGTTTTCCCCCTTTGGTAAAGCTATACCTATTTTTATACCCATCATGCATTACTTTCCTATCATATTGTCAAGGCCTACCCAACAAAATGTGCCCGACATGCATAGGAACCACATCACACATAACATTATCCACGTAGCTACCAATAGAAAAACTCACCAACACCCTCCTATTCACCTTAATTTCTCCACTATCATTTAACCATTGAAGCCTATAAGGTTTATGATGTTTTAATAAAGGTAATCCTAATTTTTCAACAAGCATAGTACTAGCACGTTAGTGCAACTACCACCATCAATAATCATACGACCTACCTTGTTATTAATACGACATCGTGTATGGAATATGTTCTCCCATTGTTGTTCCAAATCATCCGTGTTGATTTGAGCACTAAGAGCTCGCCTTGCCACTAATAACTCGCCATGCTCCCCGGATAATACATCATCATCATCACATATTTCCTCCAATGCTGGCATATCGCTATAATCCTCTTCCTCACTATCACTTTCCATGGTTCCATCCTTTCGCACAAGTACCACTCACCTATTAGGACATTGAGATGCCACATGTCCTCTCCCCAAACATTTGAAGCATTGAATGTCTCTACTCCTAGATGGTTGAGGTTCCCCTTTAGGTGTGAGTTTACTAGCTTGTTCCTCCTTCCCTTTTGGTGCCTCAAACTTTCCTTTTGGTGCTTCAAACTTCCCTTTTGAAACAGGCCCATCTCCTTTACTTTCTCACTTCGGCTTCCAAGAAGAATTAGAACCTGATTGATACGTTGCTGTTCCCTTTTTCTTTAATTGCTTCTCTACCTTTATAGCCATGTGCAACATATCCTCCATCTCCAAATAATGTTGTAGTTCAACCACATTAGCTATATCCCTATTCAACCCATTCAAAAATCGAGCCATCGTAGCCTCCCTATCCTCTTCTACATTAGCTCTAATCATCAACATCTCCATCTCCTTATGATAATCCTCCACACTCTTTGATCCTTGGTATAGACTTTGTAATTTTTGATGAAGCTCCCGATGGTAATGACTAGGAACGAACCTCTTTCTCATGATAGCTTTTAATTCATCCCAAGTACTAATGGGTCTCTCGCGATTCCTCCTCCTAGAAGTCACCAATTGATCCCACCAAGTAATAGCGTAATCGGAGAATTCAAGTACAGCTACCTTAACTTTTTTCTCTTCCGAATAAGTGTAGCAATTGAAAATTAATTCCATCTTCTTTTCCCATTCTAGGTGTTCTTCAGGATCACTCCTACCCTTGAATGACGGAATTTTCATTTTGATGTTGCTCATACTACCATCCATTCTATCGCCACCAAGATCTCTATCCCTTCTTCCATGCCTAACTACTCTATCCACAATTGCCCCATCATCAAAATCACTACCTTCTTCATTCTCATCGACCCCCTCTACTCTACGACCTCGCCCACCTTGCCTGCGGGAATTAGGCACTTCCCGAGGTTACTTAAGCCTTTCTAACCTATCTAATACATCCCCAAACAACCGCTCAAACCGTTGTACCATCTCCTCCGTCATGTTGGCTCGATCGTTATTTTTTGTAGTAGAAGATTGTTCAGACATCCTAAAACTAAATATTATATGCCTCACGTGTATTTCGCTCGTGTATCACTCAATTTTGGCTTTTTCCCTCTATTGATCTCACCTCTCTAGCCTTTTTCCACTCAATGGCTTTCACCCCAATTGCTTCAAATAACGAATCCGAACTCAAACAAGTTTAAACTTGAATGACTCAAACCGAATGCGAGTGAGAAGTTATCAACTTGTTGGAAAAACTCAAAGAAGACCTTGAAAGAATGTAATCTGGCTCTATAAAGGACTCGAAGGGAATAACGACTTTTGAATTTTTTTGTGATACTTTTTTGGATTGAAGACTCAAGAACTTGAAGAATACAAAGAACAAAATTAAGGAACTCAAGAAACAAAATAAAGATATAACCTTGATTTTTGGAACCTAAGCTCTGATACCAGATGATGCAAACCACGTAGCAATTGTAACTACGTAACCTACAAATTATTGGAATCGACCCAAGAACGCCAAAGAATCACGATTTCGAGATTGATTCAAATTAATTGAACCAAGCAACCAACACAATCAATAGATATGCTGACCTCTTGATCACAATGAAAATAAATCTCATCCAAGATTTGAACAAACAAGATTAACTCGCAAGTTCGGATTTTATTCAATAAAGAATAAAGTTTGAAAGCAAATTGCCTCTCAATAATAATATCAAAGTTGTGTCTAAAATAATGAAAATTACATCCCTATAAATAAGGTCAAAACCTAGGTTAAGAGTTTTAATTATACTAGGAAACAACTAGCTAAAATAAGGAAATAAATAAAACCCTAAAATTTACGCGTATAGGCTTTTACGCCCGTGACCCTTCCTTTACGGCCGTAACTTGGCTTCTGTTTAACAGTTACGGCCGTGACATAATTCTTTACGGCCGTAAATCTTATTTTCTGAAAATCTTGTTCTTAACCCGAGGTTGTGTTACGACCGTGACAAATCTGATTTACGGCCGTAAATCCAATTTTCTTCAAAATCACAGTTTTCATCAGTGGGCTCGTTACGACCGTAAGAATTATGGGTTACGGCCGTAATTCTTGAATTTTGACAATCTTCTTCGACGGCTTGAATGAGGTTGATCTACTCGTCGTTTTGGCTCGGTCCAACATGGAACTTGCTTCTTTTGATGACACGAACATTGTTTTGACCATTGTTCCTTGAACTAACTTGTCCATTGCTTCGTTGGCCCTCTTTGTTTGCAGTCGAGTCATTGGTCCTCCTTTGATTTTCAATGGATCTTTGTGCGTGCTTGTATTCGTGGTCTGGATCACATCAGATAACTTTTGGAATTTTTTCATAGAGTGGTAGGGCTTGTCGAGAGGGATAAAATAGTGATTTTGGTTTTTCCAATCAAAGGTTGTAAGCCTACATTCTTCTAGTTGTAGTCTCAGTTGAATTTATATTGAGGTATTTTGATCCTACAACTTAATTACCTATTTAATTAATATAATATATTTAATTACCACTTGATTTTGGAAATAATATTTTAAATTTGTCTAAGTTTAAAAAGTGATCTTAACACCTTGTAATTACGATTTTTCCCATTCATAGTGATAAGTTAGCGTATTAGATGACTATGAAAAACGTGTATCTAGAAGCACGGATTTATTCGTTATCCGATTCAAAGTCGTATCAGCCATTCAAAAAAGTAGTTTTAGTGAATGTCGCTATTCACTTCTTTCTACTAAACTTGGGACCACGTCTTCTAGAGGATATATTTGAGAAATGTCTTAATGAATTCCTTGAAATTGTATTTGGATATGAAAGTTTACCTTCAAAAGTTGCCATGTTTGTCAACAAAGTATTAAAACGAATAAATCAGTGTCTACACGACACATATATTGACACGATCGAATATTTTGACGGTTGTGTCGGTGTTTATCAATGTTACTCTAGGTGTATTCACTAATTCTTGAATTTAATAAGTTTTACTGTAATCAGTATATGAAGTCATGATGTTTTGGATGTAATACTCTCAAGCGTTTTTATTTTTATTTTTTTAAAAAAGAATATAAGTTGATCATATGTCATCCCCAATGTGTCACTTTGTTTATTTCTATAGATGGTATTATAGGAAACTAAGGGTGCATTTAATTGCTATTATGGTGAAAAATGATTAGAAAGAAAATATTTTTCAAGGAAAAAATATTACTTGGAAATTATTTTCGTGAAAAATGTCAACTGAAATATTTGATTGATTTAATTTTTAGATGAAAAAAGTGGGACATTTTTTAAGTTTTGGTGCTTGATTGACATTATTTTTCATGATAAATAAAGTAAAATTTAGTTTTTTTTTTTTAATATTTTTTTAAACATATTTGTACTTGATAATATTGATCAAACGTAACAAAAATCAAACTAAACTTATGTTTTCAACGCAATCAAGGAAAATCAAGCGCGTTGATCCCCGTAAAACAAACGTTTTCTAGTTCAAAGTTTGACAATCAAACAAGAAGAAAGGCCAAAAGATGGAAAATATTTTGATTTTCCTTGAAAAATATGGCTCATTAAACAGGCCTATTTGATTACCACAAATTTTCCATGATAAATGCAAAGATTTTCCAAATTTTCCACTTTTCATGTGTTTAATAGCAAATATTCAGCCAGACAAAGATTTTCTTGCATTTGGTTCACGCGCCACTTTTGCTTCATTTGGCCAGAATTTAAACTCTTTTGGTTTTGGTAGTCATTTTCGTCACGTTTGATTAGTTTTATTATTGTTAATTGACTTATTTTTTTTTTCCAAAATAACATTATCATTATCAAGTATAAATGTGTTAAAAAAGTGTTAAAAAAAATGATTAAACTAACTATATTTTACTTTATTTTGCCTTAAAAATAATGTCAATCAAACAACAAAACTTGAAAAATTTCTCACTTTTTCCACCAATCAAACACTTTCAATTGATATTTTTCAAGAAAATATTTGGCCCTAAAAAATATTTTCCTTCCACTCATTTTTCACATGCACAATCAAACGTACCCTAAATGTTTGTCAGAAAGAATATAATAGTACCCGATTATGATTTTAATATTATTATTCGAAGTGCAAATTCTAATTATTCAACAACAATTCTAACACAATTTGTGATAGTTTTAAACTCGAACTTCTTGATCAATGAAAGTGATGTGATCCGAAGTAGGAGACTAAAAGAGAAGTCGACCTATCGGCAATGTGACGGAGAACGGCACAAGTTTCATGCTGGAATTGAGCCGAGAAGACAAAGGGGTCAAGCCAAATCAAATGGGCAAGGTTTTGAGGCCAAGTGCACATTCACGGCCGTAAAACCAGTTGTTCACGGTCGAGCCAGCCCATCGGGTAAAAAACAAGAATTCCAAGATTTTTATACTTACGGCCGTAAGACTATAATTCACGGCCGTAACTCCTTCTCGAGTGGAATTGAAGTAATTCAGCAAATTGATACTTACGGCCGTGAGAGTTCTTGTTACGGCCGTAACTCATTAACAGAGAGTCACTTACGGCCGTAAGTGACATTGTTACGGCCGTAACATCTATTTTTCCAGATTTCGCGTTTTTTTAATTTAATTCCTTTTTTTTTTAATTATTTACTTATATGTTTTGGGCCCAATTAGCGGCAAAACCTAGTTAGGTCAGTTTTACATTATATTGCTTTGTTTTTAATTATGAAATAACAACTTTGAATATTATTGAATTGAAGTGAGAATTTTCTCTCTAGAAAAGGAGGATTCCTTTTTTCTTGTTCTTGAAGAACAGTCCATTGAACTTATCAAATATTTTTCTTGAATATTTGTGGCGTTCCAATCAGAAACTTATCAAAGAGTTTGACATCCCTTATGGCGTTTCGAAAACCTCGGTTCTTCAATCCGCATCATCAATTCCTTGCGTCGTGATTGTTGAGTTCATGTCCTATCGTCAATTTTATCTTTTCCAATATTTTAATTATTGTGTTCTTGTGTTTGTTGGCTTAATCTGGATCTTTCCTATCTTTGTTTTGTTAATTCTGCGTGTTTATCGTGACCCCCCTATCGGGATCACATCATCTGGTATCAGAGCTTGGATCTAGATTCAGTTCTTGATTTTCTTGTTCTTCGTGCCAATAAATTTTTTCGTTGTTTGATTCATATAAAATTCCACAAAAAATCCAAACTTGTTTATCTTAGTCAATTCTTATCCAAATCTAATTCCGTTTTTTCCGCCATATTCGTAGTCAAATTTTCTAGTAGTTTATAAAAAAACGAAAATTTCATTATTTTCCCGAATATTCCGAATTTGTTTCAGTTTCCAAATTCTCCTGTTCTTACACGTGTCTTATCGTGTCCTACCCTTACTTGAGTTCTTGGACTGTTTCTGAAGTGCTTGGAAGGGGGATTTTGAGTGATACACGAGCGATATATTTTTTGCGAGGTATATACTACTTATTTCTGTGAAGACTAATAATGTCTAGCAGACGGGATTCATCATCTTCATCAGTTGGGGACAACCAGGGAATTTACAGAAGGGAGCCAGCAGCTTCATCAACGAGCCACAACAAACGACCGAAGGTATGAATAGGGTGAATAATAATGTTGTAGGTGTGATGGAGACTTTACATGAGCAATTTGAGAAGTTGATGACTAGGATGGATAGGCAGGAAGAAACTATTAATAAGTTGCGTAGGGAACAAACTCATGTGGGTCCTAGATCTAGGAGGGAAGACCGGAGAGATCATAGGGGGATACATAATCAAAGGGTTGGATATGGGTTTGATGATGAAGAGTTTGCGAGTGAAGGAAGTAGTGTCCAATCATCTGTGGCTAGTGTAAGGAGGAGAAGGGGTAGAGGAGATAGGAATGAAAGGGAAAATAATAGAAGAGATTGTGGTGATCGGGATGAGATAGATGATAATCTAGGTAAAATAAAAATGTCTATTCCACCTTTTCATGGGAGGAGTGATCCGGAGGCTTACCTAGATTGGGAGAAGAATGTAGAGTTGATGTTTGATTGCCACAACTATTCTGAAGGAAAGAAGGTGAAGTTAGCGGTTGTTCAGTTCACCGATTATGCCATTAATTGGTGGGATCAGTTGGTGAAGGATCGAAGGAGGAATGGTGAGGGGCCGGTGGATACATGGCGTGAGATGAAAATCATCATGAGGAAGAGGTTTGTCTCAAGCCACTATCATAGGGATATTTATCAAAGGTTGCAGGGGCTCACGCAAGGTTCTAGGAGTGTAGAGGAATATCATAGAGACATGGAGGTAGCCATGATTAGGGCCAACGTGGTGGAGGATCGGGAAGCTACAATGGCTAGATTTTTGAGTGGGCTGAACAAAGATATTGCAAACGTCGTTGAGTTACAACATTATGTGGAACTGGAAGACATGGTGCACATGGCAATGAAGGTGGAAAGGAAATTAAGGCAAAATGGGACATCTAAACAATCATCGGGAACTTATCCTACATCACAACCGAGGAAGGATCACAATGATGAGCACGTCCCGAAGGGAAAGGAGGAACTTACAACTAAAGGTAAAAATATTTCTGATTCTCAACCTACTAGGGATAGAAATATTAAGTGTTTTAAATGTTTGGGGTCTGGCCATATAGCATCACAGTGTCCAAATAAGAAAGTAATGCTCTTGTGTGATAATGGTGAAATTAGTTCCGAGGATGAATTTAAGGGAATGCCTAAGTTAGTGGATGTTGGGGCTAGTAGTAGCGATGAAGAGGGGTTAACTTATGCGGTGAAAGGGTCCCTTGTGAATAGACGTGTCCTAAATTCTCGAATTAAGATGATTGAAATTGATGAACAACGGGATAATCTTTTCCACACTAGGTGTTTGGTGGGGAAAAAGGTTTGTGGGATAGTAATTGACGGGGGAAGTTGTACTAATGTGGTTAGTACATTATTGGTGGAGAAGTTGGGATTGCCTAAGGTGAAACACCCCAACCCCTATAAATTACAGTGGTTAACCGAGTCGAGAGAAGTTAAGGTGAACAAGCAGGTTAATATTAAATTCACCATTGGGGGCTATAGAGATGAGGTTGTGTGTGATGTGATCCCTATGCATGTTGGGCATATCTTGTTGGGAAGGCCATGGCAACATGATAGAAGAGTGGTGTACGATGGGTTTAAAAATTGATATTCCTTCGTGAGGGGTGGAAAAGGATCACTCTTGCTCCGTTATCACCTAAAAAAGTCCAAGAGGACCAATTGAAAATAAAGAGCGAATTTGAGGGGAAAAATAAGAGCGTTGATGCCACGACCTCAGAAAAAGGAGAGAGTGTGAAAATTGAAAATAAGAGAGTTGAGGCCACGACCTCAGAAAAAAATGAGCTTGAGAGTAAAAAGAAAAAGAAAAGAGAGTCCACCACAAAAAAGAGTTTATTTGCGTTTGCTAACACATCCCTCCCTAATTTGGCTAATTCTGTTTTGCAGGTACTACAACCAGATTACAAAACTAAGGCCAAAAGGAAAATTAATTGCCAGATAGAACAGCCCCAAAGGATGATGGATAGCGCAAAACATGAACTGGTCCCTCGAACCAACGAAAGAAAGAGATACATAAAGGAGATGTCATATACGGATTCGAGGTCGAATCATTTCCAAGAAAGGGGGGATGATGTGATCCGAAGTAGGAGACCAAAAGAGAAGTCGACCTATCGACAATGTGATATTGATCTACGCGGGAAACGACACAAGTTTCATGCTGGAATCGATCCAAGAAGACAAAGGGGTCGAGCCGAATCAAAGGGACAAGGTTTGGAGGCCAAGGGCACATTCACTGCCGTGAAACCAGTTGTTCACGGCCGTAACAGCCCCTCGGGTAAAAAACAAGAATTCCAAGATTTTTATACTTACGGCCGTAAGACTATAATTCACCGCCGTAACTCCTTCTCTGGTGGAATTGAAGTAATTCAGAAAATTGATACTTACAGCCGTGAGAGTTCTTGTTACGGCCGTAACTCATTAACAGAGAGTCACTTACGGCCGTAAGTGACATTATTAAGGCTGTAACATCTATTTTTCCAGATTTCGCGTTTTTTAATTTAATTCCTTTTTTTTTAATTATTTACTTATATGTTTTGGGCCCAATTAGCGGGAAAACCTAGTTAGGTCAATTTTACATTATATTGCTTTGTTTTTCATTATGAAACAACTTTTAATATTATTGAATTGAAGTGAGAATTTTCTCTCTAGAAACGGACGATTCCTTTTTTCTTGTTCTTGAAGAACAGTCCATTGAACTTATCAAATATTTTTCTTGAATATTTTTAGCGTTCCAATCAGAAACTTATCAAGGAGTTGACATCCCTTGTGGCGTTTCGAAAACCTCGGTTCTTCAATCCGCATCTTCAATTCCTTGCGTCGTGATTGTTGGGTCCAGGTCCTATCGTCAATTTTATCTTTTCCTGTATTTTAATTATTGTGTTATTGTGTTTGTTGGCTGAATCTAGATCTTTCCTAACTTTGTTTCGTTAATTCCGCGTGTTCGTCGTGACCCCCTATCAGGATCACATCAGAAAGGATAATATCGCCCTTTTGCCTTTCTCAAAATGCATACAAACACACATATTGATAAAGGTCATTTAGTTGGTTTTGACAGTAGTATTGTGGCGTCCTGTGATACATAATTTATCCCTTGAGAAATGAGTTTTGTCTCAAGCTTGGCTGAGTACATCCATAGGGATTCGAACGTGTTCGAACTTTATTACGTTTGTTGGGTGATCCCTGATACCACTAGAGCAAGTTGCCTAGTGGTACCAAGATCACCCAACAAATACCTTACATTGAGAATTCAAATAATTGAGAACACGTCCAGTCAATTGAGATAAAAATTCTTCAAAGAGAACAATCCGTATGTTGATGGGGTACGCCATGTTACGGTAGCTAGTGGTACTAAGGATCACCCAACTCACGTTTTTATGTTACTGCATTTAGTGATACTAAGGATCACCTAACAAACCTCACAAGGTTGATGGTTCGATCTTTGAGGGCGCACTCTAGTCAACTAGAACAAAAACCCATTCACATGGGAACAATTTATGTGTTACATGTACATGATACGTCACATGTTACTGTCAACAATAACCGTTCACAACATAACGACTAATTAAAAAAATAATAAAATAAACATCTCTATAGGCTTTTGAATAAATCGTCTATTATTGATGAAAAATTGATTGTATCTAGAAGAAGTCACTTCCATTGATCATATCTATATCTTAATAATTGATAGATAAATTTGATTTTTTTTTTTTTTTTTTTTTTTAAAGAAAGAATAAAATAGCACTCGATTATGTTTTTATTTATTATGGGCCTATGGCTTTCAGTTTTATCCAAAGTGCAAATTTCAGTCATTCAACAACATTTCTAACACAATCTACAACCCGCTTTTTCCTTCTCAATATGCATACAAACGCACATATTGATAAGGTCATTCAGTTCGCTACATAACAATTAATTAATAATAATAATAATAAAGTAACTCTAGGCATTTGAATAAATTGTCTCTTATTGATGAATAATTGATTGTATCTAGAAGAAGTCATTTCCATTGATCATAGCTATATCTTAAATATTAGCCCTTGTTCGGCGACTGTCAAGAAGGAATTTAAATTATAATGTTGATTTATTTGTGTATTTTAGGTAAGATGTGGGGTTACAAATTGGAAAGAGAAAATATGTATGATTAAAAAGTGATATGAAAAATTGTGTAAATTAAATTTTGTGTTTTTCCCATTTAATGATTGATAGACAAATCTGAAAATACTTTGTGCTTAATTGATATATCACATGAGTTGACTCCATTCTATTTTCTTTTGAATATTCGTTGCGAACAAATTTTTTTTAAATTTATTTAGATTGAATTAGACAAAGTGTAATAGAGGCGGGTAGTACGAGATATGTGGCAAAAAATTGTGCTTAAATTTAGAAGATCATGGTTTCATTATATTTTTATTTAAATCCAAACCAGGAATTAAAAATGGATGGGAGCATTCGTATTTGGAAGATTTTGGTTCCTTGCAACATTGAATTATTCGGAGGTCTAAGTTTAATCGAATTAACATGTACTTTCTCGCTTCTTTTTTCTATTTTGTTTAGTTCTTCATCATGGCTTCATCATGGACAATTTTGTTGTTCGGTAACAATTATAAATTGATTTATTTATGTTTTCGAGATAAAATATGTGGTTGAAAAATTGAGAGAGAAAATATGTGTTGTTAAAAAATAATTTAAAAAATTATATTATTTATAAATTGATTTATAGATCAAAAAAATAGAGGCTTAAATTTGAAATTGAGGGATCTTAATGCGTAACGAACGTCATGGCTAAGCATTCTAAGTCTATATTTTCCTTTCTGGACAAGGCAACCACCAAGATTTTTTGTTCCCCTTTTATAGTGTAGTCACTCTTTGATCCAGCATATATTTGAGTGATTGGTGATCTATTTTCGTGATGAAATGATGGCCTTCAAGATAATGTCTTCACTTCTCTATTGCAGTGACGGAGCCATCACAGGCCCAGTGGGGGGTGATGGGCTCCCACTGAAAAAAAAAAAAAAAAATTGAGTCAAAAATAAAAAAAGTAAAAAAATAAAAAAAAATTAACATCTTGAATTTATTTCCTTTAATTTTAATTCTCACTCTGCAATTATTATGTTTATACAAGAAGTGGATACAATGCTCATTACTAGTATCTCTCACCTTGAAAGTTTACATTTACTTTTCAGTTATAGGTCTTTTCTTTTGTGAATTACTACATTATACTAGTTAGTTGTTACTTGTTTGTTAACTTAGTTTAGTTTTTGGTTTATTATTTCGTCGTTTCAATTATTTTGATTAAAAAAAAAAATTCAGGGCCGGACCCGGGAGGAGGGGGGCTTCCGCCTTCTCCCTCCCACCATTTGAAAATTTTGGCCCCCACTCACTCAATATCCTGGCTCCGTCCCTGCTCTATTGCCTTAACTAAAGCCAGCAACTCCTTCTCGTTGATTGACATTTCCTTGTTTTGTTTATTAATTCCCTTGCTCATGTATGCTACTGGCCTTTTACTCTACATTATTACAGCCCCCATTCTACCATAGCAGGGGTCGGTCTCAATCAAAAAAGGCACTGAGAAATCAGGTAAGGTTAACACTAGAGTAGTGCTCATTGGCGTCTTAAATTTCTGGAAGGCTTCTTCAACTGTATCAGACCATTCAAAATTGTCCTTTTTCAACATATTTGTCAATTTTCTGACTAGTATCTCATATCCCTCGACACACCTACGATAGTAGCCACTTAGCCCAAGGAAACCCCCTTAGTTGCTTCATTGCAATGGGTTTAGGCCATTGCATCATAGCCTCTACCTTAGTGATCAACGACCACTCCTGTTGTTGTACTCAGCTCTTGTCTGTCCAAAGGAACAATTGCTGATCTTGGCAAATTACTGATTCTCTTTTAGTAGGTTAAGGATTGTGGTTAGGCTCTTACAATGAGACTTCAAATCAAGGCTATATATCAGAATATCATAAAAGAACACCAATACAATCTTCATCATATAAGCTTTAAATACTTCATTCATCAAGCATAAGAAGGTGGCTGGGGCATTTGTAAGTCCAAATGGCATCACCTTGAACTTATAAAGGTCTTGGTGAGTTCTGAAAGCAATTTTGTACACATCTTCTTCAGCTACTTTGATTTGATGATACCTAGCCCTTAAGTCTATCTTTGACCATTTTGCACCATTAAGCTCATCAATCAGTGGCATGGGGTACTTATCTTTGATGGTAATGTTATTCAGCTGCCTATAATCCACACAAAACCTCCAAGTGCCACTATTCCTTTTAACCAGCAAAACGTGAGATGCAAAAGGACTGTTGTTGGGTAGCATCATTCCATTTTCCCTCATTTCTCCCACAATTTTCTCCACTTTTGACTTTTGAACAAATGGCTATCTATATGGTCTCATTTTTAAAAGGTTGTGCTCCTTCTTTTAGTGGTACATGATGATCGTTAAACCTATGAGGGGGACAACCCCTTAAGTTCTACAAATAACCAGTGTTCTAAAATGCACGAAAAATGTGCGCCTACACGTGCACTAGGCACGATGCGTGCTTGTCATGCGTCAATTTGGCCAACAGCATGAAAAAAGTGTCCAGACTTTTTTTATCTAAAAAGCACGCGTAACACGCACCCCTATTTGCCTAAGTGAGAAAAATTGCGCTTTTGTTTTTTGTTTTTTTTACGTGTTAAAGTATGTGTAAAGTTTAAATCTAGTATGTAGGAATAGAAAAATATTTTTTAATGCCTACCTCACTTAAGCTTAAAAAGCTCTTCTCTTGGGTTCCACGTTTCACGCTTTTTAGAACATTGCAAATAACTCAAGGTATTCATCAATTACTACCTTTATTTCCCTTGGAATTTCCTCCAATGCTTCAACTCGAAACTTTCCATCATCTTAGATTCTTCTTGGATGCTTTCACTTTTAAGTTCTAATCATTCTACCTCATGTGTGGATTTGATACTATCTTTATCAAAATCAAATAAAACTGGATTAAATTGGCTTAACAAACCAACCCCAAGCACTACATCACAACCTCCTAACCTCAACACCCTCATCTGATATTTAAATTCTAGTTTCTACACCTTCCAAATAAGTAGATTACAAATGGCATTTCTAGTTAATTTCTATCCATCAGTTATCTTGACTGATATTGGTTCAATACTCTCCATTCTACACTTCAAAGTTTTAACCAATATTCCATCCACAGAACTATGAGTGATCCTACTAGCAATCATTGTAGATATCTTTCTCCCTTTGATGAGGCCTGAAATTCCGATAGTTCTAAATACATTATTTTGTGTAAGAGCACGTAGAGAGATCTCCATAATTTCCTCCATACCATTCTCTATTTGCCGCCCATCTTACTCATTACTCCTGGTTCTGGATTCAATTCCTCCTAAACTATTAACATAAAGTTAATCATTATGTTCTTATAGATGTGATTAAAAATGTATTTCTCATCGCATTTGTAACATAACCCTAAACTCCTTTGATTTGAAGATTCGTGGGTGTTATGGTTTTAAATTTGATAGGACCTGGGCTCTTTTGAATTGGGTCTGGTGGTTTTGGATTAGGGTTAGAGTAAGGCCATTTGTATTGTGCAAAAGGTTTTGTGGACTTAGTGTTGTTGTTAATGGATGCAATGGTGTTCTCTTAGAGTAAGGATACCTCAAAAGTCTTGGCAATAGATGTAGGTGTGATAATTTCCACTATTGATTTGATTTCATCTTTCAGTCCACTAGTGAAGATAGATATATAATAGGATTTTGGTAGGTAAGATAAGGATATCGTTACTTGGGATTTCAGCTCCTCAACTTGTTCTTGACATTTAGCTATGGTGCCCTTCTACCTTAATTTAATGAAAATTCCAATCACTTCTTCAGCTATTTTCTCTGTAAACCTCCTACTAACTTCTGTGGAAAATAATCCCCAATCTGCTTTTGGATTATTGGTTATGAATCCATAAAACCAAATGTCTGTCTTACCCCTTAAGTGCATTTCTACTATACTCACTCTCATTCTATCTGGAACCTTGTGCATTTGGAAGTATTTTATATCTCTTCTCAACCACTCCCTTGGCCATCACCATTGAAAAGGGAAAAATCAATTTTAGGAAGCTTAGTCTTCAACCGGTTCTCTCTTCTTTCATAATTTTGCCCAGAAGTATTACTTGATTCATAACTCATTATTCCACTCCCAGCAGGTGACTGGAGCACTTGCTTGGCTTTTGGATCCACTGAATTTCCATTCCATCTAGGCCAGCATTGCTACTATGGTCTAGTATTTATGGTTCATGTCCATCATCAGCTGTTCTATACTGTCTTGTTTAGAGCAAACCATTTCCAAAGTCCAATTTGTTGTCAGAAAACTCAGACCCAGATCAGTAACTTCTTTGTTTAGCTTCTTGATGTGTTCTTAGTTAGTTTTACTAGGGCAGCCAAAAAAAAAATAGTGAAATCGCAAACCGAACCTAACTCATCGGTTTTAAACCGTTGGTTTGAGATCGCATGAATCCGTAGTTTTATTTTTCTCAAACAGAACCAAACTGTTTCAAAATGGTTTGGTTTGGTTTAGGTTTTGATTTTCAAAACGACTAAAAACTGAACCCACATAGCTTTTTTTTATTAAATATTAATTTGAATTTAGGGTCCCCCTCCCCAATTCAAATTTAACTAATAAAATAAAATTCTCTTTTATATATATTTTTGGTTTATATTACTCATGAAATAACAGATTTTATAAGCTTCTATCCCCTTTTTGTCATTCATTCTTAACAACTAGAATCACTCAATTCTGAAAGCAGCTTATAGTTTTTATAACATTTCTAGTAGAATTCCATTGTTTCAACTAGAATCACTCAATTCTGAAAGCAACTTATATTTTTTATAACATTTCTAGTAGAATTCCATTGTTTCAACTGATGAATGATGCCCTTATTATTGCAAAACAAAAAATATTTTGATATCTTTAATGCACTGAAAGTCATGAAAAATGAGTCTTTTTTGAAGGAACTCAAATTTGGACAAGGTAATGGCTACCTATACTATTATCTGTATAACTATCGGCTAAGCAATGCTTTGAAACCATGTGAACTTGACCTCGTGTTATTATAATTTGTTCCATGATTGCTACCTCATAACAATTGTTAGTGCCTTGCTCGTGTTGCTTATTGAGATATTTAACGAGTTTATCCTTTTGATTTGTAAGTGTAAGATTTTGGTAACTTAGAGTAATTCTTGAGCGTTAAGATACTTATTAGTATCACACCCGTGCGTGGCACAAAAGAATAACATGAAATAATCTTACTGTAAATAATATTACAAAATAAGGGGAAAAGTTTGAACACACAATTTACTTTGATTAATGATACAAACTGTCAACGAATCGCAAAATAGAAATAAATTATAACTCTTATAAGTTTTGGAAAGCCTCTTTAAATACTACATTATTATTTGTACAGATTGTGGTCACCCACACCCATGTCTGTGTGATTCACAAAAGTTATTATAGACAAAATATATTTTAAACAATTGCTCATACATAAATTAACTTATGGAATTTTTCAAATTTATGTTGTATAGAATAAATAAAAAATTTTGTCCAAATATTTTTGACTAACATGAATAGAAATAATAACCCTCAAAATATTATAATTTACATTTACATAAAATAAAAGTAATTGCAACAAATTAAATATATGCGATCCTGTATTTAAATAAATATATAGCAAATTAAGCAATATGACGATGCACGAAAGTGAAAATCAACCTCAAGATTTGCGGTGCGCAAACGTGAAATTCAACCTAAGATACCCTTCGCATAATTAATTTTTTTCATTTTTAAATGCGATTCATTTCATTGAATATAATTAAATGCATATTTAATTATATGTTACATTATTATTTAATATTTTAATAAAAATTCCAACATGTCAATTGTATAATAAAAATTATATGAATTAATTATTAAAATCTGTAATATATATTCTGCATATTATGGTTATTCAAATTTATAGTGAAAATAGAAAATGAATAGAATCAGTAAATAAATAAAAATAATGTCAAAATTGAATTAATTGAAGAAATCTTAAGTTATAAAAATTAACACAACTTAATTGAATTTACTTTGAAAATTCTTATATTTATTATTGATTTTAATTTGATAAGAAAAATCTGAATTGAAATTAATCATATATGACTAAATTGAATTTAGTTAACAAATTATAGATATTATTATAGGACTTAAATGATATAATTTAAAATAAATGAGATATTGATGAAAAGTAAAAAAGTATAAAATAAAACTTTTACATTTGATATTTGAGACAATTTTATGGACAATATATTTACAATTTGCTCTCACTTGTTAGTGTTTTGTATTAAATTTCTCATTGAGATCTTTGATTTAACACCCAACATATTTTTCAACTTCAAAATAATACAATAATTATTAAAATAATAATAAAATAGAAAAAATAACATTTTAATGTCATTAATAGCATAGCACAAATATTAATGTTATTAATGGCACATGTACCATAATAATTGCTAAAACATTTAATACATTATTTTTTTGGCAAAAATTTTCAAATTTAGAAAGTTGCTTTTGGTGGAAAATTATGTGCGAATTTTGGTGTCGACTATTCTACCTTATAATGTATAACAATATAAATATAATATATATAAGATAACTCAAACATCTTCGCATATTTTATAATTTGCTAATGAAATTGCAAAAGGTTGTACTGAAAGAAATCTCCATCAATGCATCGATTGTCTATTAATAAAATAAAATTCTCATTTATATAATGAAAATTATAATACTCTCTTCTTACTGTGTTTATATCTTTCAATGGTTTCATAGCATTGCAATGATGTTAACTTCAGAACATAATCACCTTAAATATGCTATAAATTGATACTGATTGACCATTTTTGTGGATTTATTTATTTTTTGTATTTAAAACTGAATGCTTTTCTTATAAGTACATCGGAGTATATAAACTTATTTTAGCTTTATATATTAAAAAATAAAAATTAATTTGGCATCTAAAATATGTTATATTATGCCGATAGGTAAACCATGGATTAAAATCGAACCAAACAGCAAAAAAAAGTTTGATTTGGTTTGTAAATGGTTTGTCTTGATTGAAAAAAAAAATGTCAAACAGCTTAAAATGATTTTGTTTGAAAATGGGAAAAATACATAATTCAGGTTATTATAGAGTCACATATCAAAAATTAGGAAGAACCTAAAATCATTATATATATACACCTAATTTTTGATATGTGACTCTATATATATGTGGGGGTGTGTAACGGAAATCAAGGAAAAAATTGCCTTGATATCACACCTATCAGTTACAAATATTCTTTCGATAATCATTCAGAATCTTCAATCAACATTTTAGTGAGGACAATTTCTTGTTAATCGCTAATAATAGAATCCCATTTATGTCCTGGAGCAGGATATACACCTATTGAAATTAAGCAGATTACGAGGTCAGAATTTCATTAGAGGCGAATTCAGTTACATTAATTAAAAACAAATTTATCAGTAAGTATTCCCTGTCTACAATTCCTTTGTGTCTTCGAGATTACAGACATTGCACAACATCTGATATTGACTAACAGTTTAACCGGTTCACATATTATGTAGTACTTTGAATTTACGTAATGGCACGAATTGCGTCTTTCGTATGATATGAATGTGTATTGGATATTGTGGCGTTTGATGTATGTTAGCAGATGACATGTTGTAAATGTGGGACGGTGGGCAGTATCTAGCATGCATGTAGATCAGGTCACAAAACACGTGTCAGAGAAAAAATAAGTGTTATCCTAGGATAGTGTGATGTAACATATAGTTAATTGTGGCCTCAAATATTTCTTTGCACGGTGTTGTACATGCTACGATCCTACATGAGAAGTAATGTAATAATTTTTCCATTTCTGTAACCTAATGTTCGAGTACTAAGTGAATACTTTAGTGACGCCATTATCATTAATGTGCAGGTATGGGCTACGTACATGTTTGTATGATTTATGGATCACGGTCTTCCTCGTTGATGGTTGATGAAGGATGCCATTATTTGAAGCTTGTGGACACGATGATGAGCGAGTTTGGGTTTGATCGTAACAAGATCGCAGTCTCAAAGAGTTATATATTTAATAGTGACATACACCCAATAATAATAATAAATGATACTAGTGTAATGTCGTATCTGACACTGAAGAATATTGATAGGGATCCTTCAAAATAACCTGTGACGGTTGAGGCCACATTACCGGGAAATGTACAGCAAAAAGATAGTTTCAACTTTATGGAGCAAGTTGAAGTTATTCAAAGAGGTAATGTAGAACAATATTCGATGTATGACATTGCACCAGACATATGTGCTGTAACGGATGAGACATTGAGACTATCAGATGACAATGTGGACACAATTGTAACAAATCCAGACGCCAAAAATGTAGAGACTAATAGGGTTTTTAAGAATAAAGACGTACTGAAATTGAGCATGACTTTTTATGCGATACAGCAGATGTTCGAATTCATGGTTCTCAGGTTGGACAAGAAGGAGTACTGTGAGGTGCTTAAATGAAACATGTAATTAGGTTTGCAGGTCATCTAGATTGGAGAAAATAGACCTATTCAAGATTAGATACATTTACGATGGTCATACCTGTGGTTCCAACTTAGTTTTAGGGTCATATAGACAAGTTTCCACTACAGTTGTATCCTCGTGTATAAAATACAAATTCAACTCCATCCGCACTACATACACCCCAAGTGACATATGCAACGATATGTTGCACACTTATGGTGTTTCGCTGAATTATGTTAAATCTTAGAGATCAAAGGAGAAGATTTTGAGTTTGATAAGGGGAGACCCTGCGGAATTGTTTCAACATGTACTAGGTTTTTTGTATATGCTTGAACAAAAAAACCCAGGTTTGGTCACAAGGTTGGAGATTGATTCAAAATATCGGTTCAAATATTGTTTCATGACCGTTGGTGCCTCAATTCATGGATGGATATATTGTAAATCTATTATTGTAGTTGATGTAACTGACTTGAATGGTCGATATGGTGGAAATCTGTTCACGGCATGTACCCAAGATGCAAATAATAGCATCTTTGTGCTTGCATTTGGTATCGAGGATAGTAAGAATGACAAGTCTTAGAAATGATTTTTTGATCATTTCAAGAAGGCGTATGGCACTAGATAAGGGCTGTGTTTTTTATCGGATCGTTACGAAAGTATCAAAACGGGTATAGAAAGTGTTTACCCTGGAATGTGTTATGGTATATGTTCGTACCACTTGCCGCAAAACCTGAAGAAGTATTATGGTAAATCAGGTCGCAATATCAAAGAATCATACAATTATGCAGCCCATGCGTACACATTGTTAGATTTTGAATACAAAATGCTCCAGTTGCATGCTATTAACGAATGAGATTAGAGGTTATTTGGTAAGTACGCTCAATTAGTCCGTTGTGTGATCTTTTGACATGATGATATAAAGCATAAGCTAATGTAATTGTTGTCTAATGTTTTCCTATAGAGTGACGTAGGTTTTGAAAAGTGGTCAAGATTCCACATGCCAGCAAACAGGTATTCCAAGATGACGTCGAACATCATTGAATCAATTAATGCTGTAACAAAGTCAGCCAAGAACTTTCCTATAGTGTCGTTGCTAGAGTCTTTATGGCAAACAGTACAGAACTGGTTCTGTAAAAATAGGGTTAGTGCACATGGAACTTTCACGAACCTTTCGAGCAAGTATGAGAAGTTGTTGAGAGAAAGTAGCATAGAACTGAGGAGTTTAAGGGTAATCGTCTAATGTGTTGTCTTATTTTAATGTAGCATGTGTTAATATTAATATACAATTTTAATTCTAATTGTGTGGAATTGGTTATAGGTGTCTCCATCAAATCATACAATGTATTCGGTTCGAGATGAAAGCACATCATTTGTGGTTGATATAGAGCAGTGTACATGTACATGTAGGATGATCAGGTTGACTAGATGTTGTGTCCACATGCTCTAGCTGTCACAGCCGCAACGAAGAGGGATCCTTATGAATATTGTTCTTACTATTATACATGCAATGCTATAAGGCTTCCAATCAAGAGTGTTTTTGCACTAGGCAATCCTAGTGAATGGAAATTGCTGAACAAATCAAATGAAGTTATTGTATTACCTCCTAACCAAAAAAGGAGTTCTGGGAGACCATCAAAGAAGAGGAAAAGATCAGCGCGTGAAGGAAAATTAAAGATGAAATGTGGACGTTGTGGTGGAAGGGGTCATAATCGCCGTACTTGCACAAGTTTGTTTTCCATTATTCAGAAGACTGCCACATGCAAAATCAAATAAATGATTTGTTGATGGTGTGAAAGATTTGCTATATGATGTCGTGTGGTGTTAACTTGATATTTGATAGACGTGCTGATTTAGTGTTAAGATTTCAAATTTACGCATAATTTTTTTTTTTTAAGATTGTGTTATTGTGTATTGAATTAAAATTTATTGATAATGTGTTGAAGGAAAAGCATTAAATTATGAATGTGACTTGGTATTGCAAATGATCTAACCTGAATCTGAAATCTTATGTAAAGGTGATTGTTTAGCAAAACTGTGGACATGGTTATTTTAAAATGTGACATGGTGAAACATGTTTGATGAGAATTATGGAAGACTTGACAAAAAGATCTACAATTCAAGCCAAACAAAATACAAATATGATCGAAGGGCTTCAAAGATCAAACATAGAGTGGTTGAAGAAGGTTCAAAGCCATTTGTTGTCGAGACCAAGCCGGAAACCAAGAAGATCGAAAAATGATGCAGTCAGATACTTACGACCGTAACTATAATATTTACGACAGTAAATCAATTCAGTGTCAAAGTTACGTCATAACTAAAAACACTTATGGCCGTAACAGAGGTTCTGTCCGCTCGAGTCACGAATTAGGGTTTTCGCGCATTTTTAGGTTAAATTCCATTTTTACTTATTTTAGATTTTATTTTGTGCCTCTATAGAAATTAGAGTTTGTTTAATCCATTTTGCTTATTTATATTCCATTTCATTCAATGTAATAGAGAGTTTTTTATGAATAAACATTGCTATTGAGTTTTTCAATACATTAAAGGTGGTGATTCCTTTAAAAAAATCGAACTTATCAAAGATTATCGAATCTTTGTGGCATTCAACAATTGAATTTATCAAATGCGTGGACAACTTTTGTGGTGTTCCCCCATGTTGGTTCTAGTTTCTGCATGGTAACGGGTCTTGGGTTTGATACACCTTTGGTTCTTACGTTGAGAAGCTTGGGTCTCCATGTCACACTCTGTCAACAACCTGAATTCGGAACTTTCCCGACATTTCGATTACAATTCCATGAGCATCCCTTCCGGGATCACATCAAGGTTTAATTTGATGTAAAGTCATATTATAAGTTAAATTTGATAGGTAGCATGTTGTGTGCAGTGAATTGACAAGACGAGAATGAATGTGACATGGAGTACATCACCAATTGCGATGTCTGTGTGGTAGCGCTGTGTGAAGCATAAAGATAGTGTACCAGCGAGAATTAATTAGTGTGACCTGGTGTACATCACATCTTGGGGGTGTATGTGTGGCCACATGGTGTGGAGCATAAAAGATACTAAGATAGATTACATATGACCTAATGGACCTCATATATGACCTAATTGCCTTCATATGTGACCTCTGTGTGGCAATGATGCCTTCTTCTGTTCATACACATCTACAATGAACATTGTGACTTGGATGAAAATTTTACCTGACCCAGACATATGAACTAGTGTACATGTACATGACTCATAATGTATACAAACAATGGTTAGAATAAAAATTTGACATCTGTGTATGATTGTGTCCTGGTGTAATTAATTTGAAATCTGGATTTGACAATTACAACAGAGATTAAAAAAATGGTCACATTTGTTACGTGTGAAAAGTGACATTGAGACAAAGGAAAAGTGACATTAACAATAAATATCAAAGACTTGTTTACATCCAATGGATTGAATATAATACTCCCTCCGTCCCATTTACATGGGCTTGTTTGACTTTTCACTCAGATTAAGAAAACATATTTAATGTTATTGAAAATGTACTTTTTGTATAAAAAAAAAAATCAACTTACCCTTTTTAATATCAAAATTATTATTATTGGAAGTAATAAATAGGGGTACATTAGTAAACAAACAAAATAAATACTTCTCAATAAAGAAATAAGCCTATATAATTGGGACATGAGAAAAAAGAAAAATAAGCCTATATAAATGGGACGGAGGGACCTACAAAATATCACCTGGTTATCTACATATTACAAAAATCCATTTAAATCAATGAGCATCGAATGTAACAAATATGAAAATATCTAGTAAGCATTTTGAGAATTCACTACACTTTAAATCATGAGTCTTCGATTACAATGCTTTCAACCATACGTGATGTACGAGTCATGCTTTTTCTAATGTGATGGTGCTTGAAAAGGGTTGCAGCAATCTCCATCCGTCCAACTGTGGCATCAAAATCCATTAGCATTAACTTCACGTTCTGATGTAATAGGTAGAGCGCGTATTCAATCACGAAGATACCACAGTCATGCCTAGGAACATAGGAATGTGAATATGTTATGGAAATGTATAATTTTTTTTTAAAAAAATAGTCATCATTAATGAATGTCAAATACGTACCTTTTTTGTTGTTGGGGAATGCTCTATGCCATGCCCAACTTGAGGGACAACTGATCGTTGTTAGGTAGGTCCGATGCGCTGCTTCAAAGCCTAGTTTCGTTCATCAATTCAGGGATAAGCATGAAGAAGGGTCTGACCCCCACATACACCATGTTGCTTCTATATGTCCAGTAGCATGAGTTAAATAGATCATCTTGTGTATTCTTACATGAAGAAAAGCAAGCATTCAATATGCCCTATTAGTTGGCAAGATTGGAATTAGGACATAATCAACTTTAGCCCATGGGAAGTTCAATTCCAAATGTCCCCCTGTCATGACCTCTTTAAAGTATGATGTTGTAGAGAGCATAGACGAGTCTTTCATGAACTGTGGGAACAAGTTTTTCATTAATGCTTGAAATGAGGAGTCTATTGTCACGAATCTTCTCCTTATATTCGGACCATGTTTCGCTAAGTGCCATATGTAATGGAAGCCCGTGTCAATGTGCTGCAATATTTAAAAAATCAATGTTATTTACTGGTACCATATATATGACCTTGCATTTGTAAACATACTATGTGCATAGATTATGTGTGTGACACACGGCCAAATTTTCATTTGTTTACATCACTAGACTGGGATTTCAAAATAACTTTACTTTTAAAATAAAGTCCATTCATTTAAAAAGTAATGTTAAAACATTTAATATAAGATCTTGGCTTTAAAAACTTTTAGATAAATAATAATAAAATAGCAAGTTTGGCAGTTCAAACACAAAACCTTATTCAGTAAGTCAAGAACTCACAGGTCATCACCTAGCGCAACACTATCTATCTCTTGCTGTCTAAAGATCCGCGCCAATTCCTTTTTCATTTCTATTATTACCTGAAATATTAAATATGTTGTGGAATGAGCATACACATGCTCAGTTAGTGGAATATGGTGCACATGTACTATTGCACGTAGACAAGTCATATTCTTAAGTCAAGTCTAGTCCCAAGTCAAATCATTTTAGATTATATGTATTTCAAGTTATGTCCAGTCAAGTCAAGTCAATTTCATATATTCAAATCAAGTCAAGTTCACATATTCTAGTCAAGATATTCAAGACTACTGTCAATGCATATATTTTCAAGATAGCATGACTTTGAAATTCCAGAAATAACAAAGTACTCTAGCAGAGGTGACCCTGATGATCACCTGTTAAATTATCGCGCCAGTATGGAAATAGTCGGGGCCACTCCGGCGTTGAAGTACAAATCCTTCACTTTAACACTTGAGGGAAGTGCAATACGGTGGTATAAAAAACTCCCTCCTGGTAGCATCCACAGTTGGAGAGATTTGAAGGAAGCTTTCAAATATGACTTTGTTTCCTCTAGGCCCGGCCAGCTCCCACTCCAACGCCTTCAGGATTTGAGGCAAGGAAGGAAGGAGTCTTTGAAGAGTTACCTAGCTCGGTTTACAGAAGAAATGCACATCTGTGAAAATATCACCGAGGCAGAGATGTTTTCTGCATTAAAAGGAGGCATAGACATGACAAGCATGTTTTGGAGGGATGTCCGAAGAAGAAAATTGAGGAATTACAACGCCTTGGTAGACTTGATGAAGGAGGAGGTCATCTCGAAAGAAATGGCTAGGGCCAGGGATAATCATTCTCAAGGGAGATACAATACTGGGTTTCCCAATGAAACGAACCAGAGGAAAGGAGGCAATAAGGATAGGTTCAGCAATAACCATGGGGGTGCGCCACGTCTGTTTTCGGGAACCGAATCCAGTTATGCGACTGAGATCACTGAGGCTATTCCCAACTTACACTCCACTGCGCTTGCACCAAATCCCCTCCCGGCCCTTGGAAGAATAGAGGGTAGCCAAAGTGGAAAACAACCTATGATTGGGGCCTAATACGCGTATCACAGGTATTTTGGCCATGCAATGGAGGATTGTAGGGAAATCCACATGTTGGCAGACCAAAAGGCACACAGAATGAAGTGAGGTGATTTCGCCCCCGACAAAGGAAAACCGCAGAGGTCAAATAACCAAAAGTTCAATCGAGCTGACAGGCGAGCTCCATGGAAAAACCCTACAAAAGAAAGGGTCGATGGTCGTCAAAGAGATAGGAGCAAGGACCGGAATAACCCCCTAGCACATGATAAAAATATAAGAGAACTTCCTATGCCTGCAAATGATCCGCCAATCCGCGAAATTAACACTATATTGGAAGGCCTCCCATCCCGGTGGGAGTACCAATAACTCCCAAAAATGGTACATCAGAGAGGCCAAATAGTCCGCTAACGTGAATTATCACATCCATTCGCATCCTGCTGGGATGTCCATAATAGAACCTTTCATGTTTACCCAGGATGACGCTATTGGGGTGCATTTCCCGCATAATGATGCGTTGGTTATTCGGGTGGTGGTGGTGGCTCGGAATGGACTATCACGGATGCTGGTGGATGACGGTGCTTCGGTGAACATGATTTATGGGGTAACTTTTGATAAGATGGGGATTAGTACCCTACTTATTCCAGTCACAGATCCAATAAATGGATTCACTAGAGATAGCATAACTCCCAGAGGATCCATAACCCTTATGACGGAAGTAGGGCAGGCTCCAACTATCTCTAGAATACCCATGGAGTTCTTAATTGTGGACAAAACCTTCTCATATCATGTCTCTGTTGGGAGGCCGGGCCTCATCAACCTGGGGGCTGTAACTCATACAAAGTATATTTGCATGAAATTCCCAACGGAACATGGCATAGCTACCGTTAGGGGAAGCCAAACTGAATCAGGATACTGTTACACAAATGCTATCCGAAAGTTTCAGGACCGGAGCATAAAGATGATTAGTGATGTGACAATGGCCGAGGCTACCCCAGACCCTGAAGGTGGGTGAAGGGCCTTCGGAAGGTGAAGATGTCACAATGGTACCGGAAGAGGATCTGGCAGATCTTGACCCAAGAATGACCGGTGAAAGTTGCTCTACTCTGACCGAAAGGCCCGAATGCTTCTGTGTTGATCTACATGATCCAATCAAAGAATTGCAGATCGGACTGGATTCTCCAGCTGAATGCAAAGATCAACTGAAAGAGCAAAATCTTGACGTGTTTGCATGGAAACACGATGACATGATTGGAATTGACCTTGAGGTAGCCTATCACAGACTTCAACTTGACCCAAGAAGTCCGGGGCACAAGAAAAAGAGGAGGCCGATAAGCTCAGGAAAATATGAGGCCTTGAAAGAGGAGGTGGTGAAGCTATTGAAAAATGGCTTCATCCGAGAATTTTGTTATCCGAAGTGGGTATCAAACCCTGTTTTAGTTCCCAAGCATAATGGAAAGTTAAGGGTATGTATTGATTTCTCGAATTTGAACCAAGCATGTCTGAAAGACAGTTTCCCTTTGCCTCAGATTGATCAGCTAGTTGACTCTACGGCGGGGCATGAAATGCTAAGCTTTATGGATGCATACTCCGGGTACAATCAAATCCCTATGCATAAATCGGATGAGGAGCACACTTCTTTTATCACTGATAGGGGGCTCTATTGTTATAAAGCTATGCCATTCGGATTGAAAAATGCCGGGGCAACCTACCAAAGGTTAGTAAATCGTATGTTCTCAAAGCAACTCGGAAGTACCATGGAAGTATATGTGAATGACATGTTGGTCAAAAGTATGGTTGCCTGGGAGTATGTTCACCACTTATCCGAGGCCTTCAGTATCCTAAGGAAATATCGGATGAAGCTTAATCCAATGAAATGCGCCTTTGGGGTAGCATCTGGAAAATTTCTTGGATTCATGGTGAACAAGAGGGGAATTGAGGCCAATCCGGACAAGATCAAGGCTTTGCTTGACATGCGCCCTCTGCGAAGCCCTAAAGAGGTGTAAAGCCTAACCGGAAGAGTTGCTGCCTTAAGTTGATTCGTTTCCAAGTCCATTGACAAATGCTTGCCATTTTTCAAAATCTTAAAAGGAGGAAGAGGATTTCAATGGACACAAGAGTGTGAGGAAGCTTTTTCCAAACTGAAAACATTCTTAGGATGGGCCCCCCTACTGTCCAAACCAAAGACTGGAGAACCACTTTTTCTGTATTTGGTTGTTTCCAAAGTGGCTGTTAGCGCTGTGCTAGTTAGAGAGGAGGATGGAAATCAGCTTCCGGTATATTACGTGAGTAAAGCCATGCTAGAAGCTGAAACACGATACCCAGATATGGAGAAACTTGCCTTAGAAATTGGATGTCTCCGGGAGGTTGATGAAGTGGGCAATAGAAGTCAGTCAGTACGATCTGCATGACATACCCCGGACAGCTGTCAAGGGCCAATCGTTAGAAAATTTCGTAGTTGAGTTCACACACCCGCCAGAAGTTGAAATGATTGAGAACATGGGCGACAATGTTGAATGGAAGCTGTTCGTTGATGGGTCCTCCGTTGAAGGAAGATCCGGAGCGGGGGTAATACTGATAAGCCCGAAGGGTCATAAGTTGCACAGTGCGATTCGCTTCGGCTTCAAAGCCTCGAACAATGTCGCCGAATACGAAGCTCTCCTAGCCGGAATGAGGCTAGCTATAGCTTTGAAAATCAAGTCGTTATCAGCAAACAGTGATTCGCAACTTGTTGTTAGTCAAGTTAATGGGCAATTCACTACTAAGGATCCAGCTATGGTTGTATACTTAAAGAAAGTTAAAAACTTGTCAATCCATTTCGAGAACATCGAGCTGCTCCATGTTCCCAGAGTTGAGAATTCAAATGCGGATGCCTTGTCAAAATTGGCAAGCAGTAAGGATGTCGAGCTCCTCGCCATGATACCAATCGAACATATGCCGATCTCCTCCATTGAGTTAGGGACGAAAATCTTTGTGATAGAAGAGGAAGTTTCTTCGATGGTTCCCATTTTGGCCAACTTGAAGTACCAAACTTTACCAAACGAGCCGGAAGAAGCCCGGAAAATACAAAGGTATGCGGCCAATTTTGTTCTTTTGGATGGCTTGCTTTACAAACGGATCTACACCTCTCCTTTATTGCGTTGCGTCGGGTTGGACGAGGGACTATATATAATGAAGGAAGTTCACAAGGGTACTTGCGGAAACCATGTGGGAGCATTATCATTGGCCCGAAAGACTTTGAAACAGGGATATTTTTGACCAACAATGCGAAAAGATCCCCACAACTTTGTCCGACGATACAACAAGTGCCAAAGGCATGCAGCCATACCTCATCAGCCTCATCATGAATTGATGGTGATAACCAGTCCTTGGCCCTTTGCAAAATGGGGGGTTGATATTATTGGTCCCATGTCCCGAGGCACTGGGAACAATTGTTTCACGATAGTTGAGATAGACTACTTCACCAAATGGGTTGAGGCAAAGCCCCTGATGAGGATCACCAAACCCAATACTTCCAAGTTCATCTGGAAGAACATCATATGCCGGTTTGGGGTCCCACACTCTTTGATCACTGATAATGAAAAACAATTCAAAAATAGGAGTATTGATGAACTATGTGATGACTTGGCAATATGCAAGTTATTTTCATCTCCACACCATCCTCAAGCAAATGGGCAAGTCGAAGCTGTTAACAAAACCATAAAGAACACCCTAAAAAAAGAACCTGGAATCAAGGAAGGGAGCACGGGTAGACGAGCTCCCACAAGTGTTATGGGAACTTCGGACTACTACACACACTGCGACCGAGGAAACGCTGTTCTCTATGGCATATGATTCCGAGGCGGTATGCCCAATGGAAATTGGAGTGCCTTCCCTATGTAAAATCCATTACGATGAGGCGATAAACTAAGAAGCTCAAAGGGAAAGCTTGGATTTCCTCCTAGAAAAAAGGAGTGACTCACAGGTAGTGTTGGCCAGGTACCAAGAAAAATGGCCCGCTACTAAGACAAAAGGGTGAAGAAGCGATTCTTTAGAATCAAGGAATTGGATCTTAAAAAGGTCCTTCCTTCTACTCAGGAAGTTGGAGTAGGGACTCTAGGACCTAATTGGGAAGGACCTTATAAAATCATCGCTGAAATAGTGCTCGGCACCTACAAGATAGAAGACCTAAATGGTGTCTCCTTACCTAATCCTTGGAATATAGATCATCTTCGCCGCTATTTTCAATAGGATCAGCCTTTCTCTCGTATGTGATGTCCTTGTATGACTTAACAATGCTTGTGTAATGAAAGCTTACCTATTGAAACTTTGTTAGTTACCAACGGATATGTTTTAATAAGTTGTTCCCAAAAATTGTTGCAACTGATTCCGGTGAAAGTGCAAACCAGGTAGTAAAACTTGGGGCTCCAGCGAAATCAGTTTTAATCATTTTTAAGTTCAAGCTCTCTACTTATTAAGTAGTATTGTCAGGACTGCCACGGATAAATGTTTTATGCAAAGGACTCTTGAAAAGTAATAAAGTTAAACAAAACAGGGGCATTGTCGGTACTGTGCTATTGGCATAACTACACACTTTCCAATCAAACTTACTGAGTAAACATGAATGTCTTAAAGAAATTGATTAAGTCTGAGGGACTATCAAGTGAGATGTGAAAATTTGAAAATCCATGCATACCAAATAAGGCGGAAAGATTGAGTTGTTTACATTGAAACAATTAAAATAATGAAAAATTACATTGTTAAAAAAATCGCATTGTTCAAAAGGAAAAATTATGTACAGAGTAAAAGTAGTAACAAAATAAAAATGACTAAGGGGGAGGGACATCATCTCCAGCGTCGCTGTCGAATACATTCTGGGAAGGCTCGGCGGGATCAGTGGCAGGACCGCTTTCTTCATCATCTTCCAGTTCAAGGTAGAAGGCCTCAATGGTGGAAAGATCCAAATAGAGGAATTTCTCCTTTACACCCCTTAGAGCCATACAGGCACCAATGTTGCCGAAGATTCGCTGCATAAGCCCATACTCTTCGATATTTTCAAAGATATCTTTGAAGTTTTGGATTACTTCGACAACTTTGGCTTCCATACTATGCTCCAGAAGCTTGAGCTTGCCTTCTAAAGAGACCAAAGAGTCAGCATCCTTTTTTTCAGAGCTACTTTTCCTCCTCAAGCGCCCTTTTTAGATCGGCTACCTCGTCAAATAGCTTACCCTTCAGGGCGTTAGACTCAGCCAAAGCCTCGGCAGTCACCGCCTGAGCCTGACAGGCATTGTCGTAATTTTTGCATAGGTTGGCCACGTCTGCTTCTGAGGAGTGAAGGTCCTTTTTTAGCCGCTCATTATCTTCCTTGAGGGCTCTGGATGAGATCTTCACCTCATGAAGGGATTTCCGAGTGGAGGAGAGAGTTTCTTTCAGATCTTTGATCTCTTGCACCATGTCATCCGCATTGTGCAGAGTTATCTTAGTGCTTGCTTCTCTTTGCTCAAGCTCCTTAACTGGCCCCTTCCATATCATCCACCAGAGCTAGAGTCCTTGCGCTCAAATAGATTCCCACCCTTCTGTCCAAAAATTGTCCACCGCAATAGCTACCTTAGCCAAATACCCCTGGAGAGACGCCAGAACATCGGAGTCCAAAATAGATGGCTTAGGGACGAGCCCCTCTTTGACTCGAGCCACCTCCAACGCGGTAGTCTAGTCAGCTCTCTCCACATCACCAGAAGGAGACGCATGTAAGGCCCCGGAACCTTCACCGGATATGGGCAGGTCTGCGGGAGGAATGCTTGAAGGAGCCTCTGCTCCGCTGGATTGGCCCTTACCACCCCTTCTTAATCTTTTTAATGGAGGTTGCTCCTCAGCGACTACCTCCAGCACCTCATCCTCATGAACACTCATCACATCAGAAGGGGCTTGAGGGATTTTTGCTTGCTCCCTTTTCTTCGTCTTCTTTTCCTTCTCTTACCCCTCAGCCATTTTACTGCCATGCTCCTTCTTTACAGCAAGAAGTTATGGTACAAGCTGTACTGCGCCAGAAGAGGCTGGAAGAGGTGGCGGATCAAGCGACCTGGAAGCAGAGGCTTCTTTCGAGGCTTCGGCGATCTTTTTAGTGGCCTCCAGATGGAAGCCCGCAAATACGGATCTTTGCTTCCTCTCCTCGTCACTCCCGGCAGCCAAAATGGGAGGAATCTTCTTGGCCTTCAAACTTTTCAGGGATATCTTGGGAAATTCTCTTGACCCTGCAAGGAACGCGCTAAGTCAGGAAATACATAATGGACTAACATATAAATACCAGAGAAAGAAGTGAATATACCCATATCCCGCATTAAGCCATGCTTGAAAAAGAGCCTTTTAGAGGAGATAACCTTCTAAAAGTCACCACGATACTCGAAGAGCTTCACAACTTCCAGATCCTCTGTAGGAAGTTGATGGGCGTATGGTTTTCCTACAAAATCAAAAAGCAATATATAAGTACAAGAGGTATTAAGGTGCCGAGTCTAAATATGGTGGTACACCCGCATAAGAGAACATAAGAACTCACGAGGGAAAGAAAGGTTTCGGGGAATTTTATTTCAGCGATAGGATCCGAAGGAGTACACTGCCAGTCTCCGCCGACCCAAAACCATTGGGTCCTCCAATTCTTCAGGGACGTTGGATGCCCAGTGATGATGGGAGGATACTGTCCCCGGGGAGTTAAATAATACCGGTTTCTCACATCTGACCTTTTGTCCTTTTCTCTCCTCATGGTTTTCTTCAACATATAGAGGGTGTGGATGATATAAAGAGAAATCGGATGCTCCGGACTGACTTCTTGCCAGATTAACCAAGTCCCCACTACTTGGGTCCGAAAATTCGGGGCTACCTGGTACGGGCATACGTTGTAGCTGCGAAGAAGAACCCTGAAGAATGGGTGAAGAGGCAAGCGCATCCGACACAAAAAAGCATCAAGAATCACCACTACTTGGCCATCCAGAGGGCAGCAGGGTCGACACGACGGATCTCCTGTAGTGACTCTTCTTCTTGAGTCGATAACTTGGCTATGTATGGTTGAGATGATTCACCTTCACTGTCAGAATCACTTAAAGATATTACGCTACAGAACCGCCGTTCTCTTTTCTTCCTATGCTCCCTAAAAAGACGGGAACTAAATACTAAGCAGGATACTGGGCAAAAGCCCCTTATGGGGTCCGCTACCACCATTATTTCCTTCGGGTCCTCTTCCCTAGATCCTTCCATGTTCCCCAGAACCTAACTTACCCCCAGAGATCCCACACAAAAGGAGGTGTGCTCCAAGCACCCCAGAAAAATAAAATATATGTGTGTGTATATATATATATATATATACATGAATGTCCAATATAAGTAATACAATATGAGGACGGGAAGAAATACTAATAAATTGAGGAGTTACCTATTTAAAAAGAGGCAAAGGAGGTTCGATGATGAGCAACGCGACAAGATGAAAGACGGCAAATGGTGGATTCTAATGAAATGTCAAAAGCCTTGCGATGAGTGAGCAGGGAAGATGATGGAGAGAATCTTTAAGAGTTGATAGGGATAACAAAGGAACAAAAGAGGGGGGAAAGGAGGCAAATGAAGGTGAAGGGTTTATAGGAACGTGCCCTGCAAACGTAAACTGTTAACTAGCAAGGTATAGGTTAATCTCCACCCTCCACGTGCCAAAACCTTGTTGGTGGGTTAAATGAAGCGCCAAGCAGTAACATTTTGAAAGGGGAAATAACCGTTCGTGTTAATGAGTAGAGCTCATGAACCGTAATTGCGAGGAACTCAAGAGGCAATCTCTCCAAAGTTATAAATGCACGACAAATATGGATCGCAAATAAATGAACCAACCATATTTGAGGGATTAGTGTTACAACCACATTTTAGTTAAGTATGACGTGTCGCTTATGGGGCCCAATAACCACCCAAGTAAGCCCACAACTACTTGGTTATTATTTGTCTAAGGCATTCCAAGGCCCATTCCATCTGTGGCCGGACTATCTCCCCAATCAGCGTTATCCGAGGCAACCTCAAGGACCGGCAGCTAGGTTAGGCAGAAACGTCACTAACACACAGAACTTTTAAGTGAACTGCAATTTGATGGGACAGCGCCTTTACTGTTGATGTGATAGCAGCCATAACACTATAGTAAGTTGTAATGATTATGATCAACTAAATGGTTAACCTAATCAACTGCTGGGGAGAAGCCACGTGTAAAGGCTAAACACGTGTCATAACAGTAGTAATTGAATGTAACTATAAATAGAACGGGTGGGTCTCTCGGGAAAAGGTGGGTAATCCAATACTCTAACTCAATATTTTACTCTCACTCTCTTTTATCTCTTTTACACACTTATATTTCCAGCACCCAAAATATATTTACTTGAAATGAGTATTGACTTAGGCATCGGAGTGCAAATGAGAGTCATCTTGGTCCCCTTTGCTAGCTGATTGTTTGTCATAGTGCGCAGGAAATCTATGTGTTCAAGAGGGAGGAGCTGAGACGTGTTAATCCAGGGTCCAACCGAATTTTGTGGTCAACAGTATTAATTATTTATTTTGATTATTTAAAAGTATGAGAGATAAATAAGTATATTTTGCCCTCTTAACAAATATTTTGAATGAAAATCGTCTCTAAAGACAAGATGTGAAAATTAATAAAGAGTCAATAATAATAAGATTATAAAAAAAAAAAAAAAAAAACTTGGCAGGATAAATGTAAGAGTAAGGAAAACTTCAAAATTTTCGTTAAAATTAAAATATGGTGTGATTAACAAAAAGTATAGTGTCAATATATTTATCCATTTATTATGTTAAGTTCAACATGAAAGCAGAAATTGTGTATAGTGTGTTTGGTACTTATTTGTCAGGTTATAAAGTAATTTTAAAATGGACACACCACTCAAAATGAAATTAACAGGGTTGTAGAAAACGGTGAAAAAAGTAAACGCATAGTGAAATGATTTAATAAAAGAAATATTATAATATAATAAATTTTAAAAAATTACGTGATTTATACGAAATTATTAAAATTCGTTTAAATATGATTTGTAATGTACTCTATAAGGTATTTTAAAAGAAGTCATAATATTTGAGGATAATTGTATTGACATTACAACATTTGTTAATTACACTACATTTTATTTTTAATGAATATCCCCAAATTTTTCTTGTATTTCCACTTCAATCATCTAATAATTTTCATATTTTGTCCAACAAAAGATGATTTTTGTCCAAAATATTTTTTATAAGGGCAGTAAAACTTATTTATCTCATATTTTTAAAAAATCGAATTAAATAACTAATATAAAAGTCAAAAATAAATATGTTTCACTCTTTTTAATGCATATTAGCAGAATATTTGGATATAAATTGTGATTAAAAATAAAATATGTTAATTAATTGAAAGTTAGGAATAATAATGTTTTGGAAAAAATTGAGGAAATGAAAATAAAAGTGAGTAAATATTAAAAACCTTTATTGTAATTAAAATGTGGTATAGATATTAAAATTTATGGTGTAAATATAACTACCCAATTTTTGAATGGCATAAAAATCATTGCTAAAAGAACCGTTATAATTGACAACGAAATAGTAAAATGTATTTTTTTACAATCAAACACGGTTCAAAATCATTTCAATTATTTTTAAGGTGAATGTAACTAATTCAATTATTTTTAACAAAAAAAAATAAAATAATATGTCATGTTGTATGAATTGCAACTTAATTGTAATTAATTAGTTAGTTACACTTGTAATTGATCACAAAATTGAAGTTAATTTATAATTGTAATTAATTAATTACAAACAGTCAATATGATTTAAATTTCCTGATTACCTGAGTTTGATAATATATTTTATATTCTTAAAATAACTTTTAAAAAGCCTGATATTAAAAAATAAACATCTTAAAGTTTTGTATTTGTGTGCTTAACCTTGTCTCATTCATCTTGTAAAAGCATGGAACAAACAGGACAAGAGACACGGGAAGTTTGCTTAAATGGGCTGAAAAGTCGAGGCCTAGTTTTCTAAACCTTCACTTGAAAATGAACTTCTTCAAAAACAGCCACCTGAAGCAAAATTCTCATCTCCAACACCAGTGAAAGTAAAGGAACCATCATGGATTAAGTGCAAAGAAGAAGCATCTGAACTTCTAGAGAAGTTGAACACATAGTAGACGCATTGTTTGCAATTGAAATTCATTTTCCCTTCGATAAGTGTAACAATCAAAAGTGCATAATTATGAGTCTTCTTAAGTTTGTTTGTGCTTAATTTTGTAGTTGCTTGGTTATTTTAGTTTAAAATATAAATGTGGATGAGATTTGATCAAAACGAGAAAAGTAAGTGCAATGCATGAGAAAAAATTGGTGCACAAGTTTTTCTATGAATATCTCCATGAGGCCCATAATATATTATTGAAAATATAATTGAACTTGGAGTTCAACGCAAAAAAAAAAATTATGAATGTTTGAAAATTCGAAGTTGTAGATTCAAAATTACGAATGTTTGAAATTCAGTTAACGGAACAGACAGTGCCCAAACGATAATTAGACAGAATTACAGCACCAAGGTGCTACAACACAACACCTAGGTCTCGCAGAAGAAACACCTAGTGCCTAGGCACCACGTCGCCTATTTTAATTCCGAATTTTGTATTTTCAAGGCTCTATTTATCTAGGAATCAAACAACCAAGGAAAGAGGCAAAAAAGGGTTACACAAGATCTAAGAAAGGACTTTTCGATGTTGGCTAAATTGCTAATAAAGGAAACAAAGAATTGAAGAGAGAACCAAGGCGAAAAGGAAGATCAAATCACTCTAAAAACAGTTTTTTTCATCTTCTTCTTCATGCTTATAATTTTGAACTTGTTATTTCTTCATTATTTTATCATGAACTAAGTTTGTTTTTTAGAGGATTGATGTAATCTTATGCTAATAATATGTTTTTAATTTTTTTTTCATTAAATTTCTTGAGGTTGCTTGGCCTATGGGAAAAAAGTCGCCATCTTTCCAGAATATCGGCAGTCAGGACAAGATGTTGATATTCATGCCCATGGTTGAAATAAAATTTATTTTTGGATTATTTTCAGATTCGAATTTCAAGAACTCTGTAATCTACACTAATTGGGTTCTTGACTGTACTTTTTTTTAGTTCAAATCATTTGCGAGTTCTTGACTGTACTTTTTTGTTAGTTCAAGTCATTTGCAGTAATTTATTTTGTTGATGACACTGTTTTTGTTTTAATGGTGATTAGTTTTATTTAATGTGTTATTTCCTAAGTTTGATCATTTATGTAAAATTTTGATTTTGTATCCTAATTGAACTTGGCATGTTAATTGAGGACTCGACGTAATAGTACTCAAATAGTTAGAATTTAGATACACAATAGTTTATTCGTGTCATTTTTGACATGTTAATTACATTTTCACAGTTGTTACAATGATCTATTGTTCGTATCAGACACACTATGTTATCCAATTGAGGCACATGTTCATGTGAACATGTGCCTCAATTGGATAACATAGTGTGTCCGATTCGAACAACAGATCACGCCTGATTCCATTTATATGTGTTTTGTGATTCTATTTCTACTCAATTATCTAAGGCAGATATTACTTGGGAAAATATTGTACTGCAGGACATTGTTTTCACTGTTCAAACCATCATTTCAACAAAGCTTGGGATAGACTTTGACTTTGGTCCAACTCCAAGAAAATCACATACTTACGTAAAAATTGATAGGTAAAATTCTTCTTTCCTTAATATCGTCTGTGGTATTTATTCTCATATTCTCGATTTTTTTGAACTTCAATGTTAATTGGTTTATGATTGCCTTTTTTGTCGAGTGAAAGGTGTTGGACGATTTTGAATATGAAAATCTGCATTATTGATTAAGAGTAGTTGTAAACCTTAAAGTAATCCTAACATACCGTATATGTGAGATTGTACATGAAGCGAAGATATTCTTAGAGAGCTTAAATAACTTCAGTTGCTATAGTAAAACTCATAACATAAATAGGAATGGGTAATTATATTCACACCACAATTTTTTATATTTACACCACATTTAATTACATGGAAGTTTTTTAATATTTGCTTACTTTTGCTTCTATGTCTTCAATTTTTTTTTCAAAGCATTATTATTCTTAACTTTCAATTAATTAACAAATATTATTTTTAATCACAATTTATATCCAAATATTATGCTAATGTGCATTGAAAATAGAGGGAAAATATTTATTTTTGACTTTTGTATTTGTTATTTACTTCGGTTATTTAAAAATACGAGAGATAAATAAGTTTTTTCGCCCTCATAAAAAATATTTTGGACAAAAATCATTTTTATGGACAAGATATGAAAATTAACAGATGATTGATAATAAAAGATTTATATAAAAAATTTGGGAGCATAAGTGTAAAAATAAGAAAAGCTTATGAATATTTATTAAAAATAAAATGTAGTGTATTTAACAAATTTTGTGGTGCCAATATAATTACCCAATATGAATTTGTGACTATTTTCTTGACCATTGCACTTAAAAATAAAAAATAAATAAAAATAAAAATCACATTGTTTATACTTAACACAAAACATTTTAGAGAACCTAACTTAATACTTTATGAAGAATGTGCAGAAAGTGAGTTCAAGTTAAATGCAAAACTATTTATAATTGTGATAGAACTATGATTTTTTGTGACCAACTGTGACTTTATGAGGTGGGCGAGGTAGTGTGGGAAGGAACGGACATGTTGCTTTTTTTTTTTTTTTAATGGACGGACAAGCTGTTTTTAAATATTGTTTGGATTTTTCATTTAAGATTTATTTTATTATATAAGTGATAATTATTTTTATATTATATTATATTTTATATATATATTAATCAGTATTTAACACCTGAAGAAAAAAAATTAAGTTTGTTAGTTTTATATATATATATATATATATATAATATATATTAATTAATCAGTATTTAACACCTGAAGAAAAAAAAATTAAATTTGTTAGTTTTAAAGAGTTAACGTAATATCTAGGACTTGTATACTCTTTCCTATTTATTCATATTACGCCAATCATATTAAAAAAAATTATAATTTGACTAGTTATGAACGGTGTGTTAGATTGAACAATAGATACATCTATCATCTCTCTCTCTCTCTTTAATCACATCCAATCTCATAATCTAAGCAAATTAAAGATGAATAAGAAATTCAAATTGTATTTTCCATAGAGAATACTACTGCTATATAATGTTATATTTTAAATAATCTTATTGTAAAACTACGTATAAAAGACGCACTAATTACTTGCAAGTGATATGACAACTTGTAGCAATATCAAAACAAAGTTGTAAATCTTTGAACACATCTTTCATTGGATTTTTATCAAGAGCTTTCAGTCCCATCTTATCCATATAATTAATTATTTATCTATCCATTTCAAGGATAATGGACTATATGCAATGATTTCACAAGAAAAATGTCTTATTGTTCAATGAATAAATTCCTAATATGACACCTACTAAGATTTATCTTTCCTTATCATCTTCTTTTTGTTGATCGACATTCAAATATCCACATTTTATATGTAATAAATTGGGTTAATATGTCTACAAAGATATGATTGGATTTTAGTACTCAATTTCAATCTTTTTTTTTTTTTTTGGAGTAGGATATATTCAATTATTTAGCAACAATTCATTATCTATTTCTCTTCTATTTTCTTCCTTTTGGAGGCGTACACCTCATACAAAGTGTTTATCTGAAACTTTCCGTTGCCAGTAGATCTTTCTTATGGAATAAAAGACATAACTGTTGTTATTCTTAAGAGTGAATTTTTTTTTTTTTTAACGAAATCATGACACAATTAAAGGTTGGTTTTATATGGTTGCACAAAGTTGAATTCAATTTTTCTTTTTTATTATACATAAATTAGTTGATGAACTTGTAAGTCGTGTTAATTTAATATAAAATACTCAACATAATTGTAGTTGTTGCCCGATTGACTTTACCAAACTTGACAATAACAATATGCCAAACACGTGGATCACTTTACCGTGTCAAAATAAAATACATAAATAGTCAGACCATTAACGAACATCTAGAAAGATATTTCACGATATGGATGAAAGCAATATCCAAGAAGCATTTACTTAACATGCACTAATCTTGTAAACTTGCTATACACCATGAATTCCCACTAGCAACCTAATTATTTGACAAGTTAAAAATGTATAGTATCATTACAAATTCTCTTTATAATGTATGATACCATAGGGCAAAGGGAAGTAACTAGACATAATTTTGTCTAAAGGCATGCCATGGATCATGGCCTACCAAAGTTACATTTACCATCATTCTTCATTCTTGCAAATTATAAGTTCGGTTTAGAAAAAGTTAATTTTATTTATTAAAATGATAATAAATAAATTTCTTTATATGTATCATAATTAAATATGTACTAAAATAATAAGTTTCTTAAAATTTCTTTTTTTTTACTTGTAATTTGCTCAGGTGGTCGCGAGCATGCTCTACAAGACTATTTTCTAATATTTCAAATCAAATCTTACTTCGAAAAAAAGTTTTGAGGTTAGACTACAAAATTTTATTCATTTCATTAACCGACAAAATTTTATTCATTTCATTTTTAAATCTACTCAAAGGTTCGATAGAGTTATCACTTCATGTCTAATTAAAATTTGATCTATATCTTCCTATCTAGCACGTTTGTTGAAAGTGATTATTCTCATGAACAAGGGACAATTTAGTATACGTAAACATGCTCCGGCCACTTAAACTATAATATTTTATTTATGGGCACACCAACTTCTTGAAAATATTAATTTAACATAACTTGATATAATTAATTCATGTTTGGTTAAGCTTAAAGATATTAATTTTAAGCAACTTTTTGTTTTTAAATGTTTTACTATTAATAAGATTTATTTATTTATTATAAGTCATGACTCTTACCTTAATATCAAGATAAACAATTTATTTTTCCAACTTTGATAATGAACGCTAGTTATTTTATAATTTACTTATTACTTATAACATACTTTTAAACTAATCAAGCATTGTCATAAATAAATAAAATATTATTCTTATCTTATATATATTATTAATAAGAAAAATAACACGTCTAAACATGATTACAAAATTTTACATACAATTATGAATATAGAGATACCATTTATTGAGCTGTTGGGCAATAGAAATGTGTAACCCCACTTGCCAACAACTTATGGAAAAAAAGCTAAACCACTACAGCAACTTCTCTTTCGAGAACACAAAGGTACTCGGCAATGTCAATGCCGTAGATCTCAGTGTCCCATTATCATACAAATTACTACCCCTTTTTCCACCCTTTAATTCCAATATGTTGTCATGAATCTCGACCAAGACTTCCGTGCGTATTTAGGCATAGTATTAGATTGTAAATAACAGTTCGTTTTATGAAATTATTTTTTCTTTTTTTCTTTCTCGATTATGTTTGGGGTGACCAATAAATAAGCTCCAAATGTGTAGCTTATTTAACCCACAAAACTTTGAACATTGGACACCAAGCATCGATTTTATAATGCCCTAAATTAGAATAATTTTAGGGAGACATTTTAAATTGATATTTTTAAATAACATTTTGACTTGTCGAACATACATTGGATTGTGTAAATAACTACCACATCCCTTACTTTTTCACCACTCAATGTATCTGCGTCATGTCACAATGTCACTTAAAAATATCAATTAAAAATATCTCCCTAAAATTACTAATAATAATTTATTAGAGAAAAATCGACAGAAACAATACATCAAGATATGTTCGGAAGGTTTGGGTGGTGTACAAAGATTATGATTTCCCTTTTCTATTAATTTTGTTCAATTCAACCTACTAATTACTATAAGCCTCTCTTCTTTAAACGCAATCATTACAATTTATAAATAACAATATTTTTAAAATTACTTTTAATCACACACATTTCTTTCTTCAATTTTCAACCACACATTTTACATAAATAAAATATTAAAAATAAATTAATTTATAATTGTCACAACATTGCCGAACATAGCCTTGCTTCAATAGTTGAAGTTCACAGTGGATAGGTTACAAGATGCTAGCTAACACATTATAAATGATCGATAAGCTAAATAAAACTTCAAAAAAAAATCATCGATTCAATATTGATGCGACAATAAGTTCTATTAGATGATCATAATTAAAAATAAATAAAACTTATTTTCAAGTGAAAATACTAAAATCACTCAATAGTAGTGACACTAGTTATAACAATAAGATATTAAAATTTATCAAATTCAAAAACAATAAAAACCTTAATTGGGCCCTATTAGTATAGAAGACGAGGTAACATTTCTCATCTAGTTTTATATATGTAGAAAATAAATAATAAGATGAAAGTGGAGTCAAATTGAAGACGATATAGATAAAGTTTAAGTGGAAATGAGCCCATAATACAAACAAATTGTCCGGTCTATATGGTCAAGATTCTCAATCCGTGTCTTCTCGTGGCTATCTTTTTGTTACAAAAATAACTTTTTAGCTTTTTCATTGTATCTTCTTCAATTTTGAATAAACTAAAAAATTAATTTTAGTCATGAATTGATTTTCATTTTAAAAAGTTTTTTTGAAAAAATTATTTTAATAATGATTTTTAGAAGAACGTGAGATTAAAAAATAGAAAATCTTTTTTGAGTTTATTTATATTATTATTTTATTAATAAATGTATAATTTAAATTAAGAGAGAAAAATATTTTAAATTTACGCACATATTATCGTACATATATTATTACCCACAGCATTACAAGTTTTATAGGTTTACTAAAGTGTCATCAACAAAAAGTGCAATTGCTCGTGTTTTTTTCCCATCCTTTTATGCCTTGTCCCTTTTATTTTTTGCATGGAGCAAAACACGTTTTTCATAGGAATGACAATGAATCGGGTTCGGGGCGGATCAGGGTCGACCCGTCCCGAACTCGATATGGGAGAACCTCGCCCCGCCCAGACCCGTCCCGCGACTGTTCGCGGGGTGGGTTGGGGGGTCACGGTCCCGCTCCGTCAAATGACTCGAATTTTTTTTTTAAATTGGTAATAAAATTTTAGGTAAAAAACTTAGGAGTCGAACTATTTAGAGTTTTTAAGTTTGAACTTTATACATAATATGTATATTTGAAGGGGAAAAAAATCATTAAAAAACATAAATGGTATGGTGGTTATATATTCTCATACCCTTAAATTCCACTAAGGTTCAATTCTTCTAGACCTCATTAAATTTATTTTTAGTTTCTCATTCCAAAAAAAAAAATCTCGGGGCGGGGCGAGTCCGCCCCGAACCTGCCCCGAAAAGCTGTTCGGGGCGGAAAACCCGCCTCGCGGACCCGACGGGGCGGGTCGTTTCAGGTCCTCCGAGTTTCGGGTCGTTCGGGTTTTTTTGCCATCCCTAGTTCTTCATTACAGAACAACATTTTAAAGTTGTTCGATGTACATTTGAAGCTCAAATTTGTCCGAAAGATTAATATATTTTATAATATAAAGTACGTAATACATCGTCAAAATTGAACTTTTTTTTTTTTTTTTTAATTATTTTTACCTTACTCTACTGCATAAGAGCACCCCCCCGGGGGGGGGGGGAGGAGAATACAGTTGGAATTAAATATTTTAACCTATTGAAATAATTTCTATGAATCATATAAGAAAATATCTTATTTCGTATATAGGATTTTGCATAGTCTAAAAGTTAATCAAAAGGTATGGATAAATATGTCTATATTTAAATTCTTTTATATACATCTCGTTGTCAATATATATCCTCCATCCTATTGTTCTAATTTCAATGCACATTTTTAAATATACTTTATCGATTCATTGAAGTCATATTTTATAACATGATGGTTATCGGTGCCCTTACAATGTACATTCGATGAAGTATGGAGTATGTTTTTTACGTAAAATATAATTTTTTTTAAAAGTTTATTTTTTATTTTATTTTATTTTTATTTTTCCCTACGATTTCAATTTGAGTCAAAGAAGGGGAAATCACTTTTAATTGAAATCCTAACCTACGGTATTAATTGAAAAATTACCGATCTCTAATTATGATATAAACTATCAAGATATGTAATTTTTTTTTTTTTTAATATATGAGCTATATCAATGAACCTCGTACCTAAAACGATCATGGGAAAGGTTGATATTTATTACTTAGAGAAATGATATTGATAAATTAGTATTCTTAATTATATTTTTTAAGAATGGCAATTTACTCGAAAATTTCGCTCGCACGTTATGTCCCAACCCGATGGAAAGGCGGGGCAATTTCCGATGTAGTTAGTTTTAACAAAAAAACTAAAATTTATTTAGAACACTTTTATCAATTTTTAATACCGTAATTCGACCGATTAACTAAGCCATTACTCAAGTTTTACGCCCATTTTTCTTATTCAACTCAACAAGTGAACGTGACTGAATGTCCGAGCGTAATGAAACTTGAAGCGAAGTAGATTTTATTATTAGTTCTTGAATAATTTTAAGTTTCTAGAGAATGTTGACCATAAAATGTTTCTTGCAAGTAATGCATTTTTTACTTGATATTTAATATTTGAGTAATGCTATTCTACCACACTCGGGATCACACCGAATGCCATCCTACTCACATGGACGCGTGGGGTCGCACATTATGAGAGCGGCCCCACACACTTACATGTGAGGGTGTAGCACTTAGTGTAGTAAAAATTGTTTGATAAAGTAACATTATTCTTAATATTTTCTTATAAAAAATAAAGAGAGAAAGAGAGAGAAAACAAACCTAAAAATATTTTGTCCCAAATAGACCATCCATTAAATGATTTAATGCCCAAAATCAATATAATTTGGATTAACAATCTAAGATAAATTTGACCATAATGTATCCACATAATTTAGGTCAACTAATGATTGTTTAAATGCGTATGAATAGTACCTTAAACTTGTTTCTTAATACTTGTGAAAGTCGTCAAACTATTCAACTTCATTTTGTTTTGACGTCCTTTTCAATTAACACAACCCAAAAAAATAAAATAAAATAAAAAATCAAAGTACTAATTGAAAATAATGTTTGTTCATAACTTTTTCTTTTTTCGACAAGATTGATTTCAAATCGATTTCACCATCCGACCATCGAATCATTAAGATAAGGATAAGGATAATTAGTGATTCTAAAAACTTGAACCATCAAAGGCACATTTAATCATTTGGTGGGAAAGGGTCCCAAAGTCCCATCATTTATTGTAAAAAGATGCAATGATAAAAGAATTAAAGCCATTAATACTTCTTATCAACCTATAATTACTTTTCGTTGAAAATGAATAAAAAAGACACAATGATTTTCCAACTCATTTCAAAATTTAATTTTTTTTTTTTTTTTTTTTTTGTTAAACTTAAATAGTTCATTTATAAATAAATATATAAGTCATAAATAATTTACTTTTAGGCTAAATATACACACAACATTTTCTTATATGTGTACCACTTTTAATTGTATGAAATGTTCATAACATTTAGTCAACGTCACAATTATATTCCAAACATTTTTTCTTTGTATTCTTATTTTGCTTCTTCCATTAATTAATACATCTTGTCTCTCCCATTGAGTTTTATAAAAAAAATTCGTTAAGAGGAAATAAAGAAATTTATTTATCCCTCGTAAATTTAATAAGTAAAAAAAATCAAAATCATAATTAAATACTTGTCCATCGTTTTAAAGCATGATAACAAATTTTTTTCGATGAAAATCTTAGTTGAATAGAAAATTTACTAATTGTTGAAAATTTAATGATAAAAATTTGAGAGAAAAAAAATTAAGAACGTAATTATAACAATCTATAATGACTAGGGATCAATAATACAATTAAAATGTGGTGTGTTTATCAAAAATTGTGGTGCTAATATAATTACCCTTACTTTTATTTGTTGAAGTAAAAAATATGCAAATTATTTATTTTGATAATAAAGTAAAAAAGAAAGCAATATTTTTTTTTATTTGTTTAAAAGTAAATTTTCTCATATAGGTTTGGAATAACAATTTATGTACATATAACTTTTAGAACTATTCGAAAGAAATGTAGATTAGAAAATATCATTCACAACAACAAATAATGTTCGATTGTAGCGAAATTATGTCATTTTTAGAATGCTAATAAAACAAACTTTTCTTTATGTAAATTCATAGGCGAATATAAATTTTTTTCTTCCTTGACTCCATGTGATATTTACTTAGTACCGTATTAGTAATGCTAGTGTCTTTTAGTAACTAATAATAGGTGATCGGTATATTTTTGGTCATTTCATTATCAGAATATTACTTTTCACCTTAAGGCTCAAGGTCATGCTTTGGACCGGCTTTCTATCTTGCACAACATCACACTTTGGATCGACCTCTCTATGTCCCGAGGTCACCCATTTGGGTCGATTTGTTCATAAAAGCATTGTAGTCTTATTATGGGCCAACCTTAGTCCCAAAACACGTTAATGAGCTATGTCTTTAGTCTTACATCCTAGAAAATCAAGTGATCAGTACAAATTTACGACGCCCTAAAATAAGCTAAGGATTTGGAGTATAACAGGTCGGGCAACAATGCTCGACCATGTATAGATCGGGATTGTTGCTCGGCCTCGCTAGGTTACTCTCCGTTTATTCAACATATTTTCCCGGGCTTATCCTATTACTACATAGGTCGGTCACTCCCGACCTTATCAAAAATCTCATTGATGATAAGATATATGGTAGGCCTGTCCCGATTACATCACGCTTAGAAGCCCAGCACAGATACAACTTCGAACCTTCTTCATTAATGGGCTTCATTCATGGACCTCCTTCTTGGGCCTCCATAACAAGACGTATCTTATAAGGAAACCTTCTAAAAAAGGGGAACTATATTCTTGTAAAGATAGAATTCTCCTTGAAAGGTAAGGTTATATAAAAAAGACTCATTCTTCAATTAAAGAAGGTTATGGGCTTTTTTCAGCCATATAAATATAGCTCTTATGATCACAATATTCATTCATAATTCTTTACATATATTCCAGTTATATATTTTTCTATTTCTCTCCAAAATACTAATTCTCACACCGGAGGGGCGACGAGGGCATCCCTCGTTGCCTTTTTTGCAGGTTTCTTGGAAGCTTGGATCATCATCTCCAACAAAATATCAGCTTTTGATCTTGCCACGTCAAGGTCAGAAAAATTACCGAAACAAATGACGTCATCTGTGGGAATCTGATCAAAAAATCATATTGTTGAAAGATCAATTTCCAACTAAAGTAATAAAAAAAATCAGAATATTCGAAGATCTAGAGGCATTATCTGCTGGGTCTCTTTATTGGAGTGTTTACCATCAAGAAATATTGATTTTCCATATTGTTTCTTTCGCCAATATTAAGCAAAGAGACCGACCAAGATTGGAATGCCCATTGAAAAACAATTTTCAAAATAATGGCTCCAGCAATGAAAATAACTCCAAGGTCATGAAGTATCTGGACAATATCACAGTGATAGCAACGTGCAAGGGGTCGAAACATGACTTGTTCTTGGAAGTGCTACCTTCCTTGGTGCAATAAGGAAACAACTCCTTCACCACATCAATATGCCCTCACTCGACCGTAGTGAAAAGAGGGGTCTTCCCTAGTTCATCGACCTCATTCACCACGGCTGTTTTGATCTCCGCTAGTTCGGCATCAAACTCAGCCACACTCGTTGTCTGCAGCATCTGCTCATCGACCTCTCCCAATATTTACCTCACCAGGAACGCATCGCCCTTCTACGCTTCCAGATGTAGCTCATTGTCGTTGTGTCTCCCCGTCACCTACTTTATCGGTGTCGATGGTCATGGGAACTTCCTGAGAAACCGTATGCCCCACCAGAATCCTTCGGTAATCCTATTACTGGGTCGAATAATCCTATTGCTTGGTCAAATAATTATGGTGCTGGTCGAATCAATTGATCCGATGAAATATCAGATACTAGATGATATTACCAGTTCAAATTGGGTTTGACCTCACGTTGTTTGGAATTCATCACCATGCTTCCATGTGTTATTCTCTGATGACCATTTTAGCATGCAACATGTTCAATTGAATACCCCAACCCAGATTGGGGGAATTGGTTGACCATGTTCCTTGCAAGAAGTCACGACCAGCAGTAATGTGGTCGGACTGCTGGGGGCAGTGACCGCACGAAACAGGTCTTCAACCATTATTATTGATACCGGTTGATCCAACACACTACTTGATTCTTTAGCATCCGATGAAAGCTATCATGGAAACTAAATCGATGTTCCATCCTCGACCTACAATTCTGTGTTCCTTAAAAATGATTTCACAGACAACAAATCATCGCTGTTAGTTATGAATCTTCATGCTAGTAAATGCAGAAATTTTTGGGTTTATTGCTATGTTAGTACCCTTCGGTTGTTGTTATCCACCAATTACTCAAATAAAACGGGATTCAAGTTTGGATCGGATTTTAATCTTTGGTCACAAAACGGGTTGAGAAAATCTTCATAATTTAGAACGTGAATCACACTTCTTACGTTCGATAAAAAAGCCGAAGTCATCATTGCAACTTCACACAGAAGGGACTTGAAGTTGAAAAATTATCTATGGCTTCCTCTCTGCACCGGATTTCTAGATAAATTTTAGTTTTTTTTAGCCATTGGATTGCCCTATTTCTCATTTTTGGCAAAAGATCATGCACCCAATTAAAGCTTGCTCCAACAAGCTGCTGCTTTGGATGATCTCGAGATCTTCCCTTAGATGGAAACTCTTTACTGGAGGAAACAATTCTTTAAATACTTGATTATTTTCCCATTTGCCTCTCAGACAACTACAGAATCCAGGTGTACTCTTACCATACTCATCAATTCTTTCGCAATTTGGTAGAAATTTGGTGTAAGAACTTAACAATCACACAAATCCTGTGTGATTCTATTGCATCAAATGTGATTCAATAGATTTGACTATTATCATGCTTAAAATAAATCTCTCTTGCTGAAGTTTTGGAAAAATCATTATGACCCGCAATATCACATAATGATAGTTATTGATCTTTGTGGAAGATAACGATTTAGATAGAGATATTAGTTTGTGATCTTATTGATAATATGACCAAAAATCAAGGTGAATTGGTATATATGAAAAACCTAATTCAATCATTTTTCTTGATGACTTCGATTATAATAGAGCACATGTCATCATCCTTGGTTTCTTTATCTTGTTTGACCAATTCATCACCTTCCATACATGGGAACCCATAAAGCACCAAAATCTGTTTTCTATTATTCCCATTCAAGTCAATATCTTTAGCATTAGCATATATTTCACTATCATTATTTTCATCTATAATTTAGCTAGGATAGGTGCAAGATGACTCCGAATGCAAATCCTTTGTGTCACATGCTGCACTTCTATATTGAGCACCATTTTTTAAATCATTCACTAGACTTGTTCACTACGTCCTGCAAAATTTTGCACTTGAGACTACTTGGCTAAGCCTCTAGTCACTATGTTATTACTTCCTTGTTGACATTAACAAACAAAGGAGATATTGAGATGTTTTCATTCATTTGCTTCCATCAAAGAATGAAAAGTTTTTAAATCCATATCATTAGTAGTTTGAAATTTTATTGGATTTGATAAATTGGCAGTAACCTTAATTTGACTTCAATTTTTGTCCCTAATGCGAGATATTGCATAAAACGCCTCAACCGGATCTCATGTCCACTACGGTGCAATGTGACTTCTCGTTGTAATTGTTGAGCCTTTTGATCAAATCTGTCAAAGCAACTACTGCTTAACGATGACTAAGGATTTCCCCAAGTTCTTGATCATTTTTGGATCCGCCCGAGGAATTGCAAAAACAAGGTGTACCCTAACACTCTTTATTAATTCAATAATTATGGCATAACATTGATCATGTGTTAGAGCTCAAAAATTTTGCAATCCCATCTTTATCTATTGCTACTGCTAAATAAAGAGTTAGTAAACTCTAAATAGGATTAATTATCTTTGCCCAAATTGATATTCTATTCGGTAAGTTGAGACTAGTTTATTAAATCTGCAATAGCTTGCGATATGTGAATTCAAGAAATACACTTTCTGATCATTAGATGATTATGGGTTCCGCTATTTCTCATAACAAACCAAAAGCTACGACCAAGACTCAAAATGGAAATTTCTCGGTACAATTCTGGCAAAACAATTATAATCTATGAGCAATATGCCTAAGGATTACAATCAATTAATTATTGATTTTTGCGAAAATCGTGAAAGCCTCATAATCTATTAATATGCGAATTTAATTGATGAAATCCGATTGTGATTTTGGTCTCATTATTTACACAACCTCAAGTATGATCTGATCAATAATACACAAGTTAAATTCAAAATGCTTGCTGAATTTGAAGTTATTTGATTCATTCACATGATGATTCATGTTATTTTTTGTGATCTAAAGTTTATATAACTTGAAAATTAGCTGATTTAAGTAGCAAATTATAAAGTAACTCACACAGTGACCAATTATGTAAAACATCATATTTCTATGTGATCATCAATAGAAACACTTAAAATATTTTAGCATGACCTTCCTGGGTACAATCTACATTGATTAAAACGCTCCAACCTTTTTCAATAGCTAATTTTATTAATTGAAAAAAGGTTTGCTTCGAATCAATTAAATTCCCGTTAAAACAAGTTTGGGCTTATTACTCAACATAAGCTCGGCTTACCATTCCTTAACGTTGACTTGTGCTCATTACTTAAACATGAGCTCGACCTATTATTTTCTAACACCAGCTCGGGCTTATGTGCTAACATAAGCTTGACCTATAACTCCCACAATAACAAGCTCATTATTTCTTAATATGAGCTCGGCTTATTGCTTCTCAACATAAGTTAGAGGTTATTACTTAACATAATCTCGGCTTATTGCTTCTCAACATAAGTTAAAGATTATTACTTAACATAATCTCGACTTATTCCTTACTTAAACATATGAATAAGCTCTACTATCAATGCAAGCCATAATCCCTCGTCAATATGAGGTTAGCTTCTATGCCCTCCAGTCATCGAACGAAAATAATTGTGATAATTAAAGAAAACCTACCATACCACATTGGGAATGATTTACAACGTCGACCACAAAGCATGACTTTACAAATTATCTCCCAAAAACACAAAATAATTTACAATGTCTCATATGGCAAGGCGTTACAAATTATTTCATCGCAAATAATTTACAATGCCTCGTATGGTAAGGCGTTACAAATTATTTCCTTACAAATAATTTACAATGTCTCGTATGGCAAAGCGTTACAAATTATTTCCTTACAAATAATATACAATGTCTCATATGGCAAGGCGTTACAAATTATTTCCTAACAAATAATTTACAATGTCTCATATGGCAAGGCGTTACAAATTATTTCATCACAAATAATTTACAATGTCTCATATGGCAAAGCATTACAAATTATTTCCTCACAAATAATTTACAAATTATTTCCTTACAAATAATTTATAATCTCTCATATGACAAGGCGTTACAAATTATTTCCTCATAAATAAATTATAAGGTCGACCAAAATATCCGACCTGACGAATTATTTTAGCACGAATAATGTACGGGATCAACCATCATGCCCGGCCTCACAGATTGCTTCCATATGAAGAGTTTATAAGGTCAGCCCATATGCCCGACCTATCAAACTATCTCTTTTTTACACAAAGTCAAGGGTTTGATCCCTTCTTTGTACAAAAAGTTTATAAGGTCGACCTACCTACCCGACCTATTTCCTTAAATTACGCAAAGTCAAGGGTTTGACCCTTCTTTGTGCAAAAGGTTTACAAGGTCGGTTTAAATGCCCGACCTGACTAACAATTCCCTTAAAACTACACAAAGTCAAATAATTTACAAGGTGGGTCACATGGCACGAATTTATAAACTATTTCCTCAAAAACACGAAGTCGAGGACCTGACCATTTCTTTGTGTAAATCCTATACAAGATTGGCCTTGATCGACCTTACAAATTGTTTTCCATAAATTCACAAATTCAAAAGCTTGATCACTTCTTTGTGTAAATTATTTACAAGGTCGGTCTTGATCGACGTTACAAATTATTTTTCATAAACTCACAAAAGGGCAGGACTTGACCCCTCCTTTGCGCTAAAGTCCATAAGGTTGGCCATGATTGACCTGTATAACTATACTTCAAAATTATAAAGGGTTTCTAGTTCAAAGCACGGGCTCACTACTATATTCAAAATACTCAACCTGTCAACCATTCTTGTAAGTTACACAAAATCAAGGACTTGGCCCATTCTCTGTGCGAAAATTTACAAGGTCGGCCACAATACCCGACCTTACAAATAAATTCCCAAAAATTACAAAGTGAAGGGCTTGACCATTTCTTTATTAAAATAATTTACAAGGTCGGTCACATAGCACGACATTCACAAGTTATTGATGACACTACCTAGCAAAGTTGTTTCTTGCCCACGCGCAAGGGCTCAAAGCTTTAAACCACGAGCAAACAATTAGATACTTGCTCATGCAATTACACATGGTCATTCTCAAGTAGTCAAGTAATCAAATCACATAATGAAGTCCCCGGATCTACATAAGCTTAGGTTTATTACTTTACATGCTCGGGCTTATTTACATTCTACATAATGCTCGGGTTTATTACATAACATAAACTCATGCTTAATTCTTGCTAACATATGCTCGAGCTCATTACTTAACATAAGTTCATGCTTTACTCTCGCTCACATAAGTCCAAGCTTATTCCTTGATATAATCTCGGCTTATTCTTGCTTAACAAAAGCTCGAGCTCATTACTTGACATGAACTCATGCTTAATTCTTGCTAACATATGCTCGAGCTCATTACTTAACATAAGTTCATGCTTTACTCTCGCTCACATAAGTTCAAGCTTATTCCTTGATATAAGCTCGGCTTATTATTGCTTAACAAAAGCTCGAGCTCATTACTTGACATAAGCTCGTGCTTAATTCTTGCCAACATAAACTAAAGCTCATTCGTTAACATAACCTCTGCTTATTCTTACATAACATGAGCTCAACTTATTATAAAAGCTTGAACTCATTACTTAGCATGGACTTGGCTTATTATTTATTAACATAAGCTGCAACATAACCGTTGAATCACATCCTACCAAAACCACGCTGTCTCATTATTTCATGTCCATCTCTCCCCGAGCTCGAGGTGGGATGCACGGGGGCTTATAATTAGTCTAAATTCTGTCTTGCATGGGCAGCTAAAAAAATCCTACTTCAATATGGCAATTGGATATTATACAACCGTATCCTAATACTGTCATCAAGACTCCAACATCTCCAAACTATCCGAATAACCTAATTCTAACTGGAATGTGCTACTTCCTCTATAAATACAGGGTCTTCAACCACTGTCTGGTTCATAAAGGACAAGACCTCTACTTGTGAATTAGTGAAACTCATGAGATGGGACGAATGTAAGAACACTCTCAGTTGTTCTCAAGATTTGGTAAGTGAAAGTCTTTGGCTAGAAGTGAGACCATGTTTCATAGCACGACCTTAACTTTACTTTAGAAATAATTAAACTCAATATGACATACGCCAGAGGCCGGAGCTCGACCTCTGACGCACGGGGGCTAATGATCGGTATATTTTTGGTCATTCCATTATCAGAATATTACTTTTCACCTTAAGGCCCAAGGTCATGCTTTGGGCCGGCCTTCTATCTTGCACAACATCACACTTTGGATCGACCTCTCTATGGCCCAAGGTCACCCCTTTGGGTCGATTTGTTCATAGAAGCATTGTAGTCTTATTATGGGTCAACCCTAGTCCCAAAACACGTTAATGAGCTATGTCTTTAGCCTTATATCCTAGAAAATCAAGTGATCAATACAAATTCACGACGCCCTAAAATAAGATAGGGATTTGGAGTATAACAGGTCGGGCAACAATGCTCGGCCATGTATAGATCGAGATTGTTGCTCGGTCTCGCTAGGTTACTCTCCGTTTATTCAACATATTTGCCCGGGCTTATCCTATCACTACATAGGTCGGTCACTCCCGACCTTATCAAAAATCTCATTGATGATAAGATATATGGTCGGCCTGTCCCGGTCACATCACGCTTAGAAGCCCAGCACAGATACGACTTCGAACCTTCTTCATTAATGGGCTTCATTCATTGACCTCCTTCTTTGGCCTCCATAACAAGACGTATCTTATAAGGAAACCTCCTAAAAAATGGGAACTCTATTCTTGTAAATATATAATTCTCCTTGAAAGGTAAGTTTATATCAAAAAGACTCCTTCTTCAATTAAAGAAGGTTATGGGCTTTTTTCAGCCCTATAAATACAGCTCTTATGATCATAATATTCATTCATAATTCTTTACATATATTCCAGTTATATATTTTTCTACTTCTCTCCAAAATACTAATTTTCACACCGGAGGGGCGACGAGGGCATCCCTCGTTGGCTTTTTTGCAGGTTTCTTGGAAGCTTGGATCATCATCTCCAACAAAATATCAGCTTTTGATCTCGCCACATTAAGGTCAGAAAAATTACCGAAACAGTAGGTAATTAGAAAATCTTTTGCTCACTAGTACGCGAGTTATTTTAACTAATAATTAAAATAATTAAACTTGGCAATTATTTAATTAGTTACTCAAATTATTTTTAATATTATATCCCGTCTCTCAAATAAAAAATAATAAAAGCATATTTGCACAACTATGCCTAATTAATCAAAAAAAAAAGAGTCAAATTTGTGATAAATTAATAATCTATTTAGAGCAAGTGCATAGTGTATTATTATTTCCATATACAACTTTTTTGAAATTTTACCTAACAAGAAAAAAATATATATGACTTATAATAAATAAAAAAATGTAAATTAGGCCCTTGTTTAAGCCGCATTTTTGGTGTATAAAAAAAATTGAACAATATTTTTTTAAAATTGTGATTAAAATTATAAAAAAATTTGCAATATTTTTAAACCTAGATCGGGCCGGCTGGCAAACCCTCGACCCGAGCCAAAAATCGAGCTAGGTGATCCCCAAAATTAATCTACAACCTGAGTCGACCTTGGAAATCCAGCCGACCAGGTAGACCCGACCCGACTTTGCCCCATGTTTTGTATTTTTTTTTATATTTTTTAATATTATCTTAATACCGGGGTTGATCCTCTGATCTTTGACTCGATTTTTTAGTTAGGTCGAATATGAAAATACTGGACTTTTGAGTTTAACTGTAATGTTATTTTATGGGATAATTATACTACATATTCCTTTTTATCCATGAAATTTTACTTATATGAATATTTTAATTGATTTTTACTTATTTTTCTTTTTTCTATTCAAACCCCACGATCTTCTCACCAACACCATGACACCACCTCTATGTCACCTTAATTTTCCTCGACAAGGCTCCAGCGACCTACTTAGGGTGAATGTGTTGTTGCAAGACATCACCATTGAGTTCTCATCAATTCTACAATATATTTGATAAAATGTTTGACTAAAGTATAATGAAAAATTGAAAGTATCGTGGTGTAATACAAAAATTCAGCTATAAGTATCATAAAAATTTGAAAAAGTTTTAGGTGTGATACCAAAATTTGAAAAGTATCATAAGAATCATAATAGCATTTCCAATCATGATCTAAATTAATATATCTGAAATCACTTTTACATCTCAAAATTACGCCCCGTGGATCTATATCAAAATTTTGCTTTATACGAGTTAAATTTAGTTTTTGAACAATTTTTTTAGCTAGCTCGTAAATTATAACATATAATTTACGAGCTAGCTAAAAATTAGATATTTGGTAAAGAAAATAAAAATATTAAAATATTAAAGATGTGCAAATTAATATAAGAATTTCAAATTATAATGTAAATTAATATAATATATGCAAATTATTTATTTCGCATCAAAGTTTCATGAATTCACAGTTAAATTAAGGTGATATTTGTTCCATATGAACTATGAAGGTGAAAAACTATATTCAAATGTTGATCATTTTTTAAATCTTTTGCTGGAATTCTAATTTACATTTCTTTTACACCCTCCAATTGGAGACAATTTTGATGAATTTGGGATCTAAATCACTAATTAGAGTTAGAGTTAATATATACCTTCATTGTAGATGATCTAAGTATCATAATGTGATATTTGTTTTGAAGAAAATAATTTTCAAAAAAAAAAAATTGAATTATGAATAGTGATGGCAACGGGGCGGGTTCGGGGCGGGTCAACCTACCCGGCCAGTTTAATTTTTTTTTTATTTTTTCGGTATTTTTTTATTTTTTTCTTTATTATTTTTTATTAATTTATTTAATCGGGGTGGGTTCGGGTCGGGACAGCTAAACCCAAACCCGCCCCGCGACCCACCCGGGTCGGGGGAAATTGCCCCATACCCGCCCCGCCGACCGGCGGGGCGGATTCGGGTCGGGTACCCGTCGGGTCGGATTTTTTTGCCATCTCTAATTACGAATCAATGATACTTTTAAAATACACAAGTTTCAATTATGAGACAAAAAGTTGGGCATTTGTCCAAATTTTCCTTATTATTATTATTATTATTATTATTATTATTATTATTATTATTATTTTGAAAGTCAGATGTCCCTTATTTTAGGGAAATTGACGCATTTTGTCCCTAAGCGTTTGTCTCTTTATACAATAGGTCCCTAGCCTTTCATTTTTGGTGCTGCAGTCCTTAAACGTTACATTTTTTAGCGCAACAGGTCCTTTTGAATGATTTCCTTCCATTCTCGTGTTAAAAATTTAAGAAAAGACTAAAATGCCCTTATACATTATTGGCGCAATTAGTCCCTAAACTTCAAATTTGGTGCTTAAGTCCCTAACATTTCAATTTGGTACAAGTAGTCCCTAAACTTAGAGGGATTATTTAGCGCAATAAGTCATTAACCTTTCAATTTGGTGTTTAAGTCCATAAACATTGTATTATTTAGCGCTACGTGTCATTTTAGATGGTTTTCATTCATTCTACCTTTAAAAATTCAATTTTTTTTTTATCAAAAATATTAAAATGCTTTTAAATAAATAAATAAATAAGCATATTTTTTGTAACTTTAAATTTTAGTTTCTTGTTTTTTTAGAGTGTTCTGCAGTATCAATTGAGTTTCCTATAAAGGTTCTTATTGTACTAACACAAATTCCCTAATTTACAACCTTTAAAAAATTAATTTTCTTTTTATCAAAAAAAAAAAAAAAGGAAGCTTTATTTATTTGTTTAAGGCTTATTTAAAAAGAGGAAAATTACATGAACTCATATATTTAAAGACATCTTTACTCCCCTTATGTACCCAACAGAGATGGGTTGGGGAAAAAAAGTGGGGGGTGGGGGGTGGAGATGGGGCCCACCACTACCCATTCCAAGGGGGTGGGTTTTTGTGAGTGTAGGGTAAATAACAGGTAGGGGAGCAAAATTTTATTTAAAGACCACGTTGTAAAAATAAGATGATGAAGTTTATATGTTTAAAAATATAATAATAACAACAAAACCAATATGCCCCACGACCAACACTGTCGCCCACCACCAATCGACTATCGTACTACAGCTCAAATACTCAGACGTGCCACCACACACGAATAACTAGATTGAGGGAGAAATGAATTGAGGTGGAGTAATTTAATTCTTAATAATAAAATATTTAATTAATAAATATTAATTGGTAATTAGTATCTGATTTTTAAAAATATAAACTTCATCATCTTATATTTACAGCATGATCTTCAAATATATGAGTTCTTGTAATTCCCTCCTTTTTAAATAAGATTTAAACAAATAAACAAAGCATCTTTTTGTTTCTTTTTTAATAAAAAAGAAAATTGAATTTTTAAATATGGTAAATTGGGGAATTTGTGCTAGCACAATAAAATTATTTATAGAAAACCCAATTGACATCATAGAACGCTATGACGAAACAAGAAACAAAAATTTTAAGTTACAAAAAAATGCTTATTTATTTATTAATATAAGAGCATTTTAATAATTTTGATAAAAATAAAATTGAATTTTTAAAGGTGGAATGAAGGAAAACCGTCTAAAAGGACACGTGACGCTAAATAATGTAATATTTAGGAATTTAAGTACCAAATTGAAATGTTAAGTTCTTATATCACTAAATAATGCCTAAGTTGAGGGACTGTTTGTACCAAATTGAAAGGTTAGGGATTAAGTACCAAATTTGAAGTTTAGGAACTAATTGCACCAATAATGTGTAAGGCAAACATTTTAGGGACCCATTACACAAAAGGCAAATATTTAGCCCCTGTTCTCTTTACTGTTTTGAGGTCGTTTTCTGTTTTTATTTTCGAGAACACTAAAAACACGGTATCTTTACCATTTTCAAAAACGCATTTTGGAAAAAAAAAAAAAAAATTGTACACAAAACGGAAAACGCCCGAAACATCGTTTTGGACGTTTTGTGTGTATTTCGACAAAAAATATCCAAAACGCGGAAAACGCATTTTGGGATTTTTTTTTTATTTTATATTTATATATATATATATATATATATATATATATATATATATATATATATATCTTAATTTAGAACTAAGCTTAATATAAAGTTTTTATTTTTTTATTATTTTTTTTAGAATTATCCTAACTTGGAACTAAGCCTAAATAAAGTTTTTTTTTTTTTTTTTGAGAATTATCCTAACTTGGAACTTAGTTTAAATAAAGTTTTATTCAATTCAATATCAACATTACAAAAAAAAAAATATTAAATGAGAATTCTTGTTATTATATTTCAAAAAATGTAATGATAAATGAACTCTGGTGATTTTGAAAGAACTTGCATTTTCTGGATTTTAATAGAAGTAGAGCTTTCTCAAGTCCCGAACCTGACCAAGTTGTGTTAATATAGACTCTTAATGCTCACATTAGTGTGTTGCATGTAACCATATTTTTAGTGTATTGTGAAAGGAAATTTGAGTTTGAGTTGGAGTTAGAAGTATTTTGCAAGCAAATTAATTAAAAATAGTTTAAATAGTGTTATGCAAAATTTCAAACAGAACGTGTTTTTCAGCTTTTCATTTTCAAAAACAGTTTTCAGAAATGACAAATCAAACGCGTTTTCAGTAAATTTGAAAACAAAAATGAAAACACAAAACACAAAATAGTTTCGAAAATGAAAATACAAAAAGAACGTCAAGGATTAAATGCACCAATTTCTTATTTTATTGCAAAATGTGTGATTGGAAATATAAAAGAGTAATGTGTTTCCAAATTAACGGAGGTCAAAAGTGACTGAATACTGTGTCATAGGCCGGTGGACCCATGTCTCGGACCCGACAAAATCTGCGGTCGAGAAAGACCCTAGAATTTTATCCGCCACTTTGTGTAATTATGGCAGAAAGGTTAGGGTAATCATTTGTAACGTCATTGGTTCAGCAAAATTTGAAACGAAATTTATTATTAAAAAAAAAGTGTAACCTACCCCTCAGGGCCCGAACTGACACTATCCTGAATCATTGATTCGAAAGGTAAATCGCAGATTGTGCCTTCCAGAGTCAGGGTGAAAGACATTTGGTAATTCCCAAATGATGATGATTCTCGCTTGTCACATGGTACAAATTCATTATTTCAGGATTCGAACACTGCACTTGACCGCGAGATTTATTTATGAGTTATGATACATGTACAACTCATTCTTACAACTTTTAACTTATAATCCTGGTTGACATAATCTCCTTGATTCATATATCACATCATTTTCAAAATCAATACACCACAATTTGCCACATCATGAATTGTAAGAAATGTTGTACAAAATAATTGTACATGTATCATAATTTTATATTTATATGAGAATCGCGTGATAATTCGAAAATCGTGTAGCCTATTTAAGCTCTATATTGTGTTGCACAAAGAAAGTATCCATGTTTGGGTCTCATTAATATATGATTTTTATTTCAAATTAAAGCCAATATTTATTTTAATCACAGATTTTATGAGATGAGCTTCATAACTTTTTTAACTACATATTTTATCAATTTTATCAAAATTTATTAAAAATTTAATTTTAATCTATGAGACACAGGGTTAGCAAATTTTTAAACGAAATGTATTTATATGAGAATCGCGTGATGATTAAACGAAAAATGTATGGCCTATTTAAGTTCTAAATAAATTTTGTTGGGCAAAGGAAGTGTTTATGTTTAGTTTTAATTAAAATATGATTTTTATTTTAAAGCATTGTCAACAATTAATTTTAATCACATATTTTATGAAATTCATAACATTTCAACTACGCATTTCATTACTTTTTATAATCACATATTTCACCTCAAAAAAAAAAAAAAAACATGTTTTTAAACATGTAACTTTTGACAAACTGAACCTAACTCTTTAGTTCTCAACGTTGGAGGTTAACGAGGGTCACAAAGGTAATTTGCCAGACTCCACAAATACATTCCACAATAGACAAAGGTATTTGTCCTTTTGATGTTGTATGCTTTGACATGCGAGTTTTTATTTGGCAGTGTGTCTTAACCGTCTTTATTTACTGTCCCCTCAATTAGAAAAAAATGACATAGGGCTTGTTTGGTATAGACTAAATATTAGACTTTTATCAAAGTTAAAGTCAATAATTAATTATAATCATATATTACATGGATTCAACAACTTTCAACCGCACATCTCATCAATTTTTATTAATATTCGTTAAAAATTTGATTTTAATCTCTATCAACAGGACCATAATAAATTAAAATAAAATAATTTATTTATAAATTGCTAATTTTATCAAATATTTTGTTGTTATTGATGTCAAATTAGAGCCTAAAAAAGTTTATCAAATTTTATGATAGTATGATTGATTAGACTAGACGTAATAATCGATCACTTTTCATTATAAATTCGTTTATTTGATCTCATACATCTCATATCTAGTTCACTCCTCTTAACTTCTTCTAATTATTATTAGCATTGGATAGCTAAAATCATAACACGAACATATTCGATAGTAAGTGATTCGATCGAAATTAAGTTTCTGTTCGACTGTCCCTATAGCAATTATAATGTGATTTATTTATATTTTTAAGGTAACATATGTGATTAAAAAATAAAGAGAAAATAAGCGTGATTAAAAAATAATTCAAAAAATTGTGTACGTTATAAATTGAATTATAATTTGTAATGATCATTTAAAAGAATATACCCTAAAATTTTATTGATTATATAATGTTCATTTTATTTAGGAACTTTCAGACAGTCCAATATGTTCCAACAACAACAGTTGCATTCAAGCAAAAAAAATTCCAAAATTCTTTTTCCAAATATCAGAATAATTTCTCTTTTTCAGAGTTGTACATTCTGCTTTTTGGGTGTTAAATTAAAGGGAACAGTTAGTGTTTTTGACTGAACAATTCCGAGATTCTTTTTAGAGTCCCAAAATACAGACACAAATTTCTGACTCACCCAGAAATTAGTTGAAAAAGCCCAGGAATACGTCAAAGAAAATGGCAAAAATTGTTGTTTTCCCCGAAAATTATGACTGGATTTTGCCTCCCACCTCTCATTGATTAATGATTAATCATCATACTAGTTAAAAGTGTATTCGACGGCTCATTAAAGAAGAGAGAGAAGATTTTTTGTTGTTTTCGAGATAAAATGTGTGTTTAAAAATTAGAGAGAGAAAATGTGTGTGATTAAAAAGTGATTTGAGAAATTGTATAGTTTAGGGCCTGTTCGGCCAAAAATTAATTTGTAATCATTACCCAAATTTAATTTACACAATTTTCAATACCACTTTTTAACCATTCACATTTTCTTTCTCCAATTTTTAACCCCACATCTTACCTAGAAAACACAAATAAATCAACAAATAATTTCAATTCCTTGATTTGACACTTTACATTCCATTTATTTCCCATTTAAATCTAAAAGAACCGAGAGTTAAATTGGAGTTTAAACTCCAAATTGATGGAGCCGCCGAACATGGAATAAATTTTGATCAAAAAAATAAATCATACTAGTTAAAAATTAGAATAATTCTACTTGTACAATCGGTGATTGACAAACTGGATTACTCCCCCCTCACATGGAGAGGGGTCCGCAAATATTATAATTTTTGCGGACCCCCTCCATGTGAGGGGGAGTAATCCAGTTTGTAAATCAGTTTGTACGAGTAGCAATGTCCTAAAAATTAATGCTCTTTTCGGCAACCACATTCCTCTGTATGATAATTCTGTCACGGTTTATAAATTTGTTTATTTATAATTTTGAAGTAAAATATATAGTGAAAAATTGGAAATAGAAAATGTGTATGGTTATGGTAGGATATTGGTTTAATAATATGAGAAACTGGTTAAGTATTTAAAACTGACTAAAGTGATTTCGTATCGACTTCGGCCAAATACTCAAACCCGACTCAATTCGTTTAGACAAATTAATTTGTCACTTCATCGCTTCGGGGAGTACAAATGGGATCGACTTAAATGAGAAATTACTAAAAATGACGAAAAAGGGTATATTTAACATTTCGAAACCAATATCGAATGAATGAGAAATTACGGAAAATGATAAAAAACGGGTCAGAATTTTTGCCCATGCGATCGCACGGTTTTAATACTGTGCGATCACACGTCAAATGATTAAATCTTGGTTTGGCATAAATCCGTGCGATCGCATGGCTTATAAGCGTGCGTTCGAACGGTTGTCCTGAAAAAATGTGTCCTTTTGAAGAGTTGCATGGTTTGGAAGGATTGCATGATTTGACTCCCACCACTTCATTCATAACCCTTCATACTCTATAAATAGGACCCTTGGGGAGTCCTATTACACACACCAATTATATGCAATATCACTTTCATTTTCTCCTCTTCATTAATCAAAATTTCTTACATTTTGTTGCATAATTTTGATATTCTTGTTCATTTCAGTTTTGGAGTACAAAAGTCAACATTCTGGTTTGTTGTACTTGTGTTTTGAAGTGTTACAAATACAAGTAGTAATTGTTGTATCTTGAGAGTCGATTGTCATAATCCATTGGCACCATTGCGGGACAAATTCGACATAAGGACAAAGTGTTCAACACTTGTCTCTACTTTGTCCCTTTCTTCTATTTTCTTGTTTTTCTTGTCGTTACTCTATCCATTTGTCGGCACAGATTTCATATATATATTCTATTTATTTGGCGTCACTATATACAAAATATTCCAACAGTTATAAAATGATTTGAGAAATCGTGTGGTTTATAAACCCATTTATAAATCATTTACCAAACACTTGTTAATTTGTGGTTTAAACTACAAAATTTTTCAAATCACTTTTTAAGCACACACATTTTCTTTCTCCATTTTTTAACCACATATTTCACCCCGAAAACACAAATTTTTTTCTCAGACCTCATTAATCGGCCACCAAACAGTCAGTAAAATATGTGTTTTAAAAGTGATTTATGGAGTGTTCTGCAGCTTGTGGCAAGGTTTTTTTACTAGGTAAAATATGTGATTGAAAATTGGAGAGAATGTGTGTGGTTAAAAAGTAGTTTAAAAAATAGTGTAAAAAAAGATTTATAAACATGTTCTTTTAATGGTACCAACTATTAAAAAAATTGCTTTGTTAAAAAGTAATTTAAGAAAATGTGTTCTTCATAAATTTATTAATAAAAAACAATTTTATCAAACAGAGCATAATCAATAAAATTTATCTATGTGTACACTCGGAAGTTTACTCTCACATGTACTCTCCCTAACATTGTGTGATTTCCGTGCATGAGATTGTTGTACTCCCTCTTATAATGTGTGTTGAATATTTGTGTGAACTGTCCACACGAGTCCTAAACAAAGTGTGAGAGGGATTACGTACCGCGGTACCGGAGTAAAGCCCACACAGTCTTAGAGGAATTTTGCTACGGCTTATCCCTAAGCCCCGAGGTGACTATAGCATGTTCCTTCTTAGAGAGGTCCCGAGAGTAAATCTAAGTGTATAGGTAACAACTAGGGGTGCTTTTCAAACGAAACGAATCGGAAATAAGTGTTCCAAGTTCCGTTCCAAAAAATTTCGGAATCGAAATGTTGTTTTAAATTCTATTCCAAAATTTTCTGTAATACACAAACTTCATTCCAAATCAAGATTCGGAAATTTCGAAAATTCCTAATATTAAACATTTTATCAAGATTTATAATAATTTTAAGTATATAAAAAAAGAAACTCGAGAATTGAACGTCTATGATTAAAATGAGTTCAAAATTTCAACTAATCAAAAAGTATAATCAAAGTTACAAACTACAAAATATAACAAAATAACAACATAACATTTATAAATAGATTTAACACAAGTTTTTCATTCATGATCCAACAAAAATAAAAGTAAAAAAGGATAATAACGCAACAATTCTTGCATTTTTTTTTACACTAAGGCTGCGTTTGATAACGATGGTGGAATTTGGGTGGAAAGAAAATGAATTCCAGGAAATTGGAAGTTTAATGTATTTGATTGGTTTAATTTTCTAGGTGAAAAAGTGGGGAATTTTCTAACTTTTGTTGTTTAATTGACATTACTTTTATGGCAAATAAAGCAAAATTAGGCTATTTTAATCCAATTTTTTTTAAAAATTTTTTCACACATTGTACTTGATAATAACAATATTAATTTTTGAAAAAAAATAAATTAATTAACAACAACAAAAATGATCAAACGTGACAAAATTAGTACGAGGTTTTGACTGGAAAATAAAACCTCCTATATGAGTTGGAAAACAAATTCCTCATTTGGCTGGAATTGGAGGCACGTGACTGAAAAAATAAGAAATGATTTTCATGGAAAAAGTTGTGAATCAAATATGCCAAAGTAGTAAAATAGGCTAGAAAATCTTGTTTTCCATGGAATTTGGGTGCAATCAAACGCACCCTAAGTAAAAGTGATACTCGTTAGCTATAATTTATATGATAAATCTCATGTTAATAATGTTTTAATATTTTTATTTCTTCAATAAATTATTTTTTTAAATTTTATATTATTAATTGTAATGCAAATACAAAAAAATCGAAATTTATTTGGAAAAAAATCGGAATTTTGCGAATTGGAATATGTTTGAAATATTTCGGAAGTTTTTGGATCGAAATTTTGAAATTCGTTCCAATTTCAATCCAGTTTTTTTCGAAAAAATTCGAAATTCGGAAGTTTCAAATTCGAATCAATCAGAATCGAATTTTTTCGAAAAAAATCTGACAGAATCAGATTTTTCAATTAAACTTGCAGGTTGCAGCCCTAGGACCTTTGTTTGATAATACTGTTTGATTTATAAACTTATTTATTTATGATTTTGAGATAAAAATAGTTATTAAAAATTAGAAAGAGAAAATATGTATAATTAAAAATTGATTTGAGAAATTGTATAGTTTATAAATTGATTTATAAATCAATTTATTTTATTTATCAAATGAAAATCAATAACATACACATGCACACCCCCCCCCCCCCAAAGCCCCAGCCCCAGCCCAACTCCCCAACCCACACCGCACCCCATTATCATTCTCCGCAGTGTAACACAAAGGAAAAGCAGACATAAGATCATTCACAAGAAACAAGATTTCAGAACTTGCATAAAAATCATATCCAGGGTTCTTTCTTTCACGCACAAAGTAAATTGTAACTGTTCTGTATTGCGAAATGGGGAAATTCAGTGTTGTGGTTAACTGTGAGCTCAAATCCAGTGGAATAGTGTAGAACAGATTAAAGGGTCTTGTGTTTTTAGTTTTCCATTCGCACAAGGAAAAGTTTTACCTTTCATTTTCCTTCTCCTTTTACTCTGAAGAATGGATTGCAAGAGCTTCACAGCAGGGAATTTGGATCCAGAGAGGAAAAGGAGCGGTGGATTGAGAACAAAACAGGCTGGGCGTGGGTCTTGCAGAGGAAGTTAGGCTAAAAACCCATTAAGAAAAACTGACGGAAAAAGTGTTTCTCCCCTGGGAAAAGGAGAAGTAAAATCAAATATTATCCTTTTTCTTCACAGTTCCGAACAGAATCGTTCTATATATTTGTTTACAGATACATACAAGAATATTCATATATTCTGCTCTTCATTGGTGCAAGTTGCTATGGGGTACTTATTGAAAGAGGCATTGAAGACTCTTTGTGGAGTCAATCGATGGTCTTATGCTGTTTTCTGGAAGATTGGTTTAGAAAACCCGAAGTGAGTTCAATAAAAATTAATTTTTTTTTTCTTTTTTTGGCTCTTCGTATCCTTTTATATATATATATATATATATATATATATATATATATTTGAAGTATATTATTTCTTTTTATGTGTGATGATGTGGGTTTTATGAGGGGAAGAAAAGAAAAAAATAGGCCTCCGAATTGTGATTTTGGTTTCCAAGGAAATGGTGGCACCGGAATAAATTTTGAAATATTGTTTTACATTTATGACATCTTGTATAAATTTTGCTGTTGGTTATGTGCTTTTTCTGTAGTTGCTTTTGGTTAATCTTGGGGCCTATTTTTTTTTCTCTTGGAGTTTGTGCTGGTAATAGAACAAATGAGGGAATAAGTATGAACTTCTCATAATACTTTTTTGTTCAGCTCCCTAATAATGTTGTACAATCTTTGCTTGTCGTATATTGGATAGTAGAACAAGATCTTATCCTTTTAAAACATTATCCATGGATTAGAATTGTCTAATTCCACGATAATTGAGATATGATTTGACTTGTTGTAGATATACTGAATATTATTGTCTTGTTTTGCCTGATAACATTCATTTTCTATCTTTGGAGTTTTGTGGTTGGTCCATTTGCTTGTCTTGAAGAATCTTAGCCTATGTTTAGTAAACATTTTAATGTCTCAATTCCCCAAACCACTTTTAACCACACATATTTTCTCTATCCACTTTTGAACCACATATTTTACCTAAAAAACATTAAAAAACATGTGTTTAAGCACAAAAAGTTTAACAAACAGAGCTGTGTGAGTTTATAATATGATATGGGACTTGTTTTATAGTCTGATGAAACCCTTTCTACTGTTATGACTTTCTGAGAATGAATTTGTTCATTTCGATTTTGTAATGTTTGAATCTTTGTGTCTTTCTTTTTTATTTTTTTCCCCCTTAAAAAACATTCTTTTAAATTATGACGATCTGAAAAATGTGTTGATTTCAGCTGAATTCTGACTTCACAGGCTTTTAATTTGGGAAGAATATTATTATGAACCTTTATCATGTTCGAGGCTACTCGGGATTGAAAATCCAGAAATTTGTCTTGAAGATTATGATTCTTCTTGGACCTCAGCTGAAACTCGTAATTTACAGCCCGGGGCTCGAGCAGGGAACAAAGCGGATATGCTTCTGAACAGAATGATGATGGACAATTATGTTAACGTTGTTGGAGAAGGGTAATAATGATTCCGTTAAATTTAGTTATGTATTTCTTTTTGTACTTGAGACTGCGAACGAGATGCTTTGAACACATCTTAATAACATTTACGGATTTGTATCTCAGACTAATAGGAAGGGCTGCATTTACTGGAGATCATCAGTGGATTCTTTCTGAGAGCTTTACCGGAGAAGCACATCCAAGAGAGGTATAGCTTAAGAGACTTCGGTTAGTGATAGAGTTCTTGATTTCTTGTAGTGAGAGTGCGAGGCCTTGACGCTCAGCTTTGTGCACGTTATGAATTAAGTTCTAATTTTTGTCTACAAGAGAACTAAAATAATGAGAACAAGCAAAGCGCACACACAGTCATAGTAGTTCTTCCTCAATGCAAGGGCTATGTCCGCTCACCACTATAGGTTATCAATATGAAAAAGAAGAAGCTCATGATGGTGATCGTATGCCTCTCAGTCTCAATCTGTGACCAACAGAAAACAGCCCTTAAAAATCCTGTTTATTTTTAAGTAATATTCGTGCGACTTAGTACAAATACGGAATATCCCATGGAGTAAATCCGTAGTCAAGAGGATAAGTGAACACAACACGCTTTCTATTCAACCAACACAATTGCTTCACCCATAAGCTTGTTTCAGTAGAAATAGATTGCTGCAAACATCTACATACAGTTGGTACATTATTGGAATTTCTAAGATATTATGGATCTCTGTTACAGTAAATTCCAATTATTTCGAAGCTTGAACAGTGGTAAATCACTTATCTTTTATTTGTTTCTAGGTTGTAAAAGAAGCGCGTCAACAATTTTCTGCTGGAGTGCTGGTAAAATGATTCACAGTTTCTTTTTCTTGGTTTGTCTTTGACCCAGTTTTTGTTATTTTGTCAAACTTTTTTTGTTTTCCCTTCTCAGACAGTTGCAGTTGTTCCTGTTCTTCCCCATGGCGTTGTTCAACTTGGTTCACACTTGTCAGTAAGTTCTTTCCATGTATTCTATACGTAATATAAACACGAATACTTAAGACATATGCTGTGCTGTTGATGAAAATTGCAACAATAATGTGTAATTTTGTTGCAAGGCTTCGGCTTTTCTATATGAAATGAAATTCAAATATTTATTGAGTATTAGATGTAAACTTTTAATAGCTATGCTATGAAAGATACTTTCTCATTAAGTTGACTTATGTGACTTTGTTGCCTCAGATAGTGGAAAATGTGGAATTTGTGAATGATGTGAAGAACTTAGTTCGTCAGCTGGGATATCTACCCGGTGTCTTGCTATCTGAAAACTATGCGGCAAAACATGACAGTTGCAATTACTTTGAAAATTCCGGTCAAACATCTATGTCCGCTAGTTCAGCAAGACATCAGTCCAATGTTGGGGAAGTTCAAGCCTCAAACTCAATCCTAAGTGGTGTTAAGCCTAATGATGTCCACAATGAAGCAAAAATCGCTTCGTTGATGAAGTGGAACTTTACTTCCACAAACCCATTAGTGAATGGAGGGACAAAAGCAGGTGTTATTCCCTCATGTTTTGAAACAAGCCAACAGGCTTCTCCGTACATCCCAATTTCGAGATTAGATCAACCTTCTAGTAGTGCATCTACATTAAATAGTGGTAGTTTACAATGGCCAGAACCACAAATCTTACCAGGTGCTGGCATGGAACATTTTAGCTGCTCAAACTTGTCCAATGGCATTCTCATGTCTGCATTGAGAACAAAATCAGGCCTGTTTTCTAGTTCTAATGAAGATTCTGGTACTATAAGTCACATGGATCCAACCTCAAGTGGGCTTCTGAATGCCGATTCGTCTAAAATGGAGGCATCTTTCTCTGATTCTGTAATTTCTGTTGACAATTTGACCATGAATCAGGTGCTTTCAGATAGCTCTGCAGTCAAGTTGATGACTTCGGATAAATTGAAAAATTCCACATGTGAAGATGCATGTGTCCAACCTCTATCAGGAGACGATTTGTTTGACATTTTGGGAGTTGATTTTAAGAATAAATTACTTAATAGTTGTTCTAGCAATGGTTTGAACAATGGATCAGATGGGAACGAACATAATTCGGATAAGAATTATTCTCCGTCCATAAAAAGTGAGGATGCTGCTTCTGAAATGTATACTATTGGTCGAGAGAACTCGGATAGTGGTATTTCCAGCAGTGACCATCTCTTAGATGTAATTGTCTCTGGGGTTCACTCTTATACAACGCACGGCTTAGACGACAATGTTTTTTGTAAGACAACGATCTCAAATATGACTTGCTCATCCGCACTTGATGCTTCACTTCCTTATGGCCGAGTTGGGGTGTCAGATCAAATGAAGGGAGAGCCATTTGGTGTGCCGAAATATATGGCCAAAGCAGGAACAGTGAGTTCTTGCTCCTTTGTCTCTCGACCTTCCAAGAATGACTTGGGAACCTCTTCCAAAAGAAGTTCTATTTATGACTCACAAATAAGTTCATGGGTTGAAACGTTTCATGACATGAAGCAGACGAACAGTGTGTCTACCGGTTATTCTAAGAAATGTGATGAAGTCAGCAAAAAGCGGAAGAGGCTTAAACCAGGTGAAAATCCAAAACCTCGGCCAAAAGATCGCCAAATGATCCAAGACCGTGTCAAGGAATTGAGGGAAATCGTGCCAAATGGGGCAAAGGTAAGACATCTTTTTGAAGCTCGAAATTTTCCCTCCTTTTGAGATAAGCTGGTATTAGTGATATTCATACATGTTTAAATTTGTTAACAGTGTAGCATTGATTCTCTTCTGGAACGCACTATCAAGCATATGACTTTCATGCAAAGTGTTACAAAACATGCAGATAAGCTAAAACAAACTGGAGAATCGAAGGTGCGATTTACCTCTTAAACTTCTCTGACTCATTTGGGAGGGTGGACTTATGGAGCACGGTACTAAAGAGTATTGAAAAATAGAAAAGGTTAAGATCTTGATGTATTCTATCGTCCAACCTGAACTGCATACCAAACATGCCCCTCGGGTGATTGGTATAACTTTTTGAATCTAGCTGTACATTGGACTTGAGAAGTGACATGAGATGACAGGAGAGATGTATCACATTGGTGAAGTAAAAGATGTTTTAATGTGAATTTTGTATATGTGAAATTCATGACATTACGAGAATATAAGAATTGGGAAATTTGAGTAATGTGATGAAGTGGAGAACTCCACTAGTGTTACGTATCAAAGTTTGGAACGAATATAAGATTGCTTATCTTTCTCTTTCATCAACTTTCAGATTATTAGCAAGGATGATGGAGTGCTTTTAAAAGACGACTTTAAAGGTGGAGCAACATGGGCTTATGAAGTTGGTTCAACATCTATGGTCTGCCCCATCATAGTCGAGGATCTGAACCAGCCCCGACAAATGCTTGTGGAGGTAATTACGTGCACCTATTACATTTTTAAAATCTGGATATTTATTTAATGGTCACTGGCCTTCGTTTCATAATGCTCTGCAGAAATTCTAATTATTAAAGCTGAGTGAATTTTTGTGCTTTTCCTTCTGTGCAGATGCTTTGTCAAGAACAGGGTTTGTTTTTAGAAATAGCTGATGTGATTAGAGGGCTTGGGTTAACCATTTTGAAGGGGCTAATGGAAAGTTGCAATGACAAGAACTTGGCACGCTTTGTTGTTGAGGTAATAGTTACCGATGACTAAGTTTAAACAAATAAATGAGTTAGCTTATGGTTTTAGTCTTTTAGATGAGATGAGTCAACATGGTATTAGAGAGAGTAGACATCTCTAGTTCTATTTTCACGGCCACTTATTTCTGAAAGTTGTGCGTGTGTCATGCCTTTGATAGAAAAATGAAATTCGCCTGCACGTGATGACCGGTAGCGTATGAAGAGTGAAGACTATAATATAAATAATTAACTTAGAGTCTCTTCTTTAAACGCTCTAACTTTTAGATGAGATGATAATTTCAATGGTTATAACTAGTCTTGAACGTTGAAATTGGTTGATCTTCTATACTTTATGTAGCACGGATTGTGGAGTTGCAAGTTTCTTTTTTTATTTCATTTGTTCTTTTTGTCTGTGTTGGTGTGGGGGTGGGGGAAGACATTGAAGCTTTCATTTGGAACTTGATCTGCTTACTGGTGAACTAGCATATTTGCGTCTTGTTTTACATCCTCGTGTGATTTTACATTGGAACCTCTAAAACCTTACTCAAATATATGCTTTGATTCAAGCAGGCGAACAGGGACGTGACGAGGATAGAAATTTTTATCTCGCTAGTTCGACTCCTGGAACAAACTGCAAAAAGCAGTGACATTGCATCTTTCAATGACAGTAGCAATGACACCATGATGGTTCATCAATTTCAGGAGGCAGACTCTATTCCTGCAACTGGCAGATCTCATGGTTAGCTGTTATCCACTCAATTTTTAGATTTTCCATCTGGACGAGTTAAGAGCGAGTAAAGGTCATGCTCGCGGTGATTATCAATTTTATCAGGCTCGTCTCATCATGATGGATACTATTTTCCGTGTCGCTGACTTTACTTTGGAGCTAGGGTGACACGCACGGCGTGATTGGTAGGGAAGATTGAGTAGCACGGAATACTAGAAGTGAAAAATAATGTTCATCATATGTTGAGTCAGTTCGAGTACTACATACGGAACATGCACTAAGGAGAGTAGTAGTTGGATTAGCATATGTTACTTGTAATCAAATGTAAGTTACTATTAAAAGTTGCGTTTTTTCTTTCCCGGGTAATTTTTTTTTTAAAAGTCGGAATGACAAGGCGGGTCGAGGGAAAGGTATTGTCTTCCATTGCCGGTGTTTTCTTGGCTTACTTTAGTAGAAAAAAGGGGACCTGCTACATTGTTTAATGGCAAGTGTTTTATGCAATACTGTGTACTATATATAGTTATGGTGATTTGAGTTTAGTGTTTGATATTGATAAATTTGTAATTATATATATATATATATATATATATATATATATATATATATATATAATGTAATGCGACTACTTTTTTCTTCAAGAATTTCACATACGAAAGAGTTGGAAGAGTATAAGCACTCATGCTTCCTAGACATAAAGTTAAGCTCGAGATGAACCAAAATATCTATGTTGTGTTCTGTTGAACAATCCAACTTGAGTAGATATAATTAAAGAAAAAAATACGTGAAATGTTAGAGCATTTCTAATGATATATTAATTAAGAAAAAATAGATTGTCACATAGGAAAAATAAATAATGATATGAAAATTTAATCTCCAATGGTTAGTTTACATGCTTATGTGACGCTGACATGGTATGAACACTATCCTATACTATATCTAGATATAGATAACTTATTAGATAATGTATACATAGATCAAATCTACTATTTATTTTATCAACATGAGTAAGATAATTATCTACATAAGTGTCACATAGATCAAAATACCCATAAATCATTAGAGATGTTCTTAATTTCGTCCCATCCTTATGGTTTTATTATTATTACTTTGGATACTCTCTTGTGAGGGTTCAAGTTTTATAAGCAAATTAAGAATATCACACTCCGATGATTTCACGAAAAAAATTCAAGGGGAGAATGAGTGGAAAAATCTTTGTTTCAAAGAATATTGATAGTGGTAGGGAAATATAGGTTGATTGTTCGTTAGTGGAGAGATGTGACCTCCCACCATATGGCCATTAACCCCTCACATTCGGACTTCTCTACTTCTCAATTCCACGATTTTCTCCCATTAGAAATGTTCAAATTCCCACAAGTGGGCCAACCCCCCTCCCATGGGGTGAGTGGTAGTTGGGACCACTCACTCCAAACCCAATGCCCACTCGCCACATTTTAAAAAATGTCCACAGTGATCATTTGAACATCGCTGGCTCCTATCATATATCCATATATTGAGATATTTGTGTTGGGAAATTAGACTACACAAATATGTCAATTTACAAGCAATAAAATACCGGAATACTAAACAACAATGTGATAAAAACATATAATTATTTAAGTCGTAAAACCCTCCAATGAGAAGGGAAAATCGACGGAGCAAATCGATAATTCCATTATTACAAAATAATAGGAATAAAATATCTTTCTTTCCTAGATTTTTGCACTAAATTTATAGATAACCCAATACACACCTTCAATAACTGAAAAATACTTCATTTTTTTTTTTTTTTTTTGAAAAAATACTGTTTTATGAAAAGTTTCATGCTATGATACTTTTAAAGTGTCCATAAAGTATCACAACATGATACTTGTTAAACTTTCAAATTTTTAGTATCATAACATGAAACTTTTTCAAATTTCTATTATACTTATGATGAAAATTTTGATATCTCATACTTTATATAATTTTTATGATACGTTGCCTCAATCATTACATCAATGGTAGGCACTCTCCCTCTCCTTCCCATTAGTTCTTTGCAGAATGGATACATATGAGCCTGAGCCAACACCCAAAAGCTGAAAAAAGCTCCTCCGAAAGGCTTTCTCCACTGAGGAATCACACTATAAACAGTTCTTAAAACCCCATCACGAGGGCAATGATGTTGACAATGATGATAGTTAATGGCATTATGAAAAATCTTGAACATTTGACAACATAGAGACCGGCATAAATATCTTCCTCGTCTTCATTAGTCAATTTTGAGGTCAACGTGAATGAGATTTCAATTCCAGCTATGACCTTGAGGATAACTTGGATAAACAGCAGCAAGGTGGGCACTAGTGCCACCAATGACCCAAAACTGCTCGTTACACCACCATTCCTCGAGGGCTATACCAGACCATTTCACTTTGAGGAGTGAAATTAGAGTGAGCACAACGGTGATTATCAGGAGGTAGCAAAGGAACGCGATATTCAATGATTGCACGAAGAACTGTCCTATGAAGAGGGATAGGGCAGGGAGGAAGCAATAGACCACTAAGAAGAAGGATGTATAAAGGTAGATACTGACATTGAGGTAGGCTATGCACTGCAAAAACTCGAGGCGTTGAGTTGCTGAAAGTGCGTTATTTCTAGAGAAGAAGATCTATGCTGATCCGGTGGCCCATCGGAGCACCTGGTGGAGACGATCGGTGAGATTAATGGGGGTAGTTCCTCGAAAAGCATCACATTTTGTGATGCAATAAACAGACCTCCAACCACGGTTGTGCGTACGATAACGAGCAGCAGCAATGGAATCAGTCAGGAAGAAAATACGTGTTTTTCAATTGTTTTCTTAATCCAGTAATTTTTGCAGTTGATCCTAAAAAGATAGTATAAGGTGCAATTATCCCATAAATTTTGGCAACCACAATATACATCATCTAAAATCAATATATGAAATCCAACAACGACAACATAATGAAGAATAAATAGCACCTAAACCATTTTAAGATAATATTTAGAGAAACTCAACATTGATGAAGAAGAATCCATTTAATAATCAACATTTTCTTCCCCAAATAAAACTAGAAAAGGGCACCTTTTATTCCCCAAATTGTATGCATATGTGTGTATAAATTATTGGCCAAAATGTTCCATCTTCAGCCTATGTTGCATGAAAGATGCACCAAGAAAGTCCAGCCTTTGTCTAAGTGAATGTCTCCCAGCAAGTGCACTTTTTAATTCAAAAGAAATAGATTAAGTGGAATCTCCCTTGAAATTGCAACCAAGATCCTCCATCTTTCATTTTATAATTAATATGGGATGGACTCTTTAACTTTAAAATAAAATAAAACTTTTTAGATAAAAAACATAAAAATCTCCACCTTGACCCAAAATTCTAATAAGCATGAACAATATTCAAAGATACATGGAAAATCACCTTTTGTTTTGACATATTCGAACTACTTTCTTCATCTTTCGCGTCATTGGCCACAGATCCCATATTGGCCACTTCACAAGCTTTATTAATAGTAGAAGACTCCCCTAGGTGCAACTCCAACCTGACAGCTCCACCTAAAATTGTCTTCCCTATTAACTTGTACAAATTACCAATTTTTTCACGTCTAATTATTGGCACATAATTTTTCTTAACAATCATCATACCACCTCTTGCAGAATATTCATAACTCAACTATCCAATGCTCTCAACGATATTAAACTTCGCTTCAATCTTGAGATTTCAAAACACCTGTTATTTTTCTCACCACTCCATCAAACATCTTCACCTTCACGATACTCGAACCCTTAACTTCGAGTTTTTGATTATTAGCAGCAAAAACATGATGCTCATCACATGACTTAAAATTATCAAACAAATCTCTATTTGGACGCATGTGATAAAAGCATCCAGAATCTAGAAACCAATCACTGAGTAGACTCTTATCATTAGCAACACATAAAACATCTCCATGATCATAATTTTCCTTGACCACATTTGTAGATTTTGAAATCTCTAAGACTTCTTTACCTTTTCTACTCGATTCAAGAAGTTTTGTCAATTCTTCACAATCTTTTCTAACGTGACCCTTCTTGTGACAATAATAGCACTCCACGTTCTCTCCTTGAACAAGATTGAGAACGATCTCTTTGATCATAATTTCTTCCTTGCGATTCACCTCTACCATACATATTAGCAGAAGTAGTCAATAGGACTCGATCACCATTCACATTACGACTGGGCTTCTTCATGTTGGTTGTCTCTCACAAAGCAGTCGAAACCTCGTCCACCGTCAAAGTAGATTTACCAACTAACAATGTGGTCACCAATGTTTCATATAATTTGGGCAAGGAAGACAATAAAATAATAGCCTTATCTTCATTCTCAATTTTAACATCCACATTCAACAACTTAGTCACGCAGTTATTAAACTTATTCAAGTGATCCCTAACATCAACATCATCATCCATTTTCAACTCATATAATTGTTTCTTCAAATAAAGCCTGTTAGTTAGAGACTTAGACATATATAAATTTTCTAGCGTTTTTCATAACTTAGAACTAGATTTCTCGTTCAAAACACTACATTTTACCTCAAGTGCAAGAGTCAATCTGATTGTACTGACAATCTTCGCTTCCAGCTCTTCCCAATCTTCATTTTTCATCCCTTTTGGCCTCTTACCCTGCAAAACTTTTTAAAGTCCCTATTGCACTAAAACATCTTCAACTGTACTTTTCCAAATATTAAAATTATTTTTTCCGTCAAATCGCTCCACCTCAAACTTGGAACTCATCATCATCTTCGCAATAATCCCAGAGTTTGAACATTTGGCTTTGATACCACTGTTAGGAAATCAGACTGCACAAACATACCAATCCACAAGTAATAGAATACTGGAATACTAAATAGCAATGCGATAATACTAATAATTATTTAACGTCGTAAAACCCTCCAATGAGAAGGGAAAATAGACGGGGCAAACCGACAATCCCTTTATTACAAAATAATAAGAATACAATATTTTTCTTTTCTAGATTTTTGCCCTAAATTTAGAGGTAACTCAATACACACATTCAAGAATAAATCTTGGCAACCACAATATACATCATTTAAAATCAATAAATGGAACCCAACAACAACATAATGGAGAATAAATAACACCTAAACCATTATAAGATAATACTTAGAGAAACCCAACATTGAAGAAGAAGAACCCATTTAATAATCACCACTTTCTTCCTCAAATAAAACTAAAAAAGGGCTCCTTTTATTCCCCAAGATGTATGTGTCTGTGTGTATAAAAATTATTGGCCAAAACGTTTCATCTTCAGCCTCTATTGCGTGAAAGACCCAGCAAGAAAGTCCAGCCTTTGTCTACGTGAATGTCTCCGAGCCAGTGCACTTTTTAATTCAAATGAAATAAGTTAAGTGGAATCTCCTTTGAAATTGCAACCAAGGTTCTCCATCTTTCATTTTATAATTAATATGGGCTGGACTCTTTAACTTTTAAATAAGACAGGCCCAAAAACTTTTTGGGTCAAAAACCCAACAATTTGTAGAGATAAGAAAGACACAAAAAAGAAAGTTCCCTATCTTCTATAATCTATTGTTTAATTGATATAGAAATATATATATATTCCTGCCCTTTTTCTGATAAACGGAGAGGATGAGCTTATTCATGTGACTTCCGACGAGCGAATTCTTGAGTCTTCATCAATTGGCGTTGTCTTTGGGTAATGGTATATAAACCATGTTCTCACTATATTCAGTACAACACTGGAATTTTCAGGACAATTCTCTCTATCGAGAAACATATATTAGCCCCCATAATGAAGAAAACGACAACTAGAATAACTAATTGAGATCTGGAAAATGAACAAAGAAAATAGCTACCAAAGGATTTACTAGTCCCCTTATAATTTATTCATAATGATTTATGGGGGCTTGCCTATGTTACATCACGAGAGGGATATAAATACTATATACATCTTGTTAATGATTACACCCCGATACACTTGGATTTTTCACCTTGAACTCAAATCACAAGCCTTACCAGTCTTTATACATTTCAAAATCCACATAAAAAACAGCTTGGTAAACATATAAAGACAGTACAGAGTGACTGAAGAGGTGAGTATAAAAGCTTCCTACCTTACTTAAATGAAGACTGTATAGGCTTTCGGCACCCATGTCCACACGCACACCAATAAAAGGAAAAGTTGAACAAAAACATCACCATATTACTGAATTGGGTCTTACTGTACTAACTCAAGTGTCTCTTCCTATTAAATTCTAGTGGGATGCCTTTCTAACAGTTGTTCTCCTTATCAAATGACTTCCTACTCCAATCCTCTCAAACCTCTCTCTATATCAAAATCACTATGGTCGTAGGCCTAACTACTCATTATTATAGGTTTTTGGTTGTTCTTGTTCCACATCTTTGACTATACAATTCTCAAAAACTCCAACCACGATCCACTCACTTCATCGTCTTAGGATACATCCCCTACCATAAAAGGTTACAAATTCCTTCAACCATCTGGATGTTTATATATCTCTCGACATGTCGTGTTCAATGAAATTGATTTCCCTTCCATAATAAAAAAGAGTTACCAACAGAATCTCACCCTTCACTACCTGTCACATCTAACAGTACCATTCAAATTCCTACCAACTACAGGTGGAGTTGTCTTTATGGACCGAAGCAATATAGTCATCACGAGCAGATTCTTGAGCTGTGCAACCCACTCATACAGATCCCTTACTAGACTCCCAAACTCCTCCAAATAATTTCCCACTTACAACCTCACAAACAAACACAACATCTCTAATTTCTCCTCTTTCTTCACCACCAAGTCCAAACACCCCAATAGAAAATCCCATGACAACTCATTCTAAAGTTGGAATTTTCAAATCCAAATTTTATCATGTTACAAATCATCCATTAATGGTTAACCCAGATCCTCTTGAACCTACCTCCACTACTTAAGCTTTCTCTAGTCCTCACTGGAAATCCGTTACGGGAAAAGAATATCATGCACTTCTCCACAATCACACTTGGGATCTTGTTCATCCATCATCAACTTATAATTTTTTTTTTTTTTTTTTTGTAGCAAATGGGTATTCCAAAGGACATTTAATTAAGATGACACTATTCAACTGCAACGCAAGATTAGTTGCCAAATGGTTCAATCAAACATCTGACATTGACTATTCTGAAATTTAGTCCAATAGTTAAACCATGCACTGTTCGTGTTGTATTACCCTTGGCAATTACCTTCAATTGGGGAATTCTACAATTAGATATAAACAATGTCTTTTTAAACGACGCTCTTCATGACACAATCTACATGTATCAACCTGACGGCTTTGTTCATTTTCATTGACCAGATTATGTCTGTCGTCTGAGAAAAGTGTTGCATGGATTTAAGCAAGCTTCACGAGCCTGGCTTGACAGTATAAAAACCTTCTACTTGGTTGGGTTTTTATTAATTCTAAATTTTAATTCCTTAATTCGTTCTTCGCCATAAGCAATATGTGGTGTTCATTATGACCTATGTTGATAATGTTATTATAACCGGGAGTGATCAAGCTCCAATTGACCAAACCATTGTCAATTCTATCACAGGTTTACTCTCAAAATTCTTGGGCATCTACCTTACTTCCTAGGCATCAAAGCACACAACAACTCAATCAATCTTCACTTAACTCAATCCAAGTACATTATGACTTGCTCCGTCGCAACAAAATGGAAAACGCCAAGTCATGTCCCACATCTGCAAGTACCAACACTTAAGTTTCTTTACACAAATAGAGATCTAATACCAAATCCTACATTGTATCGTCAAACCATTGGTGCACTACCAGACCAGATATTTCATTCATAGTTAACAAACTCAACTTGTTCTTACAAAGTTTTAAGGTAATTCATTTGCAAGCTTGCAGACGTATCATCCGTTATCTGAAGGGCTCTATTATTGAAGGTCTTCACTTTGCACCATCTTCAAAATCATCCTTGTTGGGTTTACATGAGCAGACTGGGTGTGTTGTATTGATAATAAAAGACCTATCAGTGGTCACTTTATTTATCTTGATGAGAATCTTTTATCTTGAAGCTCCAAAAAGCAAAGTATCGTTTTTTGCTCCAGTCTTGAATCTGAATACTTAGCACTTGCCAGCATCACAGTTGAGCTCAGTTGGATAAAATAGTCCTCATGAGTTTGACAACACGGACTTTTGAATACATTTTATTACTTGTTAGGCCACTGTCCACTTACAATAATTTTCACTACGGAATTATATGATTTGTAGATAATAATGAGTTGGGTAATTTATTGCTACATCACTACTTATTTTCTACACCACATTATAAATACACAACAAATAAAATATATATATATTAATTTTATAAATACACTACAACAAAATTTACGTATATATTCCCAATATAATTTAAACAACAACCAAAAATTGATATGTACACCACCGACATTTCCCTTTCTCTATCTCTCCCTACCGATTGTTTCAATTCATTCCTCCTCCTCTCTCTTTTCGATGATAATATAAATCCAGAAATGATATATATATTTTCACTCTTTTGGAACTGATTTTGCAGTTGAATCTTGATTATGAATCCAATTAATTTATGGATTTTGCTGTTTTTGTAATGGTTTTGCTTGTATTCATTTTGATTTACTTGACGGTAGAGTGGTGATTACACAAGGGTGACCTGCGGCTGCAGCAACGGTAATTACATGCACATGGTGATCAACGGCTGGAGCTAATTCCTACTTTTTCATTCCTTTGTCCAACACAATGGTAATTACATGCACATGGTGATTGGTGATTGTAACAAATCCCTACCTTTCAATCCTTCAATTTAATTCAAACACAATGGCCACTAAATGCGTGGCTGGGCAAATTTGAAGATTCATAATTACAAATTATTTATAATTAACGGAACAATGTCGGCTGCAACATACAATTGCAAAAACTCTAACCTAGGGCTCGTTTTCTTCAATTGAACATGATGGGTGGATGCACAATTTGATTTCTAGACTATAATAATTTCACACTAACTTTGACTTTAATTCGTGTTAATGGCTATGAGACGTTATTATTTGAGGAATAATTATGCCGATACCCTTTCAAATTAATTTGGTATTCAAAAGTGAAAAATAAATATAACAAGATGAACTAGATGATTTAGAAAAATAAGTATAGATAAGATAATAAAATTATTTGAAAGATTGTGGTGTACATAAAAATTAGTGAGAGGAGATTAAAAGGTGATATTTGTAAACTTATTTATGTCTATGTTTGTAAATAAAGAAAATATTTAAAATTATGGTGTAGAAAATAAATTTTGTTGTGATAATATGGGCTCTGTTTATTAAAAGTTTTTTTGTTTAAAAATATTTTTTTTTATATTTTCTAGATAAAATGTGTGGTTAAAAAATGAATAGAAAAAATAAATGTGATTAAAAAGTAATATGAAAAATTAAGTAAAAAAATATATTTAAAAACATGTTTACCAAATGGAGGGACAATCACCTAATGAGTTTTGAATATATTTTTTAAAAGAAAAATGTAAAATATAAAATAAAATAAAATATATAAGTCAATACAGGGACCTTATTTTCCATCCATCGACTGGATATTTTCCCATCCTCCTTTCGTGTAGTCCTTATGTTCAATCAAACAATTTTCAGTTCAGTAGCGCTATCTTTTTTTTTTTTTTTTTAATTAATTAAAAATTAACATTTAATTTTAAGAACACATTATCCAGCTCCGTTAAATATCTAAATTCCATCATTATTATCAGTGGCTGAAGATCTCTGGTTGGTGTGAGATAGCTTCGTTTCAACAATGGCTTCCTCGGGTGAGCCAATTTCTTCTCCTTCGAATCTCCCTTCATCACTACCAGCAAAATCAGACCACATCCACGTGTTCTGGCACGAGGGCATGCTGGAACACGACATGGGCAAAGGAGTTTTCGACACAGGAATGGATCCTGGTTTTCTTGATGTTCTCGAAAAGCATCCTGAGAATTCAGACAGGGTGAAAAATATGGTGTCCATTCTTAAAAAGGGACCAATTTCACCTTTCATCTCTTGGCACCAAGGAAGACCTGCCCTCATCTCTGAATTGCTTAATTTTCACACACAAGGTAAAATTTTGTCCTGATTTTACGTCTACTATACTTGGTTGTTCTTATGTTTTGTTATTGGGTATTTTTCTGTGTACTTGTATCATTAGCCAACTATCTGTTTATAAAAAATTTGCCCCCGTGTGTTAAACCTCCAATAAGTACAAATATTTCCAAGTTTTGGTGAAGAAATGTGCAAAATAGAACTACAGAAAAAAATAAAATAAAGGGTGTAACCCACACCTTGAGGCCCCAACCGATGAGTCATTGATTGAGGAGGTTAATCACATGTTATATCTCCCAGAGTCAGGGTGTAGGATTTGATGGTAAGTCCAAAGTTTGGTTAACTCCCGTTGACGACAAGGCACAAATCCAATATTTCAGGATTCAAACCCTGCATCCTTACCCGCCCTCCCCTTTACCACTAGGAAATATGTCCTGGGGGCATAGAACTACAAACTCTATAGAAGTATGTAACTAATGCTAGCTCATTATGTGCATTAGCTCTTTTTACAATTCCAATATTTGACTTTGCTCCTGTGTACCAGAAGAAGGTGTATCAGACAAAACTTTTCTCGTTACATTCGTACTTATATTGACAATTAGACATCATTAAAAAAAAAAAAAAAAAGACTTGCCAATTAAGTGCTGAGGCTGGTGTAAATTAGTTATGGACGATTTTTCTTGACAATATTTGAAGTTGGACTGAATTTGAGGCTGAAATTTTTTTGCATTTCCAAATTTTTCAGACTACATAAATGAACTGGTTGAGGCTGATAGAAACGGGGGAAAGCTCATTTGTGCTGGAACATTCTTAAATCCCGGATCATGGGATGCTGCACTTCTTGCTGCTGGTACCACATTATCAGCGATGCAATATATCCTTGATGGGCACGGAAAAATTGCTTATGCATTGGTTAGGCCACCAGGTCATCATGCTCAGCCTACTCGAGCAGACGGATACTGCTTTCTCAATAATGCTGGTCTTGCTGTACAGCTGGGACTCGATTCTAGGTTTAAAAAAGTTGTGGTTATCGACATTGACGTCCACTACGGGAATGGAACTGCAGAAGGTTTCTTTTGCTCTGATAGGGTTCTTACCATCTCCCTTCATATGAATCATGGTTCATGGGGTCCTTCTCATCCTCAGACGGGAAGTGTAGACGAGCTTGGTGAAGGGGATGGCTTTGGATATAATTTGAACATACCTCTGCCAAATGGAACTGGAGACAGAGGGTATGCGTATGGTATGGCAAAGTTAGTTGTTCCATCCGTAGAGAAATTCGAACCGAACATGATTGTTTTGGTTGTTGGTCAAGACTCTAGTGCAGTAAGTTAAATGTTTTATGAAGCTAATTGCACCTAATTATATTGTCTTGTTCACTATGCATTAGGAATAGTAGGCTTAAAGAGGCAAATTCATAATACACAGGTAGGTAAGATGATGCATTGGCCCAAAGAAAACTAAGAACGCAAGATGGTGCATTATTGGCAGTTAAAAATATATGCTATCTTGATTCACTTGTCTTTTGTTTTTTGGTTCGTTACGCCAACTCAAATTTTCTCGTCTATAGAGGTTGATATATACTTCTTATTGTATGTTCTTGAAGAGATACTACTGGGTGTGGTGACGCAGGGCTGTTCTGCATAAATTTTATTTGAGATTCTTATTTGACCTCACAAAGACATTTTTTATTTTTTTATGTTATTTCTTCACACGTTAATCCTGTTAGAGAAAGAGCACGTTTATTTACTTCAATTTAGTCTTTGACCCGCCATCTCATGTGTAGGTTTCATTTTCATCAATGGCTTGACGCGTGGACAAGTTTTAGAAATGGGTGGCTTTGAGAATTCAACTCGAGTCTTTTTCTTGCTCGAATAACATATTAAACCACCTCAGCTAACAGCTAAAATATATCTCCTCTCTAATAGTCTAAGCTTTTAGGCGAGGCGGTGTTAGAGTAGAAAAAAGTGTGGTGTTCAAATCTCGTTTTTAGCCATTTATAAAAATTATAAGCATCTGATCTTATATATGAAGTTTTCTCTCTAACAGCTTAAACTGTCAGATGATGTGGCTGAAAAATTCGAAATACAGCTCAATATGCAAGGGAAAAATGCTTTATTCATTTCAGGCACTATAAGAAAGAAATGTCACATCATTTCTCTATTTTGTAGCTTCTCAGTTTATCTTAATTCCTTGTTTCAGTTTGATCCAAATGGAAGGCAATGCTTGACAATGGAAGGATACAGGGATATCGGACGTACAGTCCGTGAAATGGCTGAAAAGTATTGCGATGGACGTATCTTGATCGTCCAAGAAGGTGGATATCATGTTACATATTCAGCTTATTGTTTGCATGCAACTCTCGAGGGTGTGCTTAATATTCCAGATCCATTAATATCTGATCCTATTGCCCATTACCCTGAAGATGAAGCCTTCACAACCGAAGTTGTCGAATCCATAAAGCGGTATCAAATGGACAAGGTGGCCTTTTTAAACTAATCTAAGACTTTTAAACTAAATCTAAGACAGTATGCATAGTTGTTGCTAATCTTGAGATTGCAGCTGTAATCTAATGTATTCTTGTAGATTATTTATAATCTATAGTGCTTTTAGATTATTTAACTTGGAATAGTTGGCCAACCTTCTTTCACTTTTAATTCATTAGGCTTGTCAATCAGTAGGATTTTAATAATGTTGGCAGTATTTACGTTTAGGCGGGATGCAATTCAGTTCGACTAGCTGTTTTTTGAGGCTTGGGAAAAGAACTTCACCAGTTATGTTTTGCCTTTTAAATGGTCGATAATAGCCTAAAAAGAAGCTACATAGTACCATTTGCCTTTCTGTCCGACTACCATTTCTTCGAGGAATTAAATTACTTGTACTAATAAATTTGTACAAATGGGTGTACTAACCTCACATGGAGTGGACCCCACAAACATTTTTGATCGTGCGGGGCCCCTCCATGTGAGGGCTAGTAAACCCATTTGTACAAATCTGTTAGCATATGTAACATTCCTCTTCTTCGAGGCTTGGGGGAAAGAATTCAAACATAGCCTAGAAAGATGCTACTCTTAACACCATTTGTTTTTCAGTCCAACTAGCATTTCTTCGAGGCTCGGGAAAAGAACTTCACTAGTCATCTTTTGCCTTATGAGGAGCCAAATTCACCCTAGAATGATGCCATTCAACACTTCCTTTTCCGACTAGCATTTCTTCGAAGCTTGGCAGAAGAACTTCACCAGTCGTCTTTTGCCTATTAAGGAGTCAAACGCAGCCTTAAAAAAATGCTACTCAACACTATTGGATATTGAAAGAGAAAGTAATGACTTCCCTTCCCAGCTGCCCAGCCATCATACTGGGATGTTCTGATCTGTATTTATATTGCATTTTGGACATTAGAGCACACGTGCATCTGTTGCATATGCTGCAATAATGTGAATCCTTGTGGGGATCACTAGAACTCACGGAATTAATAATATTGGAATGCCTGGAAATACTAAATTCAGATTGGAAAAGACGATAGGATCTTAACTCTAGTCTCACGACGCAATAACCTAAGATACAGATATTTTAAACTCGTTGAGATGCGGAGACAAGAACCAAAATTTGCTAACGTCACAAGACTGTCTAATCATTTGATAAGTTTCAATATAGTTCAATCAAGAACAAAGAAAGGGAATCATCAACCTTTATAATATTGAATCACTCAATCAATTGCAAAAACATCAAATCCTATTACAATGAATGAAAAATAACTTAAATATGAAGGAAAAAACGACTTCAAACTCTACTAGCAGCCATATGAGCCAAAAAAGGGAATTAAAGTAATTAAAACAAAAAAAATATGAAAAAATTGGGAAAACCCTAAATATAAGAACCAAGCGATCGCATGACATTAAAGATGGCAATTACTTGGTGGAACTTTTTGCTCTCGGTAATTGCAAAGCTAGTTCGTGCAATCGCTTGAGCATTTCAACCAAAAGCGATTACTTGGTTGATTTTTCAACAACTCTCGATCTTTTTGATTTTTGGCTTGAACCTTGTCTTCCACCCACTTGCACTAGTCTTGAACATTCTTTTATCACGCTATGCTTGATTTTTGGAACCACTAAAGTTGTGCTTGAATCTTTGTCGCTTGTAACTTGATCTCTTCTTTGTTTTCCTACCATGGATCACATCATTCCTTCCCTCTTGAAAACGTATTCGACCTCCATTGGATGTTATCATTGTAATAAAGTAACAAAGCACTGGAGGAGTTCCAGGCAGAACTTGCTGTGCTTTCAAAAGTCCCACCACCGGCATCTTGTATCCCTTTTGGGGGTACTCTGTGAAGGAAATGGAAGGCTTTTGGTTTACTAATATGTGCGTCTCTGAGTAGACATCTTTGCCGTTGGAAGAATTTGAATTAGAACATTTGGCATGGGCGAGAAGGCTTTGTATTGCCATTGATGTTGCTCAATGAATGGAAATATCTTCACACTCTGGCACATCAGAGCTTTATACGCTGAGATCTCAAATCGTGAACATTCTTCTTGGTGACGATTATCGAGCAAAAGTTGCAGACTCTGAATCAGTGAAATTGGCTCCCGACCAAGCGAGGTCTGTGCAACCAGATTGGTACGTGTTCTCATTTTCTTTCCATTGACAGGGAAAATTACTAAAAAGGTTGATGTATTCAGCTTTGCAGGAGAATTGATGGCACTTGATGAACAACGCCCCGAAGAAAAGACTCGGCCGAGTGGTTTTGGCAGATAAAATCTATCAAAGCAACACTTTTTCTACCAATCCTGCGCTTGATGCAAAAGAAGATATATGAAAGCATTTACACTATTGCTGTACTGGCTGGACGTTTGCACTGCACGAGAGCAAAATTTATCCCTGATATGGGACACACTCACCCAACTGGTCGAGAAATGGAAACCAGTCGAAGAAGGAGATAGGTATTCAACAATTGATTTAGCACTGCCTTTCCCTCAAATATTGAAGGGTAGCAAGGAGGAGTTTCACAAGATCTGTGTGGCTCTAGTCAAGACAGCAGAGGGAGTATTCCAGTTAAGACATCGGGATTTGTAGATAAATTCACTTCGGCTGATGCTTGTTTGAGTTTAAGGTAGCATTTTGCTGCAATGTTTGTTGTCTTCTGGTAATAAATATCTCATATTGATCGTAATACAAGTAATTCTAAATTGTGATTCGGGGGTCTGTTTTAGTACTTTGACATGTTTGCTAGAGAGATTGGATAAAAATGAATAGCATTAAAGGAGGAAAAAAGCTCGAATCTTGTTTATATTGTCAGTCTTATCTAATACTGCATACTAAACATGTACTTTGTGATTACACACGAGAGACGCTAGCATACAAAGTTGAAGGATTCATTTTAGTCATTATCAATAAATAACAAGTTCTTGTTACGCTATTTTTATTCTAGCTATATATATATAATATATTAGAATTTATCTTCATGTACAATTGGGATGACTCATTATTGGACAATCCCTCACATGAGGCTGTGGGGTTCGAGGACCCATTGTAGGCCGCATAACTGGTCATCTTCATTGTACAAGCATGGCTGAATATATTATGAATGTAATGAATTACTTAATGTTATTAAATAATTCGGTAAGGGTATATTAAGTATATATATCTAAATATACAATGATAAAATAGGTATTTAAAGTTTCTCCTCTGTCTATCATTTTTAGAGATTGTAGATGGATAGATCTAGATGTATTGATTTGAAAAATATCACATGCAGAAATGTACAATCTTTTAACATTGTAAAGTTCGCTAAAAATCGTGGAGTATGATAAGTTGAGATTTTGCATGAACATGAAAAACAATTTTCACTTTTGTAAAAGAAGATAGGAGGGTGGAGCTCGAATGGTTGGATTAGGTGTGCATTTGGATGGTGGTGGGTACTCAGGCAACGATACATTAGTGGTGACGGAATGGGATGTGGTTGCAATGGGCGATGCTTGGCCGTTGGCTCACTAGAGGGAGGGCTAGGTAGGGATAAAGTGGTGTGGCGTGATTGGTGCAACAAGTTAGAGGTGCCAGTTTTGATGGGTAGGGCCGTCTACATGCATATGAGTTGGGTAACGATCGGCGTAAAAAAAACCTACTTGTTGCGAGTTTGCGGATCAGCTCTGGTCGACCCACCAAATTTGAACTGAAACCCAAACACACTTGATGGCCCATTTGGATTGAATCCATGTAGGTCACAGTTCGACACGATCTGACCCATATGAATAAACAATATTATTTTTAAATTGAAAACATTTTTTTTTGTTAAACTGTTAAATACGAAATTTTTTTGATAAATTCATATTTATATAAAGAAATGTTTACCTGGAATATCTTATTTTACATGAATTCTAACTTTACAAATTTAAATACAACGTAAACAAATAACAATAAAATGCATTCTTACTATCAATTATTTGCATAATTATAGTTTAAGTACATCTCAGCTCGGTTAACACATATTTTACTATAATTTATAGTTTAAGTATATCCTAAATATATTGGCACCTACTTAACTATCAATCATCTGCTATAATTCAAAATAATAGTTTTACGGGCTAGCGGGTTAACCGTTGGCCCATGAAGGTGTGAACCATGAAACTCGTGGTTCGAGGTTGGCTCTCAATTCTCGTTTGATCTGTGTCGATTTTGATGGGTCTGATCGGTCCGTCAGTCTTGACATCTATACAATAACTTAGTTGACGAAATGACTTGGGAGTCGAGAAGGTTAGATGTTTGGAGCTTAGAAATGTTGTTTAGAACTTGTTGTCTCTCAAAACATTTTTATTGACTAGTAGTAAGTACGTGCGTTGCACAACTTATGTATAGGATGCTGAGATATGTCATGTTTTTGAAGTACTAATACTATTTTTAAAAGTAGTTGATGTATTAAATATTATTAAAAGAAAAAATTAAATTATTAAAAAAGTTATATATGAATAATTTTTTTTAATGAAATTTGGTATATAATGTGAAATTTTTGAATAAATCGAATTGTAATGTTTTGATTATAATAACACTTCTTTCTATATTTATATTAAAATTTTTATGTAATGGAAATATTTAATTCTATTGAATATTTATATTTACAATAAATTGGTGCTGAATTTATTATTTAATTAATTCAATTTAAATGTATTAGGGGCAAATACATGTATTTCTTTAATTAATATTGATTTAATTAATGATATGGGCATTTATAAGTGCCTCTATTGTTTAAAATTAAATAGGGATATTTAATTAAGTGTCCCTAATAAAATTACGAGAATAATAATCTTACGTGACATAGATATTATTAGGGACGTTTTTAGTGTTCAATGCGTCCCTATTTATTATTAGGGACACCATTTATAGGAGCATTTACTAATTCGTCTCTCCTTCTCTTAAGAGCGTTTTAACTTTGTTTTTCTCCCCTAATATTATTAATTGGGGCTCTTCTAAAATGCTCCTAATATCCTCAATTTTAGTACCAATGACAGGTTTGTTGCCAATTCACGAAATTTTGTTGGTGAAATGATATCGTCTAATGGAAATGCCTTCTAGAAGAAAGTCAATTGCTGATTACCAATGGAATTATTATGTTGATGACTTTTCATTGGTGAAATCTTTACCAACTGAATGGTCATTACTAATAACTGTCGGTAGAGAACGAACATCATTAGGCACAAAATTACAATTGGTAAAAAACTATTCACATTACAAACTGAATATTTGTTATTAGTTTTTGGTTAAACAATATGTTTTTTAGTTTCATGGTAGTTTTATTTGAAATCTAGCCTAATTCATTGTTATTAAAAAAGGTTGAACGCCAACCATAGGCGCAAAGTTTACTTTCATGGTTTCTATTTTGCCCGTTACTTATGTTTATTTGCTTATGTTCGTAGTCAGAACAGAGGAACAGTAACTTGATCATTCACCCCACACGTTTGGTAATGAGGATTGGAGAGTTCACTCATTATTATTTTGTTTATTTCTCCAAATTTAAATGAAAGGATTCTTTCCTTCTTCTTATTTCTCAATTTCTTTTTCTCATCTTTTTATCTGGGATTTTTCCTCTTTAGAATCTTTGCATCTCAAAAGCTTTCAACTTTATATTTTTTCTTTGTTAACTTCCTTTTTGCTTTTTGTCTGCACTCCATTGATCAAACTTATACAAGTTAGCCTTGATGCAAATACTTACATATGATATATGTATAACTATTCCCTACATCTTGTAAGAGCAAAATCAATGTGAAGGGGATATTCCTGACTTGTGTGGCTTGAGAATCATTAATTTTTTATGTCAAGAAATGGGATGAAAAGCTTGGAAAAAGGATAAGCCAAAAGGAGAGGAGGAAAAAAAAGGTAGAAATGTGTGTACGTTTCATTGGCCATGACTGCAAGGTTGCAATTATTAAATCATAATTATTGTAATTTTAATTATTAAGCAACTTCAATTAATAATTTCGTGTCAAAAACTCGTGTTTTAAGAGGGAAGGGAGAAAATTATCGAGTGCAAAAAAGTTGTGAAAGTACCGTTATTACAAATATATTTATAGCTAATTAGTGATTGGTAATAATAATCCATTGAATAGAGTAACTTAAAACGATTTATATAGGCCATGTTTCGTATAAATTAAAATCAGATTTTTAGTAATTTTAATAAAAATTGATGAGATGTATGGTTGAAAAGTTGTGAATCCCATAAAATGTGTGATTAAAATTAATTGTTAACTTTGACTTAAAATTAAAATCAGATTTCAATAAGAATCAATAAGGTTATAATCATATTTGTCTCATTTTTTCAAATAACACTGTTACAATTATTGACTGTTTTATTTTTGGAGTCAAATATGTATATATATTGCATGTTGGTTTACCTTCAAAGCCAAGAAAAGTCTCATTGCATATGTTTGTTTTAACTTTTAACCTCACCACCCATCCACCATCAACCACCACCAAACGGATGGTGGTCCCACGTGGTTCAAAGTGGAACAACCAATCAAAATGGGTCATTCCTCAGCATAATTATCTCAATCAAGAAATAGTTGTTACAACTAACCAAAAATGCATGATTTGATTCATATAGTATCAAAAGAAAATGATGGGCATCTATAAATTCCATTTCTTGAGTTTAGTCTTCATTAATCATATAATTCTTGATTCATACTTCTCTATATTGGCACTATTAAACGAGACTAAATAGTATTATAATTAGAAGATAGATTTCTATTTCTTTATTGCCATTGATTCTACCTCATTATTCAAAAACTTTTTTCCCAAAATCATTTTCAACTACTCATTTTACAAATAAAATAATTTTTACCTAAATTCTTTTTTTTTCCCTTTAAATCACACATTTTTCAAATAATAATTATTAAAAAACCCAATTTTTGTGAGAAGTGAGGCTCAAACAAGAGATAAATATTGTCTAGTACCATCTTAATTCTTATCTTTTTTAAGGAACATATAATATAAAATCAAATGCACATTCATGAGATATTATTTTTATTAAAGGTCCAACATAATAAACGCTATCTAATATAATTCTTGCCATGTTGCAAGAAAACAATTAGATATTATGATATAATAAACCCACAATGCGAAAATTTAAATTTAAATACAAAAATCTATTCTTCTATTCGTTCTATTTATAGTTCAAAAATTGTAATACTATAAAATTCACTATTGGTAGATAAATACTGCAAGTAATTCCAATAAGAAGTTGGTCGGTTACCTATCCTTCATGCTATCTCAAGAATTTACATACACAGGATCCCACTAATATTCTTGAATCTTTAGCCTTCGGATTCAAGTATATGCCCCTAAAAGATAGTTTGGTCCAATCAACAACAATGGAACCGTTTTGATTAAAAAGTAAGGAAAATTTAATAATTTTGTCGAATATAATTTTTAAAATTACTTTTATCCAAATAAACATGAACGTAATGAAAATGTTAATAAGCTGGCACACCGAAAGACGGATTCATGCCATGATTATTATATGTTTGGGGATCCACAAATGCTGACAGCATAAATGTGCATGTTCGAATTTACTAGACATTTTGTCAGTCCAATAGGTGGTATTCAGACTCTGATTAACTTGAAGAATAACCTGCGATTTATATCATTTATCGATCAATCGTTAAAGGAGGGACGATGAGAACACCTAAGTTGGCGTTCAACCTTTTTAAAATAGTGTTTTACTTTCCAAAAAGTAATTTTAAACAAGACAAAACTCAAACATCCATCATTCTTATACAAACCCACAAGTCCTTAGTGTGTGATTAATTAGTGTCCATTTTTCACAAGCTTATGTCTCACATTCGAAGAAAGTAAGGTAATTCTGTTCAACCTAATTATACTTCATACACACAAAAACATTAATCCCATTGAAGGACCCTGACCCCACCCCCACCCCACCCTACCCTACCCCCTATATATAGTACAAAGGTTTAGTATAAATGTGACTTTATTATGTACCATAGAACTCCCCAGACCCCAGTCCTCTTCTTACCTTAAAACATTTGTAACATAACAAAAACAATCATGTCGGTCAAGGACTGCAGCCACCACCACCACGAAGAACGGAAAAAGTTCTACCGCCTCCTCTTGGCCATCTTCCTCGCGTTCATCGTCCTCGTCCTCTTCATCATCCTCCTCGTCTGGCTCATATTGCGACCGACAAAACCCCATTTCATCCTCCAAGACGCCACCGTCTACGCCTTCAACGTCTCAACCCCAAACTCCCTCACTTCCAACATCCAAATCACCATTTCTTCACGAAACCCTAATGAAAGAATCGGCATATACTATGATAAAGTCGATGTATACGCCTCGTACCATGGCCAACAAATAACCCTTCCCACATCGCTTCCTTCTACATACCAAGGACACAAAGACATCACAGTTTGGTCTCCGTTTCTGTATGGAAATGCAGTTCCCGTTGCACCATTTCTGACCGTTGCTTTGAACCAAGATCAGCTAGAAGGAACGGTGTTGATCTACATTAGGATCGATGGACGTATCAGATGGAAAGTTGGCACTTTCATTTCTGGGAGATATAATTTGTATGTGAATTGTCCTGCTTACCTAAATTTTGGTAATAAAAACAGTGGCATTGCTGTTGAATCCTCAGCTATAAAGTATCAACTGCTGATGGATTGCCATGCTGATGTTTGATGAGCAGAGGGTTGAAAAATTGGAGAGTGTCTCGGTGAAATAGGCATGCTTGTGAAGACGACATATACTATTTGCACGTGGACAGAAAGACCTTGTGAAACTTCATGGTTCACTACTCAGTTTCTTTCTTTCTTTACTTTTGAGTATATTTTTGGGTATTATTTGTAGTTTTCATTGTTTTATATATTGTGGTCTATTATTTGATATCCTATTCTAAGAAATTATGTAGTAATGTACAATCTATGATGTAAAGAAAGGTGCAAGAAATTGTCAAGATTTCATAATAATACACGACATATGTCGAGCTTGAATAATTTAACAATTTTTTTTCCCCTTCATCTTTATGAAGAAAGGAATTGAGAATTTCATCTTTATTATTTTTTCCATACTTTGTACTTATTACTTATACGGTTGTAATTATTATATATATATATATATATTGTTAGACTACTATAGCTGTTCGAAGCCCGGATGGGGTTTATAATTTCTTTGGAACGAATTGATCTACTACAGAAATGAAACTTCATAAGTTTAGTGACTTGAGGATGAAACAAAAAGGGGAAGACTCAACCTTCTTCTGAAAAGGGATGCAGGTACAATAATGGCAATCAATATATATGATCACCAATTTTTGTCATGTTGAACATCATTACTATTCGTGTTAATTGGGTTCTTAATTATCTATCAATTGAACTAGTGTCGTCCTCGTGTTCTTCAATATTTTTCATTTTTTTTTTAGCAATTCAGCTCGTCTAATTAATCCCACTTTATAATCATAAACATGAATAGATGTAATCATAACTTCCCATTTGGAGAAGATGATGTTTGCTACCTACTACTCACTGCATCTATACGCCATGCTTGACGCTTTACACCGATTTGGTTGGTTCATTGAATGAGTCTATGCATGCTTAATGTCACTACATCTTCATTGTGTATGATTTAAGAAAATGTCACAAATTATTAATTGAAGTGGTGTCAAAAAGCTCGCCAGTTCGAGCAACTTGGGCACAGCCTCGGAGAACCGAGCCTCAAAAACGTAACAAGGCTCTAGTCGAGGCCGGCCTATATGGCCCGCCGAGCCACATGGCCCAGCCTGTGTGGAGGGCCAAAATCAACCCGTGTTGATATTTGCACTACATTTATTCATTTTATTGTGTCCATTATAAAGTTGTGTTTGATATTTGTATTACATTTATTATGGGCATTATATTTTTAACTAAACACAATTTATTTGCAACATGTATATTTAAAAAAAAATGAAAAATAAGGGTCGGGCCGGATTATGCTTAGCTCGAAGAAGCTCGAGTTGAACCTAAAATTTATTGTCGAACTTTGGCTCGGCTAGACTTTGCTCGGGCAAAAAAAGGCTCAACCCCTAAAAGTTTGAGCTAAGTTTGAGCCTTGATCTTCGACTCGCAAGTTGGATTTGTTTTGCTCGTTGATACCACTACTAAATAATCAGTAATATTAGGAGTGGACGTTGTTCAGTTTCGTTCTAGTTTCAGAAGAATTAAACCAAATCATGAACCAATGATTTTTTTACTAATGGAACCAATTGATTTTTATAAAGATATGAAACCAAACCGTTCTGTTCTAGTTTGGTTCAGTTCTAGAATCATTACTTAAATTTTTAAATAATAAATGCAAATTAAAATATGTTTATATCAATTTTTTCATTAGAATCTATCTACACCATTACTAAATAGGAAATGAGATTTTTAGTTAACAAACCAAAAGTTTAGAAAAAGTCTTAATGTTATTCCAAATCGAAGAAGAAGAAGAAGAAGAAACTCACCTGAAGGAAGCTCACCAACTCCTCGAAACCTAGAGAATTGACCATAAAAACAATTTAGACTTATAGTTATGGGTTACGATAAAGATCTGACTCTATCCACTCTGCTGTGACATCGTGTGAGTTAGGGATGAAATTTGCAATTTGAGTTTGAGTTAATTTTTGAGAATTGATGAATTGGGTTGGGGTTTATATATACATAAATTTTAAAAAATAAACATCAATGCCGTTAATTGCGACTAAGGAGTGCAACGATTGATGTGTTATAAGAGTACAAGTAAAGTACAATGAATGCTTGTCTATAATTGAAAAGAAGATAAATTAATTATAATTATAATTTATATTTATGGTTTAAAATTTTTCTCTAGAAAATGAGGTAAAATGTATGGAAAATAACATTTTTGTACATTTCATATTTGATTTTTTTGGTGAGACGAATAGACATTGATTTGTTAAAACATATATATATATATAATAATAATAATAATAATAATAATAATAATAATAATAATAATAATAATAATAATAATAATAATAATTAAGTTTGGTTCTTGATTCTGTTTCTGGTTCTGGTTCTGGTTCTGAGAATCAAAATTGAAACCAAACGGCTCTTGATTCTAAGAATCAAACAATGATCGAGATTATAATTGCTTGTTCAATATTTTTATGTTCGAATTTAAGCATCGATAATTTAAAAAAAAATAGTAAAAAAAGGTAATGATTGTCCCTAATCTTTTATGTGAGTCATAATTGTGTCACCAAGTTTTAAGGGGCATTTTCATCCTAATATTTCATTTTATTGCACCATTGTCAGCTACATTTTTTTCATCAATAACTTCATTCAAGTTACAATGTTGTTGAAAAGACGACTCTAACATTATCAAAAAGTGCAACCCACACCTTGAGGGCCCGAACCGACCATGTCTTGGACCATTGGTTCTAGAGGTAAATCGCAGGTTATGCCCCCAGAGCCAAGGTGGAGAACATTGATAACTCCCACGAATAGTGGTGACTCCCGCTTGCCATATGGTACAAATCCATTATTTCAGAATTCGAACCCTACACCCGATTGTGCTAAGCAAGTTTCCTGCCTCTCCTTTGCCACTGAGAGATATGCCCTGAGGGAAACGACTCTAACATTATCGTGTTGATGAGTTGAAGTACAACGTTTAATTGAGGGTCATGATACTATCAAATTATTTTCTTTATATAGCCCCTGTTTGAGACCCCATTTTTTGAAAATCAAAATTTTAAAACACTCAATCTCAATCCTCTATCCTTAGTCAAGCATACAATATTTGACTTTTCAAACAATTTTTAACCACAGATTCTCCCAAAACTATTATTTAAAATCACATTTTTTACCAAATAATGAAAATCAAACAAGGACATAGTAAAATTTGCATCTAATGTGTTGGGGAGTTTGACACTGACAAGGCAGATGACAATTTGGACAAAATGTCCGAAATGCCCTCCACTTAACCACAAATTGACAATACTGCTGAGTTCAAAAGAATCCTAAACATAATACCCAGTTTCTCCATTATCTCCAGCCTATTCAAAAAACTCAAACACTGCTGCTGCCAAATCCAAAAAATTCAAATGCTGCTGCCTCCCTCTTCCCATACCCGTCGAAATTGAAGCTCCCAAAAATGGACAGAACGTGAGATGGTTTTTTTTTGTTTTTTTAGAGTTCAACCATTGTGTCATTCCACTGAATACGTTCGGAGGTAACAACGACAGAGTAACTCGCGTGCATTTTTCGAACAAAGCCGAAAACTGTGCTGTCGTTACAGCGAAGGACGAAGGTGAGCATCTAGTATCTAAACAACCATCAAGCATACTCATAATTTGTCGATGTAGAAATGAGAAGTTCAAATTCCGATTAGGGTTGGACCGAAATAAAATGAACAATAATGTTGTTGCACAATTATTTTTGTGCGTTATTTTCGTTTCAATTCTTAGTTCGTGTTTTTGTAAATCTACATATTTTTGTGTATTGTTATGTATTTTTTCAGTTTGTTCATTTAATCAGAAATGGAAAATTTCACTCCAATTGTTCAGCATTCTCTCTCTATTCCGGAGCATATTTCGCGTTATTTAGTATTTTGGTTTTAATATATATGGATAGTGGTTCGCATTGGGCTAATGGCTAGGAGTTGAGTGTGGTCTGTTATTGTGGATAATTGATTATGGCTAGGGCAGTGATTTGTGAATTTGTTTATGCATCGTTTTACCCGCATACTTACTAGCTTAGATTCAGTTTTGGGCTTCATTTCAGTAGTATGAATACATATAATTGTGGGATTTTTCTATACATACTTACTAGCTTAGATTCAGTTTTGGGCTTGATATAATCAATATGAATACATATAATTGTGGGATTTTGCAATACATGCTTACTAGATTAGATTCAGTTTTGAGCTTTTGATTTTGGCATATTTTAGTAGGTGTTTTGGAAGTATAATGTTAATTTAAATGACTTGACGCAATTTTCTTGATGAAAAAATTTTCGCTGTAAAAGTAATAAGAAGTCTGTTAATCTGCATAAACCATAACATATCTGATTTTATAGTGAAAATGTAGGTTCGTGAATTGTGATAATTGGAAATTAGTCTGATGTCTGGGAAATTGGTTATGTAGTTGGAAGAATCCGGAAATTATGAACCTTGAATTAGTTTCTGTAATTGATATGGATCATGCTTCATTAGAATATTCATTCAGATTATTGGAAATTAGCTTGTCATTTGAGAAATTGGTTGTGGAGTTGGAAGAATCTGTAATTTGTTAGCCTCTAATAAGTTTATGTGTTTGAAATTGATCATGCTTCATTAAAATTGTCAAGAACTTACAATGAGAGGCAAGAACTATGGAATATTCCATAGTTGCAGACAAACGGGGCACTGGTTGATTGATTGCCCGACGAAGAGGTTTTGCCCATGGTGAAAACAGGGGATCATGCGATTTCTCGAGACTGAGAGGATGACGAAAAATGGTGGAAGGCTATTCTATTCCTGCAACCAACCGAACTGTCTTTTTTCAAATGGTTGGATTCATCCTCGAAAAATGTGCGTGAAGTGAAAAAATGTGTAGAACAGGAGGTTGAAGATCTCTCTCGGCTACTCAAAATATGTGCACGGATATCACACGAAGACGATGTGGAGATATACGTGTGATAAGTGTATTTTATACACTTATTTCTATCTTAAAAGTAGGATTTTCATTGTTTGTTCAAGATATTTGCTATTTATTTTGGTTGTATTTGTTTATCTTTCAGAAATAACCCAAAGTCGAGAAAACAATGAACTTGAAGCCAAAATTGAGCAATTGGATGATAAAGTGTCAAAGTAAGCAGATCAAGAGTTGATGAAGTTAATCAAATGGCCAATTTGAAGAAGAAATCAGAAGTTTAGAGGCTAAATTGCAACAATCGAAAGTCGGAGGACTTGTGCTATTAAAAGATAGGGACCAACTTGTAACATTTAAAAGATGAAAATTGCAATTCAGAATACAACTGTGCGGTCGCATGGTGTTATAACCGTGCGGCCGCATGACCTGAAATTCCAGCGACTGAAACTTATATGCAAAGTCGTGTGGCCACAGCATTTTGAACCATGTGATCGCACGGTTAAGATTCTAGGCTGCAGCTGGGCTTTTTGCACGGAATTCAGCATCATTTCTCCCCAAGTAACCTAATTCTCATGTACATCTATAAATACCAGACATTAGGCACGTTTTTGGGAAATCTTCATATTTCATGCCAAAAAGCTGTCGAATTGCCGGGGGGTCCATTGAAGGCCAAATTCAAGATTGAAAAACAAGGATTAAGAAGATGAACGGGGTGACTTCTATTCATTTTTCTTGTGAATTTTCTTTTATCATGTTTTTAGACTAGATTTCTCGTGTAAGGATTGTGATGAAGTTTTAGTTATTGATTTCATGTTTTGACTTATTATTTGATTTACGCAGTTTATGGGTTTGATGCAATTAAATATTTCTTTTATTATTATGCAATTGTTTGGCCAACTTCTGCATGATTTTCTTGATGTTTTTTTATGTTCGAAAGAGTAGAAATTCATTAGATGTTATTTAATTGCCACAAAGTCCGATAGGGGATAGAAATATACCCCTATGCTTTGTGTTATCATATTTAGTGTTCATTGATCCTTTAATGCTTTTCTAATTTCTTAATTTTCGTAGAAATATAGTTAATTGGCATTTACGAAAAGATTTTTATGCATCGCTCGAAAGGGGACTTAAATAATTTTAGGAACACGGATATTCAAAATTTCATGAATTGTATTTAAATAATTTGGTCAAAATATGGATGATTTGATTAAAATGGATTCATAATTCTAACGCATATGTTTTTATAAGTTTTAAATTCAAATTTTTATTGTTTCTTTAGTTAAATTTATAATTTGTTTTTCAAAATCAAAATTCCCAAATTCAAAGCTTTTCTTGTTCTGGTTAAGGTAGTAGTCTAAAATACAATTTAAAACAATCTCTGTGGAATCGATACTTGGACTCTCGTCCACTTTATTACTTGCGCACCCATGCACTTGCGGAGCGATTAACATGATAAGAATCCGCAAGAATAACCCAAGTCCGAATGAGAAAGGGAAGGGGAAGCTACCAATGGAATGATAGTTGTCTAGGAATTTCAATGAATTATGTAGTGTTGGACCATTGTCTAGTTTCTAGAACTTCTGTATGTGGAAAACATTTTAATGCTATGTTTTGTGCACTTCGTAGTATTGTGTTTTGTAGACTTCTTCATGCTTTATTTAAGTCTACGCATATTTATGTATCTTTGTATTTGCTAGCATGAATGGGTTCCTTTGTAAGTTTGATAATCTTTCCAATCGCTAAAGAATGCTTTCTCTTCTTCATTTAAATTAAACCCAACTAGCAAATGAAATGAATCCTCCTCATCAATCCCCCTATTTCACAAATGAGTCAACAAATGTTTATGGTGCATAGAGTATTCAGCATCGAGTTTGTGGAAAGTAGCATGTATCTTCAAATGTTTAGCAAATTCTCATCCTTCCAAAAGCACATAATTGACTTGTAATTCTTGAAGGTATGGACTTGCAGATTTTTTTCCTTATTTAGAACCACAAAAAAATCCGTGTATCTTGAATTAAAAGTTGCCTGGACAAATACGTTTGTCATAATTGATAATATTATCATAAATTTCATGTTAAGGAAGAACCATATAATAGCATAACCTAGGGAAACTTACATAAATTTCATGTTACAACAAACCAAAATATATTCCTAGGAACCTATGACAAATAGGAAACTTATATAAATTACATGACAAATAGGAAATTTGATAATCATCCACGGTTTTCTTCTTGGGGGGTTACGGAAGAAACATTGGCATCACATGTTGGTTTACAACTTCACTTGTATTCCAATAGAGCCCATAAGCTCCACCAAATTGTTGCATTTGAGCACCCTAACATGACATAAAATGTCGGTAAATTAATAACTGATGATGCTAGGTACAAGCTAGTATATAATTTTTTAAGTCTCGATATACCATTAGTTGTTGTGTGTAAGAGAAGGGGTTGATCACTTGAAAATGGGACTCCTGTGATTGTTGCTCGATGGTAGGAGTATCTGTTGCAGTATTTTGGATTGGAGTATTTCCCTTGTTTGAATTTGAAGGTACCTACACACATTAGAATATATAAACAAATTAGAATGCCAAGTCATATTTAAATCGTGATTGGGTTAAATAAAATGAACATGTAGGTTTGATCTTTTCCTCATTGTCTCCAATGGGCCCTTCTTACGCAACTTCCTAGGAGCCCCCTTTGATTTTGTGCAATTTGGATCCAAAATACGAACACTATTTTCAGAGAGGGCTTTGCTACCATGACTACTTTTTGTCGTTCCCAGATTTAAATTATTTGTTTGATTTTCAATCCATTCCATTAATTCCTCTGTTTGAACTTCATCCTCTCACAAAACATTTGCCATTTTTTCAAAAGACTTACACAATTTATCATACCGTACCTGAGCGGGAGTATTTATCCACCCATCGTAATTGATTTTTAGCCTTTTGTATGATCTTATGAAATCTCTTATCCATCTCCTGAGTACGTACCTCTCGGGAAGTAAATTAACATCAGTTCTAATCAACACCGAGATACAATGTCTTCACACTATACCTCCAAACTTGAACAAGTGACAACTGCAAACGATATTACATTCCTCTCTGTCACATATAACTTTGAAATCTTTTTTCTTAGGAACTCCTTGTGCTATAATAACTTCTCGCACAACGTGTGTAGTTCCACCATACTGATCTTCACTTAAGATAACATCGCAGTAAACTTTTCCCTTTATCTCTTCTTGGAACTCCTTGAATTTGGCAATTGTGTACACTTCTTGGAATTGTTTCTCGAACCCAAACGCTGTTGCACATGGAACCATCTGAGAGTACGACTTAAAATATGCTCGGAACTCTTTTTCCACCTTAGATCTCTGTGCCCGATTATACTGTTCAACAAACTGCTTCAAGGAAGTTTTCGAATGCACAAACCGATCGAAAAATGCATTCATACTTTCAATCCTCTGCATGGTTGACATTCCTGCCCAAAAAATTGTTCGTAGATAACATGGAACCCAACGGGCTCTCTCTCGAAACAACCCAAACAACCAATCATGTTCATGCAAATCATACATATCAAGCATTGATCCCCAACCCATTTCAAATTATGCTGGAATAATTTGAGTTTCGTAGACCAACTCATGTATAGTATGCATTATAGATCATTTTTGAGTGTGATACCCGAATTTTTCAGGAAGTTTCTTCAAGATGTGCCACAAACACCACCTGTGCTTACTGTTTGGAAACACAATTTGAATAGCATTTTGCATTACCCTATCCTGATCAGTAATGATGGCAGGTGGGGCTACGCCTTCCATACAGTTGAGCCATGTCCTAAAAATCCAAATGAAAGTCTCCGTGTTCTTACTGGATATCAAACCACAACCTAACAGTGTCGATTGCCCATGCTGGTTTACACCTACGAATGGGGCGAATGATATGTCATACCTATTCGTCAAGTAAGTGGTATCGAATGTCACAATATCCCCGAACTCGATGTATGCAAGCCTAGACCTTTTATCAACCCAAAAAACATTTCTCAAACATGCTTCATAATCCAAATCCATGCTAAAGAAGAAACCATGACAACTAGTTTGCATTCTTGAAAAATATGATTGTATTGTAGCTGCATCACCTTCTCCGAGTCTTAAACGTCGAACTTTATCAATGTAATTCCTACAATCCTTCTCGATATATGTCAACTCCTCATATCCCCCCCCCCCCCGGCCTCGACAATAGCTGAGTTGAAACTTTTGTGCATTGGAATTCCAGCTATGTCATTAACCTCAAGCTTCCGTTAATTCTGATCATTCAACTATCTATTACACCGATAAAGTCTCGATTTCATTGGACTAATTCTGTGGTTATGGTCCATATAGAGCTTGATGACTTGACAAATCCCATTCAGATCTGAGCGAATTGTCATCTTAGCCTTACAACCTGTTTGAATTGTGGGATGAGGATTCAAAGAGTTACTTGTAAAACTAACTCAAGCAAATGTAGCATTTGTTATAACACTATCTGGGTTTTTTTTTTGTGGAATTTCTTTTCCGTACTGGGAACCCAACTTTGTAAGCGTATTGCATGTAAAATGCGAACGCCTCATCATATGATGAAAATTTCATCCAAACCTCCAGCACAATCCCACTATCCTCATCTATAAGCTCTTTGTTCACTCCAACCAAATTATCCGGTGTTATCTCTTCTACTTCCAAACTACCATCAGTCGCAACTAAGGCATTTACATCAACAATTGGAGATTCATTTCCTGCTAAACGTCCTCATGTTTCAGAGCAATCAAAAGATATTTTCATCCACACACAATCAGAATCTGATTTCACTCGGGAAAAAAAATCGTGGAGCATAAATGTGTCAACTTAGCATACCCCAATTGAATGTGTAAACCAGTAATAAGTGATTTAAGCATCTATGTGTAAAGCATAAATGTGTGTAGTTTCCAAGGCTCGGTCGGACATAATGTGTAAACCTAGCATTCTCTTCTGAGCTTGATGGAAAATTTGATGAACTTACCAAGGGAAGATATTACCGGTTTTCGGTGCGGTGGGAAGGGACTGGTCAGAATTTGTTGAGGGGAACCACACGGAAAGATCTTCGAAAGCCCAAGGACATTTCTGTCTCCTCTTCTCTGGCGCCAAAGATGTGACTAACTCTGACTTCCTGACTAGCTCCGGCGGTGTATGGCGGCGACGACGATGACGACGAAGTAATGTTAAAGGGATGGGTCGTCCATTTTTGAGGAAAAGGGAAAATGGCACGGAAAGAGAAAGCACACTGAATTCTGAAATGAAAACTTACGGGTCCATGAATTTAATTTTTTTCTTCCAAAATATCGCGATATTTTGGTGATTTTGGTGCCAAATTATCATGAGAAAACGGTATTGTCATTCACCTTGTCAAGAAGAATTGTACAACAAGTAGAATTGAAATTAAAAGGTGGGGAGAAGATATAGAATCTTGTAAATCTACAAATGATGAAGTTTATCCAACACAGGACATGAAAAGTTTTAAAATAATATCTGATGGAATGATATTGCCCAATTTCTTCTAACATCTTTGGCTGATGTTAAAATTTAAAAAGTTTAATTGTGATTTCATATGTTTTAAAATCAATAACTTCTTGATAGTAATTTGGGAGGAAAGAAATTAAAAATTTTCTTTATAAGAAAAAAGCTAAGAAAGATACGTATTAAAATAGGGAAAATTAGACCTACAATTTAATTACACAGTTTAAAAATAAGATCAATCACTTTTGTACTCTAAAAATCAGCTGTTAATTAAGCCTACAATATTCAATCTCAATCATCTATGAAAATTTAAGCCTAAAATATTTGACTTTTCAACCAAATCTCAATCATCCATTCTCTTAAAAATCACTATTTATTTCAAGTTTTTTTTTTTTAAAATAATACCAAACACACTCAAACTCTCGTAAACAAGTACTCTCTCTCTCTCTCTCTCTCTCTCTCTCTCTCTCTCACAAACCGAAAGAGCTCCACTCCACCCCACTCTTTGACCAACCCAAAGAGCGCCACCACCAGAGATCGATCGCAACAAGCGCTACGACTGCATCACAATGATCGTCGTAGCACAATGGAGGCCTACGCTACAGCAATGAGTAACATTCCTGTCCTGCAGTGTCCAGCCAGGGTATAACATGCGATGTCTTTTGCGGTCGATGGTGCGATGTAGTTGTGTGTGCTGTGATGATGTGCAGTTGTGTGTGCTTTGTAATGGTGTACATTGTGTGCGGTGGGCTTCGTGCTGTACGATGCGATGACGATGGCGGTGGTGCAGTGCCTTTGTGTGGAGTGCGGTGCAGTGGGATGTGTGCACGGGGGTGTTATGATCAAGCCAAGCTCAATCACAACCAACTTCAATCACAAACTCAGAAATTCTATGAAATTACATAAACACAGTAACTATAATTTTTTGGAACGATTTTCTCATTAACAAGTAGAAATTATGCGACTTTACGTTCCATCTTTTAAATTCATGCTTCTTCCTCTGGTGTATAACTTAAGACACTAGAGTGATTTGGTAGGTGTTGCTTTGGGAATTTGAGTCTGTTTGGTAATGTGAATTTTATTTATTTATTTTGGAGTTTTTTTTGTTTTTTTGATAGACGTGTGCTTTAAAAATGTTTGAAAAGTCGAAACTTATGGTCTTGACTAAGAATGGATGGTTGAGATTGAGTTTGAGAAGTTGTGATGAAATTTTTACCTTTACCAAACAAGTTCTTAGTTGTTATTTTCATTCTTAGTTGTTATTTTCGTCAGTGATAGAGCTGAATTCTTACACCATTATCTTCTTCCTTCATCTCCTTCTTCAATATTGTTATGGGGGCGGGACGGAACCGGTCCAGAACGGCTCTCCCATTTTGATGAGAATCGGGAAAGTCAAACCTCGATGCACGTGCCCGTGGGACCCATGACGAGATCCGAAGTTGAAGAGGTTCAAGATTCGAGGCTAAACAATGTGAATAAATCAAGAAAAGAAGCCAAGAATCAAGTTGGAGCCAAAATTGGAGTTTCAGCCACTTTCGGTCGACCGAACTTTCTTCCGGTCGACCGATCTTCTGCAGAGGAATTTTGATCCAGCTTCAGTCGCTTTCGGCTGAGTGGCGGTCGACCGAAAGTCCCATTTCGATTGACCCAGTGGTCGACCGAAATAGTTTCGGTCGACCAGTTCGGTCGACCGAAACACTCCGTTTTACAAAAACGGGGTGGTTTTTCTTGTAAATACCGAAATTGCACAATTTACCCATTTTGTACCTTTTAAACACATTTCTTGTTCATTTGTAAAAAAACTTTGGATGTCATGAAAATTGCTCTTGAGAGCCAGGTCTTGAAGACCCCCTTCTTGAGGTAAGGTTAAACCTCTTTGATCTTGTATTTCTTAGAAAATTAATCAACTTTATCTTGAGTATTATTATTCTTGTGTTGTTGTTTATTTTCGCCACCTTGGAATTTGTTTATTTCTTTCCATTGGGTTATGGTTAGTTTAATCCTTGAATTTTGGGTTAGATTTAAACTTGATTTAAGGTGTTTTTCCTTTATTTTACCACTTTAGCTTTCTTGGGTTTTGTATTAAAATTGTTGTGGGAATTTTCGGTCAACGCACCGAAGGGGTTCGCATCACATTTGACTAGACACAGGCTTGATAGGCTGCAAATTGGGAAAAGTATATTACTATATCACTACAACTATCACTTTTTAAAACTAACAAACTCTTTTTAAAAATCAAGTGTTTGATAATATTAAAATAAATGTAGTATTATATATATATTAAAACAAAATATCTATCTCTTATATCTTAAATTAAAGTTAATATAATCTATCTATCTTCTATCTACATATAATATTACCTCCGTCTCATAAGGATAGACTTGTATACTATTTTCGTCCTTCCCACAAAAATAGACTACTTACTATAATAAACATGTATTTAATTTTTCATTTCCTCATATACCCCTAATTAATGTACCTTGATAGTTAATTCCAATATCAATTTAATTGTATGTAGTTTGAATGAATTAATGAGTCTTTGAAATTAACATAAAAGTATATTTGGAAAAGTATAGATAAATTTATTATTTCAACTATATTAACTATCATTTCTTAATATGTGTGAAAATGAGAACAAGTCTATCTTTGCGGGACGGATGTAGTAATAGAATACATTCCAAAAAGGAAAAGCTCAATTTCCCGCCTAAACTTCTTTCTAAATTTAGAAAATTTAAAGAATCTTTCGAGACAAACTTAATTAATGCAAAAAAATAATGTAATAAATATTTTAGCAAATTATTATGGTACATAACATTAATATTCGTGCGAATATTATTAATGACATCAAAATTTTAATTTATTTTAATGGATAAACAAATTTTTTTGTTTCGTAATAATTAATATTAACTTGATAATTATTTTATTACATTTAAGTCGAAAAATATATAATCTATCTATCTATACATCAATAAAAAAAAGTCAATGTCAAAAGTAACAAGAGCATAGTTTCTCATCCAAAATGACTTTTAAATCTGAAAATCTATGCACAAAAATAATATTCAAGAAAAATATTGTAATAAATATTTTAGCAATTATTATGATACATAACATTAGAATTCGTTATATACTATTGATGACATCAAGATTTTAATTTATTTTAATGTATAAACTTTTATTTTTGTAATAGTTATTATTCACTCGATAATAATTTTATTATATTTAAGTCGAAAAACATGTAATATGGATGTCAAATTGAATATTTCAACGAGAAGTTTAATACGAGCTAACAAGTGAGAACAAATAACATATTGTCTGTAAAATTATTTCAAAGATTAAATGTAAAAGTTTTTATATTTTTTAATTTTACTCAATATTTCATTCATTTTAAATTATATCATTTAAATTCTTTAATACTATCTATAAACTATTTTTTGTATTAATTATTATTCTTTTTAATAACTATTGTATTATTTTGAAGTCGAAAAAATATGTAATATGTGTATCAAATCGAAGATCTCTACTAGAAGTTTAATACAAGATAATAGTGAGATTAAATTGAAAATATATTATTCGTAAAATCATCTCAAAAATAAAATCGTCCTGAAAATTTTTGATCTGCCTTCTCTCTCTAAAATCAATAATAATTTTTTTTAATTCGTAAAAAATTTTTTTTGTCAATATCACATAAATTTTTTTTTTTCAGAAATAGAAAATGAAAGAGAATAAAATAGGAGCGTTTATCAATCTATTTTTCTTTCCTTTTTATTTTAATAAAATTCTGAGCGTATTTCATTGATATATCTATTTTTTCACTTATTAAAAATTCTAATCAAGTGTAATTTCTTTTTTCTCACTTTAAGCTTTAAGTTAATTTAAATTACAAAGTTTAAAGAAATTTTTTGGAACAGTAAATATACTAAAGGTAAAAAAAATAAAAAAAGTATGTGTTTTTGTACATTTTTTGTAATTAATTGTCTTACTTTGTTTCTCATTTTTAATTAAATATTAATCTCATATGTTAACATATAAAAATCAATTATAATTTTATTTTTAAATTTGTAAAAAAAAAATAAAAAAAGTTATCAGTATCACATAAATATTTTTTTCTTAAAAAATAGAAAATGAAAGAGAATAAAATTAGAGCATTCATATATTTATTTTTTCCTTTCCTTTTCATTTTAATAAAATTCTAATCGTAAATTTTCTGGAACAGTAAACATACGAACTGTAAAAAAAAAGTTAAGGTATGTTTAATTGTACATTTTTTTGTAATTAATTGTCTTCATTTTTTTTAATTTTTAATTAAATATTCATTTCACATGTTAATATATAAAATCGATATATGTGAGTAACAAATGACCGTGCATCGCACGGATGTAACACTAGTTTGAAATATAAAGTCCTAAACATGACCTACTCCCACTCCCACCCCCACCACCCCTACGGCAAAATCACATTTCAATTACAATTATAAATTTAGTTGTAAAATTTCCCCACACCCACACCCACTTCACCCCACTTGTAAAGTTACAATTCGATCACAATTACAAATTTAGTCACAAAATCTACCCCACCACCTCACTTGTAAAGTCACAGTTCGATCATAATTACAAAATTAGTCACAAATTCACCACACCCCACTTACAAAGTCATAATTTGGTCATAAAAAACACAGTTCGATCACAATTACAAATTTAACCCATATTTGGTCAACAATCAATCACAACCCTATATTCCATGGGTCTCACAACTTTTCAACCCTCACATCTCATCAACTTTTTTTTTTTAAAATGTATTAAAAATTTAATTTTAATCTCCACCAAACAGAGGCTTAGTAAAAAAATCTATCTACACCACTAATAAAGTCACATTCCCACTAATAAAGTCACATTTTGATCACAATTACAAATTTAATCACAAAATTCACCCCACCCACTCGTAAAGTCACAATTCGGTCACAATTACAAATGAAAGTCGCAAAATTCACTATACTCCACCCCACCCCACCCGCACTCGTAAAGTCACAATTCAATCAAAATAACAAACTTTGTTGCAAAATTCAAAATACCCCACCTCACTCGAAAAATCACAATTCGGTTACATAAAGTCATTGTTTGGTGATAATTACAATTATAGTCGCAAATTAAATTTTATGACAGATAATTTAACATTTTTTGTTACAACTCGCATAAAGTCACGATTGATAAAATATTGGTCACAATTATAAATAGAGTTGCAATCAAACACTTTTAGTTACATATTATTTATTGGTCAAAACTTACTCATTTCCTTGATCACAATTAGTCAATATTTTGATTACAATTACATAATAATAGGTCACATTGTGACCGATAAAAAATTGTAACATATAATTAACTAAACGGGTCACGTCTTGTACTAGTCAAGAGTCACATTAAGTCACAGTTGATACAAATTGTAAGTTACGATTGCAAAATTGGCCAAAAATCTAATTTTGTGACGGATAATTTAGTTAAATCGGTCACATCCCGTATTCGTCACAAATCACACAAAATTACAATCGCCACAAATTTTGGGGTCACAATAACAAATATAATCGCAATCAAACATTTTTAGACACATATTATTTATTGGTCACAACTTACTCGTTTTTTGAGAATTAGTCAATATTTTGGTCACAATTACATATTAATTTATCACATTTGTGATTGATAAAATTTTGTAACATATAAATTGATTAAATGTGTCACATTTCGTGCTAATCAAGAGTCACACAAAGTCAAAATTGACATAAATTGTAGATCACAATGACAAATTTAGTTGCAAATCAAATTTTGTAATCGATAATTTAATTAAACTAGTCACATCCTGTACTCATCACAAGTCGCAAAAAGTCACAATCACCTATAATTGATCACAATCACCCATACTTTGTTAATTTTCTAGGATACAATTACCAAATCTAATAAACAATGACCTATAATTGAATCACTCATACTTTGTTAATTTTACTTGATACAATTACCGAGTGCCAGAATATATCTCCATGGCAGAAGTTACATAAATTATTTTATAAAATACTTCATCTCAATTCATATGCCTTGATAACCATGGAATACAAATTGCTTTTCCATCAACATTAGAGGAGTTAATGGACCTAATAATCATTAAATTTATATCAATCTCTTTAATTAATTGATTATTGAAGTTTAAAATATGGAATTTTGATCACTAAACCTATGAATTAATTGTCTCAATAATCACTTAACTATATTCATGTCTTCGACTAATCATTGAAGTTTAAATTATTGACTTTTGATCTGATAACTTATATGTTAATTATCCTAATAATCATTGAACTTATATCTATGTTTTTGACTTATCACTGAAATTAAAGTGTCGAGTGTTGGCCACTATACTTATCACAATATTAAACGTTGATCATTAACTTAACTTTCGTAATTGAATTGGTAACATAGCAGAAGGAATGCACACGCGCCATCATCTCACATTTAACTGACCAATCACGAAACTTCAAATTGCAACGTAAGGAATTTTTAAAACGTTTTTAATTAGTCACTAAAATTTTAAAACGTCTTCAATTGTTCACTAAAATTGATACAACTCACCTGAAAATTTATAATCGCAATTCCAAATTATCACTTGCCTAGAATAAATCAACAGTTGAAGAGGATTTTCAAGATTTAATGACCAATAGTAGACGTTTTAAAAATCTCTTACGTGACATAATTAGTTGATCAAAGGTGATGTAAGGCCAGGAGTACACCTGTCAATCACGTCATCAATTTCATTATAAAAGTTAAGTCAATTACTAACGTTCAATATTTTAACAAGTTTAGGGAACAAAACTGGACACTTTAAATTTCAGTTATCAGTCGAACAGATAAACATAAGTTCAATTATTATTGTGACAGTTAACTCACAAGTTTAGTAATCCAAACTCAACACTTTAAACTATAGTGATCAGTCGAAGACATAAACATAAATTTCAATGAGCTTGACAATTAACTTACGTGACACAATATATCATCTTTTAAATCAACAAACATAACATTTGTACATCACCTAGTTGTCAACTTCATTATCAACATATTAGTGCAAGTAGCAAAATTTCATAAGTTTATTAACCAAAGCTCGATACTTCAACTTCAGTACTCTTCATGGAACAACTTCAGTGCGTATGATGTCGAAAGGGAAGATAATGCACACATTTATGTAACTATTTCAACTTGTCTCTCTTTTCCTCTGTTTCGACTAATCTTTCCTTCAACTCATCGGGGAGGCAATTGAAAGCACCTCACTAAAGAAAAACAAATGATTAAATGCTAAATATTAAAAACGGCTGTAGAGATAGTCGGTGGAGAGACAATGTAGATCTAGAATAGAGAGAACTGAGAGGATAGCGAGTGAAGGGAAATGAGAGAAATAATTAGGGTATGAAAATATATTATAGGTCATTATATTATTACCACAAAAATTATTTTCTACATATCATTTTTTAAAATAGTTTTTATTTATTAAAATAGATATTAATAAAATCACATAACCAACATTTTAATATTATCTCACTAATTTCCACCTACGCCACAAGTCCACAACCCCCATCCTCCTTCTCCTCCTCCGCCGCCGTCGCTACCGCCGTCTCCACCACAACCCTCTTGGATATCCTCAATACTCTGGCCTATTCCCACCAAATAATGGACAACTTATTTCCCGGATCTCAACACGTTGAAATGGAACACCACAAACTACATATTCCCCACCATTTAGACACAACAAATTGAGGATAAATTCATGTATTTGATGCAGAGAATATTTCATGCATGTCGATTGAGTCAACTGTCTACTTAAACTCAAGTAACAAATACTCCACCCAACATACTGAAGGGGTCATTCGCTTATTGCGAAATTGTTCAATAACTCCATTGAGTGGTATCGCAAATGGTATTAGAAAACTCTAGTCCTTATATTACATTAAATCATATATCTATATCACAAAAAAAAAACACACACACACACACACACAGCTGAACAGCAAATAAGAAAAGAACCATATAAAACATGCAATGCTCTACCTCCTGGGAAGCATATATTGGACAGCGGAGTTATAACAAACGTTGGTAGACCATATTCGAATGAGACATTTCAGAAAAATACTGTCGTTAGCAGCAGCGAGTTCCATCTTAAAGTACAATATAATTATATACAGTTCCCAGATATAGATTATACAACACTTCTTTGTACAATATTGATGAAATTAATAGCCATAAAATTTTTCCATTAATTTAGGTACTTCAAATGCAGAAGAATTTGAAAATACGATTAATGAAGAATGTGACTATGCTGGTACGTTTCAATAACCTACCTATGGATAGTAAGGCAGTTTATGTTTACTTATACATTATAGTTGTCATTTTTTTTAGAGGAGGAAATGGAGCTTGGAGACATTTTAGGAAGAGGTATGTTATATTTTTCAATACTTCTACCAATCTCTTATAAACAAAGATTAGTTGTGATTTAAATTACATGTATTGTCTATTATAATAAAAAGTCAATAAATTGAAAAGATAAACATGATATACTCTAAATTACATCAAGTAGTGCAGGTAATTGATTTTGTTGTGTGTTTGTTTTAATCAATTTTAAGTATTCAGAAACAAACTTATGGAAAACACAAAATAGAAGATGAGCAGACTCACTTATCTGGACTACCAAACACCAACAAGATGTTAACAGCCTGCGCCAGAATCAAATTATGTTCACGTCTACATCAGATCTAAAGGCATGAAAGATTAACCTATTAGATTTTTTTGCGTTTGTTAAATTAAATAAATCCCAAGTAAATGTCAAACGTATGTCATAGAGACAATAGACGATGAGTGAATTTACTTAACTGAGCAAGCAAATACTGCGAAGAAATAACACAATCTGAGTTGATGGAAATCCGTTCATATGTGCCTGTGATCTAAAAAAAGAGAAAAGGTAAACAAGTTACATGATAAAAAAATAATACGATGATATTACCAAAAAAAAAAAAAAAAAAAACAATTAATCATAAGCATTTTATCTGATATATCAGCAATCAGCTGTAGCACATGAACAAGTAGTATAAAAATTCATATCGATAATATAAATTTAAAATGTGTAGTTCTAACTTAGAAGAAAAAATATATATATATTATGCATAGATTGAAAAATCAATGTAAAAAACTCAAATCTTAGGATTTTTTGACCGGTCTACAACTTCGGTGTAGACAAAAAAGTTGCTTATCTGTGTAGATCGACAAGTGCCTAGGATCTGATGAAAAATTCCAGATCTGAAACCTCTTCCTTCGAATGATTAATGCATCGAAAAAAAAAGGTGAGGAATTTTTCTAACCCGAAACTCACAAAACAATTATAACCAAAATAAGGGACAAAAGATGAAAGTGTCACATTTCCATCCCAATATTCTGTTCTTATACACTCATTTCCCAAATACTCAGTCCTTGACTCTACTTTTTCATGAGCAACATTAAGGGACAAAACATATTGATCTACGACATTCCTACTTAAAGCAAAGTTTTTTATGTATGTAGATCAATAAATCCTCAGTTTATGATGAACAAATCTAGATCTGCAACTTCTTCCAACGGAAAAAAATAACACACCACAAGAAAAGAAAAAGAAAAATAAGCAATCTAATAAACGTAAAGATCTACTTCGAATGAAACTCAGAAAAAAAAATAAACGAAATGAATCGAAAACACCGTGTGGAGGCTTACCATTTCGAGCAAAGAAGCAGGTTTAGTCCTACCGCCGATAACAATTTAGGGCTGTCGGTGTATGGTGGAAGGTGACAGACGTGATGCATGGCTTAGAAGATCAATGCAGGGTAGACATTTTAGGGTTTCGTTCGAGTTTTGAGGGAGAAGTCTGAAATGGTTTGGTCATTTAGGTATGAATGTGATTAGTATGAGTGATTGTTCTAGATGCACGAGATTTCTTGGCCATTTCACCACCTTTTTTCGTAATGTGATTTTTTATGCAATTGTTTCAATTTATAAATCAATTTAGGCTCCATTCGGTTATTAATTAAAAATTAAATTATAATTGACACAATTTTTCATACTATTTTTTAATCAACAATATTTTGTCTTTCCAATTTTTTACCACGTATCTTACATAAGAAACTTAAATAATACATATTATATTTTAAATTCTATTTATTTCAGCCGTCAAATGAAACTTTATAAACAATACAATTTTTAAAATTAATTTTTGAAAAACATAAATAAATAAAATTAGAATTTTTACCCGAAGAACATAAATAAGTTTTTTAAAATCAATTTTCAACCACAAATGTAATTTTCAAAGAAGTTTTTCAGAACTTAGATAGATTAATTATGTAACCTTTCATATTGTGATTATTAATATTATATTTATTTACCTATGAGTTATTTATTTTATTATGTGAACATAAAACTTTATAATTTTTTTCTGGAATCTCTAATGAAAACTATATTGCCATGCATCGCACGGGTAAGAACTAGTTAATAAAATCACATAACCAACATTTTAATATTATCTAACTAATTTCCACTTACGCCACAAGTCCACAACCCCCATCCTCCTTCTCCTCCTCCGCCGCCGTCGCTACCGCCGTCTCCACCACAACCCTCTTGGATATCCTCAATACTCTGGCCTATTCCCACCAAATAATGGACAACTTATTTCTCGGATCTCGACACGTTGAAATGGAACACCACAAACTACATATTCCCCACCATTTAGACACAACGAATTCAGGATAATATCCTACGCACTCTTCTCATGTACTATACCAATTTCCTCGAATCCCCGGAAGGCTACTTCCACACTGTTGCGTGTAACCACAAGGACTATCAAAACACAATGTAAACCGTGATTTGCATTTTATGAAATGGGATGATCCTCGAAAGGATATACCTATCAATTTGACAAGGGAACAATTTGGCGAAATGATCCAGAGTGGAGCCGTTTTTGCTCATAAGATCGCAAAGGACGACCCCGTCCTTGATAAAATTGACAAGGAAGTCTTGAGAAGATCCAAAAATCGATTGACACCAGGAGGTTGGTGTGGAACTTGGAGACTGAGAAATGATCCATGTGTGGTACATGGGAGTTCAGACATAGCTAGGCCATCTGTAAGTTCAAAAAGGTTGGAGAAACGAATACTTAAGCTACTTGATTATGAAAATTTCATGTCGAAAACAGTGTCAACGATTATGAAATGTCATAATCATTCAAGAATCTTTTCCTGATCCGATGGCCTATTTGACGATGGTGGTAGGTGTGGGTGAGCTGGGGGAGAAGGAAACTGGATAATTAGGGATGGCAACGGGACGAGAAATACTCGAAATCGACGGGGACCCGCCCCGAATGGGACGGGGAATCCCCGACAAAGACCGGGATGGGGATGAAAAAGCATCCCCAAATCGGGGACGGGGCACGGACGGGGATGACCGTCTTATCCCCATCCTCGCCCCGTCCCTAATCTCCATCCTCAATTAACAAGTTTCATTCAAATTTAAAAAGCCCAAAAAAAAGTCCTATATTATTTATACAAAAGTCCTATGATGTCAAAATTTATTATACCAAAAATTTATTACTTATCAAGTCATAAATTTTAAATACTTATTTTGAAAAAGTTATTGATTATTAGTTATTAAGCTTATCGAGTTGTATTTTCTCATCTAATCAAATATAAAATAAAGATACAAACAAAGATGAATATATACATTCGATTAATGTTAAAATAATGTGAAAAAATTATTAGATTTAGAAAATGTTATTTAAAAAACAAACAAATGAGGATGTAAACAGGGATTTTCTCATCCCGCCCCATCCCCAATTAAATGGGGACGGGGACGGGGATGGTAGATCATTAACTAGGCGGGGATGAGGAAAGGCATCCCCGCCCCATATCCGCCCCCATTACCATTCCTATGGGTAATTTGGGGGTTGTGGTATACAATTACAAATCCTTATTATTTTTTGATTTATAATTAGACGACGGGTATATTTGTAAATGTATTTTGTATATGTATTGTGGTGTATTTATAAAAAAAGATATTTTATTAGTGGTGGTAATACACTGTGGTGTATTGAGTAGAATTTGTGATTGTAATATATTTGGCCTATATTATAATAGATAATTAAACTGATTTATTTTTTATTCCATATTAAATATATTAATTAAATTCTATTAATACCTGATTATGAAAAATAAAACTTGATTTATTTATATTTGAATTGTATACTTATTATGTAGTTTTTCTTTAATTTTCCCCTGCAAATTTTTCGAAGGAAATATGTTTGGCCTAGTATTAAAATGATTGGCTCTTATCGGCCCTTTTGACACCCCGCTCTTGTAAATAGTAATTTGTATCGGTATGATCTCTGAAAAGAATAATTAGATTATACACTACCTCTTCACTTTCATATTGAAAGATATGTAATATTAATACATTTGTAATATTAAATATCCCCTCCGTCTCAATTATATATGCTGACTTTCTTTTTTCGTTTGTCCCAATTATATAAACTTATTTCTTTATTGAGAAGTATTTATTTTGTTTATTTATCAATGTACCCTTATTTATTACTTTCAATAAGATAGTTTTGATATTAAATAAAAGTAAGTTGAAAATTTCCTTTACAAAAATTACTTTTTCAATGACATTAAATACGTTTTCTTAATCTGTGTGAAAAGTCAAGCAAGCCAATATAATTGGGACGGAGGAAGTAATATATAATTTCATTCCCCATTTTTAGAAAAATACCGAATTTCAGGTGTGAGAATGTTTTTTTTTTTTTTTAATTAATTTGATTAGTATGAAACCTTATATTTTGGGATGTTAGAGAGAGAACATAATTAATTTAATTAATTATGATAATCTTAATGTTAGGGATGTGGTTTGCATTTAAAACAGACTAATAATTATGAAAATTACAATTAATCAAATAAAAATATTATAACATGAGACATTACAAATTTGAAGTGATTACTGAGTATTAGATATGTAGTAATGATATTTATTTCATTAGTAAATAATATGTATTTGAAGTGATTAACGAATATTACAATCTGTGTAATAAAGTGTAATAAATTCCTACATGATTATATTATAACGGAGTTATACATCATCTATAACATATATGATATGTGTTGTACTATTAGGGATGACAAAATAGTTTATTGGCTCGAGGAACCTTGGGCTCAGCTCGAAAAAAGTTTTGGCTTAGCTCGGCTCACGCTCGAGCTAAAAAAGTCTCCCAAAAAGCAAAAACCTTTAAATTCGACCACGACACGAGCTCAACTCGGCTAATTGTATATATATTTTTTCAATAATAAATTTATGAATTATTGTTATAAAAATAAAATAAATTTTAAAAGCTCGGAACTTGGCTCAACCCAGCTTGGCTTGACTTAAAAAAGCTCGAGGAGACCCTTATTTTTTTGGGACAAGCTTTGGCTCGGCTCGAGCCAAAAAAAGCTTGTCCCCTAAAATCTCAAGCTCGAGCATTGAACTTTAGCTCGACTCGGCTTGTTGAGATCTTTATGTACTATATAATACTTATGTAATGAAGTATAATTCTTTTAACACTACATGATTATATTACAACATGATATAATTTAACACCGAGTGATTATATTACAATATTTAATTATATGGTATGTAATTAAGATTACACGATATAAATGTACAATGTGATATTTCGTTACCGACCATTACAATCTGTGTAATGCACTGTCTTTTTATGAGGAATTATAATTTATGTCAATAGAATTATATGACAGGCCTAAGTTACAAGATTTGTTATGTCTCATTTAGTGAGGAAATACATATTATTATCAAATTCGTAATGCTCATTAAGCCTCTGTTTGGTAAAAATGAAAAAAACAAGTTTTTAAATAACACAATTTCTCAAATCATCTTTTAACTCTATATATTTTCTCTTTCCACTTTTCAACCACGCATCTTACCTAGAAAACATAAAAAAACATGTTTTTAAATACCAAAATTTTAACAAATAGGGGCTAATTAATTTATCTATTACTTTATCTCTCAAACATTCCTAAATATACGGTTTCTATAATTAACCAAATTAATAAAAAATATATATATATTTTCTCCCTCTTGGAATTCGACATTTTTCTTAAAATGATGAATTAAATTAAGTAATATTGCAAATATTATTAATATTAATATTAAGAACTTGTATGGTAATTTGAAAAGTTTTGATTTTTGTGGATTTTTAATTTTATCTTTTAATTTTTTTAATAATGAATGTGTGGTTTAGAAAGTTTAAAAAGTGAAAAAATGTGATCTTGATAAAAAAAATGGACGGTAAAGATTGACTATAAAGTTTCCATTACCAGTCGTTTGCAACCAGTTGCTAATTTCTTTGAAAAATCAGAATGCCACTGCCTGCTTCTTCTCCTCTTCATCTCGAATCGTGATTTGTGCAGCTTAATACTCAATTTGTAAGTAACTAATTCAATTTTCAGCTATAAAATTTCTGTTTTGTAATTCTAAATTATTATTGATAGATTGCGTTTAATTTGGTTTCCTCGTGTTAATTGAATTCAAGATTTTACCTTTATCCTATTCTTATATCGGTGTGATTTCTGAAAAATCAGAATGCCACTCCCCACTTTTTCTACTCGTCGTCTCGAATCGTGATTGTGTAGCTTAATACTCAATTACTAAGTAATTATTTCAATTCAGCTATAAAATTTCTGTTTTGTATTTAAAAATTATTATACACGATAGACTGTGTTTAGTTTGGTTTCCTCGTGTTATTGAATTCAGGATTTTACCTTTATCCTATTCTTATATCGTAATCTTAACCATGAAAATTTTTGTTTTAGTTGGAGCCAAACTTCAACCATAACTCCACTCAATCAACATAAATGAACAGAAATGTAGGAATCAGCTCACAAAAGATCTTTTTGGGAAACATTTTGTCATTAATAAACTGGAAATCACAGGATAATATGGATAAAATAAAATCAAAATAAAGAAAGAGGATTAGAATAGAGAAAATGGATGACATGATGGCGGGAAGAAGAAGAAGAAGAAAACGTGAAAGAGAGAAAGGGGAGGGAATTCTGTTTTGCAACAAATTCAATATTCTTCAACTGCATTTCCCCTTGCCATTTGCTGGAATTATAGAATGGTTAAGGAATATTCTATAACCTATTGGTTGTGGGAGAGAAAGGGTGGTATTCATGACAACCCTTCCCCTTATATTAAACATTGTCCTCAAGGTTAAAGCTGTTAATATTATTAGATGGTTTTGGGGGAGGTCTAAGAAGGACAGGAAAATTGGGTGGTCTTGGAAGTGATAATTTCTCTCCAGCTCATGCATCTTCTGTTCCTTCTCATTCAATTGCTCTTGAAGAAATTGACGTTTGAATGCTCTTTGATCTGAGCATCAAAGTTATTATGCATCTGCAAGACCTCTGATTTTGCAATTATCTGCACTTGAAGCTCAATCTTCATATTGCAGGTTTTCTTTCTGTTTAGCCATGGCATGAAATCTCTCATGCAATATATCATTTTCTGTCTTCCATCGACTGAAAAGGAGCAGAAATTTAAATCTGTTGGCCCTGCACCTTATTTATCAATCTCTTACCACATTTCCTAGCTTCAAAGCCTCCAACTCCTGAGAATTGAGGTCTTGAATGACCTCCTGACAAATTTCTACTGTTTCCTCTAATTTATCCAGAGTCTCCACCACTTTTTCATTGGCATTTGAGAACCTTTTGCAAACTTCATTTGAAAATTGCTTCCAATATGCAGTAGGATGATTGTCCATGAAGCGGTAGAACCAGATGTTAGCACTGCCTTCCATGTAATTCTTAACAACCTCCATCTTCTTCTTGTCATCAACCTGCATAATTGGAATGAACTTCTCAGCTCTTCAAAGCCATTCCTAAGGGTCATCTCCAATAAATTTTAGGCAATCACTTTCTGGCAAATTAAGACCCCTGCTTTTATCTCCTTCGATTTGATTTCCTTTTGCAAGATCAGAATAAGGCACAGATTCTTCAAACTTCTCTTCTTTAGATACTGATTTTTCTTCAATCAATTGAGTATGCATTGAAATCACTAGCTCATGCTTCATGTTTATTTCTCCCATCACGATTTCCATTCTATCTATGCCATTGCACATTTTCTCCAATTTTTTAGCCATTCCCAGCCCAATCGATTGTTCTTGTCGAGATTTACCTAAGGTTTGTAACTGCTTTGATACCATTTGTTATGGTCAAAGCTCAGTTTCGACCATAATCAACTTCAATCCACTGGATCAATAAAATGAACTCAACAACACAGTCAAACTATGCTTTTGAAACATTTTCTCATCGATTAATACTACAATTACAAAATGTAAATGAGAAAAAACGAAAATGAAGAAGTGGAACAGGGACACAAAAAACGGATAGAGAGACTAGAGAGAAAAGTGGGAAATTTTGTTGCAACGAAGTCAATATTTTTCATGTCTTTTCCTTTCACCATGTGTTGCATTTATATATTTGGCATAGGATATTCTAGAATTGCATAGTTGTTGAGTTTGTGGTTATGGGTGAGTTAGCTGTGTAGAGGTGGTGAGGGCTAACCATGACAACCCTTCCCCTTAAATTACCCTTGTCCTCAAGGTTAGAACGGTTAATATAGTCAGGTGGTTTTGTGGGAGGGCGAAGAAAGATAGAAAGATGAAAGGAAATTGGGTTTGAATAGGGTGGGCTTGGGTTACTTAGAGGATTCAGGCATTTGAAGGGAAATGGCATAGATTGCATTTGGGCATGTTTAATCAAACTGTTACCATCTTCCACTTGATAGGTTGCTACCAGAACATGGGCCACACCCAATGGATCCTTTAGTCTCGCTTCGGCCCGATGGAACCTATTTAGTCCAAGGGTTCTCAAATCAGACTCTGTCTTCTTCGTTGCAAGCATGTCAAATCGACTTGCACCATCGTCTCATGCCTAGTAGCCAGAAATTTCTTATCAGCTGTGGTCCTTTGCAATGTACAATTCTCTAGCAATAAGCACCTCAAGTTATCAAGATGTTCTCCATCGAGCTGTGTCCTTTCAGTGCCTTCTTCTCCTCTTCCACAACAATTTCTTCTTCTAACTCAACATTAGGGTTTCCCATCTGTTTTTCAAACTTACCCACACGCTCAGAGATTTCTGTAGTAGAGCTAGTTGCGACCCAAATTTTATCATGCTTTCTAAAAACAATGCAATGCTTCTCAATTAATTTAGTCATCATCAAAATCACCAGATCATGCTATCTATTTATTTCTACCATTGTGATTTCCACCCTGTCATCTGATGAATCCATTTCATTTCTCAATTCTGCCATATTCAGATCACGTAGCTGCTCTGATACTATTTGTTATGGTTGGAGCCTAATTTCAACCATAACTCTACTCAATCAACAGAAATGAATAGAAATGTAGGAATCAGCTCACAAATAGATCTTTTTTGGAAACATTTCTCTTTAATAAATTTTGAAATTACAAAAATCAAATTAAAGAAAAATGAATAGAGTAGAGAAAATGGATGATAAGATGGCAGAAAGAAGAAGAGAACATGACAGAGAGAAAGGGGGGAGGAAATTCTGTTTTGCAACAAATTCAATATTCTTTAACTGCATTTCTCTTTGCCATGAGCTGGATTTATAGAATGGTTAAGGAATATTTTAGAACCTATTGGTTGTGGGTGAGAAGGGGTGGGACTCATGACATTTGTTTCTTTCTAATTTGTTGTTTTATTTTGTCATTTTCGTTGGACTCACTTTAAGAGCACGAGTAGAAAATTGGCAGGCTAAAAAATGTTAGATTTTTGCAAGTAACTTTTTTAGCCAAAAATAGATAATTTACTTTTTTTTTCTCCTTTTTATAACCGTTTAGAAATAACGAAGATATTAGGGTTACAATAGGCAATCATATTATTATTATTATTATTATTATTATTATTATTATTATTATTATTATTATTATTATTATTATTATTATTATTATTATCCCATGAACGATTGTTTTGTGCCAAAGAGTAATATGAAAAGAGGTGCATTATTAGAAATCAAAATACGTGAGCCCAACTAATCTTTCAAGCTTTTATCAATTATAGAGCCTAGATCAAAATCTAAATTAAAGTTAACAATTAATTTAGTCAAACATTTCATCAATTTTTATCAAAATCTGCTAAAAAATTGATTTTAATCCTTACTAAATAGGGGCATAGTGTTTTTTGTTAAAGAAATGTCTATAAGATTAATAAAAGAAAATGAAGGTATAAAGACGTTGAATGGATAGAACAAAATATTACGATAAGAGGTGAATGTGACATGACATTAATTGTTAATTAATTAAGGGAATATTGAATTACATGATTGTTCTTGGTAGACCTAAGAAAGCTCTCACTGGCAAGATTGATGTGATTTCAACCGAGTACATTACAAGGCATTATACAAAATTAACATTGGCCTGACTTAGTTGTAAAAGATTGGATGGAACGGAGTTGTGAAAGAGGATTTATTTCGGTAACTTTTTTATGCATTATTCAATCTAGTGGAATTATACTTCTTTTATTTTAAGAATCGAAATGAGCACAAGACTATTCAGGGTGTTGGATATTATATGTCTGTATCTGAATATGGATGATCTTTCGTTTTTAGACTTTTTACCTTTTGTATTGTCATTACATTAAGATGAACTTCTTGGAACATCAAAATCTGTATGATATGGAATCTATGAAGTGCTTTACTTTGTTGTAGGTAAGTCCAAGACTTGCAGAAGAGTATTTCATCTCATTTGTGAATGATTTCATGACCTCCAGCTGGAATGGATTTTGCTGTTCTTTTTTCTATTACATGCTGCTCTTTTTGCACAATTTTGGCCTCTACTTGATCTTGTCAGTGTATGAGGATAACATCTGGAGATGCTGAATTTAGTCAAATCCCAAACTACTTTTAACACAATCCAGTTCGTCAAAAAGATTCAAACAACTTTTGCAGTTTGTGGATTTCGCCATTTTAGTTCAGCATCAGATTGGAATTGTGAATCTACAGTCTTACCTTCAAGTTTGGTAAATAGGGTTCCTCGAAACAATGTGAGTATCTTTTGGGATTTGGATAACAAGCCACCAAAATCATTTCCTCCATATGATGCTGCCATTAGGTTAAAGAAGGCCACAGAAGAATTTGGGTCTGTTAAATATATGATAGCTTATGCTAAGCATCATGCTTTTCGATATGTTCCTAATTCAGTTAGGGCACAGAGTGGGGAGAGGAAAGCACTGAATGAGCTGGAAAATATGGGTATTGTTAAGCCAGATGAACCATATATATGTCGAGTTTGTGGGAGGAGATTTTATAATAACGAGAAATTTATTAATCATTTCAAGCAAATTCATGAACGTGAGCAGATGAAAAGGTTAAATCAGATCGATTCTGCACGAGGGAAGAGGAGGGTGAACTTGGTGGCAAAGAATGCCATGAAGATGGAGAAGTATAGAAATGCTGCTAGGGATATTTTGACTCCAAAAGTGGAGTATGGGTTGATGGATGAATTGAAACGGGCAGGGTTTTGGGTTGGGAAGGTTTCAGACAAGCCACAGGCGGCCGACTCTGCATTGAGAAATCATATGATGGATATTATGGACAGAAGAATGGTTGAGTGTATTATTCTTGTGTCTGATGATTCAGATTTTGTGGAGATTCTGGAGGAAGCAAGATTGAGGTGTTTGAAGACAGTGGTTGTGGGTGATAACAATGACGGGGTTCTCAAAAGGACTGCTGATGCTGCATTTTCATGGCAGGAGATCATGATGGGGAAGGCTAAGAAAAGAGGCTGTATCAGTTTTGGGGCGGTGGAAGGACCGTGATATTTTGAAAAGATTGGAATGGAGTTTTGATCCAGAAATAGAGATAAATTTATTTTGTTCCGAAGTTCTGAGCGAGGATTCTGATATTGAATGTTTTCTTTCTGGAGAAAGCGATGGTTCTGTATCAAAGAAAAACGACGGTGCTTTGGTGGGAACTGGAGACTGATAAAAGCCTTGACTGTAATTGAAGTTAACATTTGATAAAAAAAAAATTCCTGTGGTTCTGATCATTTGGCAACCGATTCTTCCCCATTGTTAGCATGTAACTCATTCTGGAAGAAGTGGTATGCTTCACTGTTTGTAATAAAAAAATCAGAAATAAAGTACTATTACTTCATTTCTTGGAAGATTTGAACTGGCAGTGGCAGTCTTTGGGGGTGTAGGAGGAACAATTTTCGAGGTCAGCAACCTCTCTTAATCACGACCGTGGGTTACTGTTTTTGAAAGTCTTAGGTTGAGTGTTCGGGTATACTTGTGTACGGAAACTGTCAAAATATGTTGACGAGGAAGATGATTGAAGCTTGTTCGAGTATACTTATGAACGGAAACTGTCAAAATATGTTGACAAGGAAGATGATTGAAGCTTGTTCTTGACTTAGCCATTTGAGTTTCAATCCATTGATTGGTATTGCAAGTTGGGTTTCTCTTACTCTTTCTACCACTACATTGCAATGAAAAATTGATATATGCTGAGCTTTGAATTTTTATTTATTTACTTATTTATTTTTTACTATTCGAGTATTAAGGAAGAAAAAACTAAATATCTTTCCTTATATTGTCTTATCTTGTCCATGCTGCTTAGCAAACATGCACTTGGAGCACGTCTTTTTTTTTTTTAATATTAATGGATGCTATTCGCTTAGCAGATAAAATTTTGTTCTTTCAATGTACAAGGGTTGTTCATCGATTGAAAAGTTTGTTCTACGTATTTTACTGGTGTAACATATTTATTTTAGCCGTTTCACACTTTGAAATTGTATGTGTACTCTTTCTACATATTCAATTCTACAACAATCGACTACATGATTTCTTTTTTGCTAGATCTACACAAAAATAGTCCTGATTTATTTGGTTATGCTTTAAATTCTAGGAGATTCTTATTTGAATGTGCTTGCTCTATGTTTGTCTGTTTAAACTTTAAAGCTATAAAATGAATGCTTCTTACTATATGAAACTTGGGAAGCAGATACTCATTTCACTTTGTAAGAATAAATATATGTGTCTGCAGTTGGGGCAGGACAGATGCATTATTCATATAACTTGTCCATATTTGAAATTTAGAAAACTTTCCATAAATAGTATGGCTGTCTGCGAAAGGAACATTTATTTTGGAACAACCAAATGTGTTGTTTGCAGATGTGGGGATTAGGGTTAATACTGAGTTTGGTGGAGTGGAAACAGACATATTTTGGCTGGATAGAAGATATATCTATTACAGGGTTAAGTAGATGAATATTTATAGTTTGGTGATCACCAGTTATGCTATGTGATGAGCATTGCTCTCCAAGTTGAAGAGGGCTTCACAAAATTTGATCAAGGGAGAAGTTGGCTTTATCTCAAAGTCGAACATGCTTTAAAGAAGTCCAAGTTAGGCAGTGCACCGGTCATGTTACGGGCAGGCCCATCTGAATATAGAAAATTCGCTGAGTAGCCTTACCAGATGGGAAGTGGGCCATTCCGCAACTATCTTGTCACCATTAACATCAGGGACGGATCTAGGATCAAAGTTCACCACTTGGGATTGTGTGGTTGGGGTGAGAGGACGGATTTTATTGTACAAATAAATACTGATAGCAAAATAAATGTAGCATCCTTTATTTTCAGCTGCAGGGTGGTTGCTAGATATAAAGAAACTCAGCACAATCTTGGAAAGATAACTGGTCATACATTAATAAGGTTGGTTGGGGTGATTGTCCCCAAATATAGGCAATTGTAAACAGTACAAAATGTTGTCATTGATAAGAAAAAATCAGAAGATTGTACGATGTACATTAAAATATTGGTGTGTCACCTGATTGTTAACTACCAGGGTCCTACTGTAGCTATTCATTTTCTGATTCGTTGGTTTGTGTTTAGGTATTTCTTTGTTTCACAATTATTTACTCCAACTAGAAGTAGCTGTAGTTTGTGTTTTCAAGTACAGTGACTAAATGTTGAATATGTTTTTTGCAGTTGCTGCGTTGAAAAAATCGAAACATGGGAAGCTAGATGAGAATAAAGTTGTCTTTCACGACGAGTGAGGACTTTGAATTCACTCTCTATGACTAAAGTTCGTTGCAACCAAGTATACACCCTTTTTAAATTAGGAAAGATACGAGGGTGGGAGCTCTGACTCATTCAATACGTAACCTTCAATTTGTTGTAACTAGGTTTCTGTCTTTCAATTTTGTGGAACGTAGGTTATCAATGGATGATGTCTGTCCAAATGAATGTTAAAACATCATGTGAACTGTACATGATTTACTTATCTGAAGGTAAAATGCGTACACTTTAATTTTACATAAAAAGGAAGTTTGGTACAACATATTATTTCGTGAGATGGAGTGTCTGACATTGAAATTTGGATGATATTGAATAAGAAAAAAAAGTCAAAATCTAGCTATTGACATTTCTAGTTGTAACGATCATAGACTTTCCCTGGCAAGCCATCACGAGTTATTTTTTGGTGCGCAAGTGCTTGTAGTGTGGAGAACCATATAGTTACACTAGTACTGTCCACTAGACATGTCCCAGAATCGTCACGTTAGGTGAAAAATATGAAAAATTCTATCTGAACTCTATCCTTGCCAGGGACGGCCCTGAGGGTACGCAGTCCATGCAATTGCATTGGGCCCCCAAAATATGTAAAGTCAAGCCTAAGTTTTTGAAATAATAAAAGAACCCAATTAATATAATAATAAATATAATATTGAGGTCCAAATCAAATTCTCTGATTTCTCACTTCCGTAAAGTAACTTTGAAGTTAGCTTTGGTAGGCGGCAAGTATAGTACTAGCGAATTTCTGATTTTTGTGGGTTCAAGAGAAGTCAAATTTGTATAGCCAACTATAAAATACAATGAAGTTCTTCCAGTGTAGTAGAATGGGATTTTCAGTTGAAAATTTTATTGTAATAATATAAGGGTCTGTTTGATAACCATTATTTTCCGTGGAAAAGGAAAATCTTTTCCAACTTTTCTACTTTACTTCGTTTGATTGCGAAAATTTTCCACGGAAAACATTTTCCGTGGACCCCACCCACGCGCCCCTTTTCCTTGATTTGGTGGAAAATGTTTTCTTTGGGTTTTGGTGGTTTTTTGTTTTCCATGGTAGATGGAAAATTATTTTCGACACGTTTAATCAATTTTGTTGTTGTTAATTGACTTATTTTCTTTCCAAAAAATAACATTATCATCATCAAGTACAAATATATTTAAAAAGTAAAAAAAAAAAAAAAAAAATTTTGATTAAAATAGCAAAAAATTACTTTATTTTCCATGGAAAATAATGTCAATCAAACAATAAAAGTTGGAAAATTCCCTACTTTTTCCACCTAGAAAATTAAACAAATCAAACACATTAACTTCTAATTCCCAGGAATTCAATTCCCTAGAATTCATTTTCTTTCCACCCAAATTCCACCCTCATTATCAAACGCACCCTAATTGTTAGTTTTTCAAAATAAAAATGCTAGATGAGTAAATTTAATTTGAACTCTTGACAGTTAATATTTTTATTTTTGTAATTTGAACGATTTGTTTAATTATTTTTTTTTTATCTTGTTAAGGTCCCATTTAAAATTTCGCATAAGGACCTCCAATTCTCAAGACCGACATTGATCCTTGCCCCCAATATTGCCCCCCTACTCACATGTGAGTAGGGAGGCAAGCTTGGGGTTCTTGTAGCATAGCTCGAAAAATATTGAACAAGAAAAATAACCTCAAAATTTTGCCCATCGTCCTATCTAGTATTGCCCACCCAACCAAGGGCGGTCCTGAAGCCGTGCAAGATGTGCGACCAAAAGGACACAAAAAATGAAAAAAAGCAGTAGGTTATATTAATTTTTTATTAGCTTTTTCTTTTTTAAACAAAAGTAATTGATACTACTGGATCATATTTTGAATAATCAAACTTGCATCCATGGCCTTAATTCTAGATTTAATTTTTCACTCTTCAAAGTAAAAAACTCTAGTTACTTTGTCCTTTTCACTTCAACAAAAAAGAACACAATCATTGAATCAAATTTCTACTATATAATTTCTTCCAAGTTCTCGATAATTTTCCCAATTCACTTGTCTAATGTCTGTCTCTTGAAGTTTTATAAAAGGGTTTTTCTTATTACTTGAGAAGGTTGATAACAAGTATAATTGAATAAAATATCTTTTGTTGAGTTTTATAAAAATGATTTGGAAGTTGCAAGTCTCATCTTTTAATTGAATGAAAAAATATTATATTAAAGTATCATTATTTTTTTTTTATTGTTGGGACACAAGTATATATAATCTAGCATATCAACAACATGAGTGCTTGGATTGATTTACGTGCTAGATTTGAGAAAATAAAACGATTTATACATTCAAGAACAAATTAGAAAAGTGAATCATTATTGGAAGGAAGTACTACAAAGAATACTTTGATGATGCTAATTTTCATTTAAGAAGTTGAATTTATTGGATGATGCTAATTTGAAACTATGTTGTGATCTTCTTGATATTGTTCTAAGGCATAGAATTCTTTGTGATCTTGATGGTCAAAATTTATTTTAAGAGCTAAAAATCTTGCGAAATCTTTTTACAAAAGAAAAAAAATATAGCTCTTGACATATTGACTTATTTGAAAAGGTTGGACTATTTTTCAAATGCATTTATTGTTTATAGAATTTTATTGACAATACATGTTATAGTTGCATCTACTGAAAGAAGTTTCTCACAGTTAAAGCTACTGAATCTTACTTGCAATTAACTATGTCACAAGAAAGATTGAATGGACTTACTACTGGAATAATGAATAATTTTATAAATATCTGATGGAAAATTTTATAAATAATGAATTTATATAAATAGCTTTATTTTTTCTATACCTATGCTTTATAATTAAAGAATGGGAGCACACTTTTAACATCCATACAGGGCACCAAAAAACACAAGTCGACCCTCCACCCAACATGCCGTGTAAACCAGACTTACTCCTAGTAACAATGAATGAATGTTGCAAGAGTTTTAAAAAAAGGCCTTGCTTTAATGTCCAAACTGATGGCAGTTAGGCCATAAATGGTGATTTTAATTGCTCACATTACATGTGTTACACACACCATCACTTCCCTCTGTAGTTGCAAATATTTACTGGTTTTAATTCATTTTGCCACCAAATTTCTTGGAATTTTTACACTTTCTGCCCTCTCCTTTATTACAATTCAATTCAGTTTAGTTTATGCATCTTGACCTTTTTATCAGTAATCAATTCTGTACTTTTAGTTCTTCAATTTGTTGCTATATATATTGTTCTCGAAAGCACTGAAGCAACAGAAAACACTAAGAACTGGCCTCAAAATTTCAAGTTTTGGTTGAAGAAGAAGTTGCCTACATAAGGTAATCTCGTGTTCTCTATCACTTCTTTATTTTTCCTTCTTTTCTTGTTTAATTTAATGTTCCACTGATAAGTTACTTTTATGTATGTTAAAAATAAATAATTTGCTTATTTATGAGCAACATACTTCGACATGCAAACTTCTTAAGCTTAGCCCAATATGCTCTCGTCTGTTATATATATCAATGTTCTAACAAACGTAACGAAACAACGATGTCAAGAATCATGCTTAAGCGTGCTTAAGTGTGAAAAAGCCTGACAATGCGCGAGCGAAGCCCAGATGAAGCGCGAAGCGTGAAGGTCGAGAATCATGTTAAAGCGTGCCTAACTTTTTAGAACACTGATATATATACATAGAAGGCATGTTTCATATGAAGTATTCGTTGGGTGTTAGTTGTTAAGTGGATAACTGACGGAATGTTAAACCAATTTTTCATCGTTAATCATGTCTAGTCGAGCATATTTAACCTGATTTTTTGTGTGGCTTTAAGGTCATTCAAGAAAATGAATTACAATGCGGAGAGTCCAAAACTTGAGTTGAAACTGAATTTATCCCCGCCAAGGCCAAGTCTACAAGTTCAATCCCCCAACAGATCAGTTTCATCTATCGAGATATCGCCTAGAAGTTCGTGCATGTCTCACGAAGGAAGCCCGGACGACACCTTGCGCTACTCGAGCAGCCCCGAGGCCACTTCCATGTTGCTGGTCGGTTGTCCTCGATGTCTCATGTACGTCATGCTATTCAAGGAGGATCTAAAATGCCCCAAATGTAAGAGCACTGTTTTGCTTGATTTTCTACATGAAGACAGGGTCAAGAAATCTAAGAATTGAGGAGCATTTTATCCTTTGTGGAATCTCAATCAAGGGATGTTCCTAGTACTCTTAGGATTTTGGTCTTGATAAATTTTGTAAACACTTATTAGTAACTTCGTCATGAAATGTTTGGATATGTTAAACTGCACTGTACTAGATATTATTAAGCCGGTGAAATGAACGAAATGTTTGATGATTATTTCCAGGGCTGTTATATATTTTCATTTCATACTGAGAAATTTTTCGTCGTAATTTTTAAGACAATTTTTATACGTTGGATTTAGGTTTTATTTCCCTTATCATATAGAGTCACGTTTGTTTGTTAAGTAATATGAATTTATATTTTATACCTAGCTCTAAATTTTAAGTGATTTTATTTAGGCAGTTTGGCGGCGGAAACTTTTGATTAAATTGAAAGGCTCTAACGCAATAAAAATTTGAGTAATTCTAGATCGACATTTTTTTTTTTTTTTTTAGTGACATTGTACGTGGCACAAATATATTCAAACATTATGACATTTATTTTCTAATATTGTATTATTTTGTTTCCAATAATATTCATAAATATATTCCAACATTATGATATATATAAATTACTTTTGTTTCCAGAAAATATTGATGAGGCTGGTAGTCATTCAATTGATTTAAATGACATTAAAGATGTCAAAATTTTAGAAAAAGTGCCAGTCGATATTCTCGACACGAGAGAAGTGAAAAGGTAAGAAAATCGCTAAGTATTGGGAACATTTTAAATTGATCTCAATTGGACGTACAACTTATGAAAACTAAGAGTTTAAAACAGTGTGCAAATATTGTACACAACAATTGACATGATAAAAGGTTATAGATACTACACACCTCAATCGTCACTATCGTAAATGTGTGACCAAACATGGTCACATTGAAACAAACAAACCTCAATTGCAATTTGGTTTGTCCGCTATTGGTTCTACATCTACAATTATAAAGTGAATGTATTAAGAAGAAGAAGAAGAAGAAGCTCGCATTGGAATTGTTAAATTCATTGTTGGGACGGAGTTGTCACTAAGCATAGTGGACAACCAACACTTCACTACCTATGTCAAATAATATCTTCAACTGAGGTATGCTGGGATTAGTAGAAATACGCTTCATTCTGACACTATAGATTATGTTATTAAAACTAAGAAGAAATTAACATCTGACTTAAATAAATATGTTAGTGTTATTTTGTTTACTTATGATCTTTGGGGATGAATTAATAAAAAATGTTATATAGCAACAGCTGTACACTACATTGATCCACTTGGGTTATACATAAAAAAATTTATTGCTTTTAAAATTATAGAGTATCCACATAATGTTACCAACATATTTAATTTCATATTACAAATTGTTAAAGAATACAATTGTGAAAGTAAAATTCGTTCATTTACATTCGATAATGCTAGTGTAAATAAGCTCATTGTAGAATAGATAGAATTAGAAATGCATTAGTGATGCGAACCCCTTTGGTGTTTGAACCAGAAATTCCCACAACAATTTTGTATCACTCCAAGAAAGATAAAAAGGTAATAAAGGAAGAATCTTGACCCAAGTTTAACCCAACCAAAATTCTAAGGAAAGTTAACCCTAGCCCAATGGAGAGATTAAGAAAAATACCAAGATTTGTGGAATAAACAACAACAACCAAATACACAAGATAAACTCTCAATATACAAGTTGAAGTAATATTCCAAGAAAAGTTACAAGAGAAGAAAGGATTTACCTCTCTTAAATGTTCTCAATGGAGTCTTCAATGTTCAACCAAAACTAACTACGGTTTGAGGCTTTACAAAAGATATACAAAATGAAAGGAAAGAAAGTTTGCAAAATTGCACAAAAAACCCCGCATTTACATTCGGGAAACTTTCGGTCGAACAACAGGTCGACCAAAATAGCACTTTCGGTCGTACAGAGCTCAGCCGAACCCTCCTGAGGCTTGCTCCAAAAATCCCTGCAGAGTTTCGGTCGACCGGATAGACTTTCGGTCGACCGAAATGTCCTGAGCTTCCAAACTTAGGCAATTGACCTCGATCTTGCTCTCTTCCATGTGGACTTGATTTCGGAGCTTGAAAATGAGTCCCGCCATCGACTCTTGGACCTCTTTAGCCTTGAATCTTGTCATGGGCCCCACCGGTATTCTGATAGAGGGTTGACCTGTTTGACTTTGACTCGATTGACTCCCTGGATTCTCATCAATTAGTGTACATAACTATTTCACCTAGTAGAAAATAATACATTTAGGGTTGTGTTTAGAATATAGTAAAAATGTTAAAAAAGTTATCACGACGTAGGGCATAGGTGGAATTGGACATATTTATTACTTAAATCATGTGAAGGTTAAGAACACATAATAATCGAGTACTATAATAAGAACTGTTAAAAATGAAAATGGGTCTTTGTTAATAGAAGATGATTGAGAAATTGCATTTAAAGTCAAAAAAAATTTGATAAGTTTTTATAATTCAACCAACATATTATCTAGGATATACTACCCAACTAGTTCAACATTTCATGAACGTCTTTTTATTATTGTAAGAAATTTTCATAAGTGTAGAAATTATTCATTTTTACTGACATGTTAATTGCAATGGAACTAAAATTTAGAAAATATTAGAAATATTTACCCCTGTTATTTCCTTTAGCGTACAGAATGGACTCGCATTACAATTTGAAAGGTACCAAATTACTTATTTTAAAAATCAGTAACGCGTTAATTTTGAAAGTTCCTATCACTTCTAATGATATAGAAAGCACATTAGTGACCATCTATAACTAGAGGGGGCAAATGCGCGGCTCATAAAAATATGAGTCGAGGGATGCTCAGCTTACAAATTCGGAAAGCTCATCAGCGAGCCAATGACTCGCCCGAAACCACGAGCCGAGCATTCAACAAGCGGCTTGTGGACACGAGCCATGAGCGGCGAGCTACTCGGCTCGCTGGCTCGTGAAAAAAAGAAAAAAATATTAATAAGAAATGTCATCGTTGGGGCCCCCACGGTTCTTTTTTCTTTTCTTTTCTTTTCATTTTCATCCTATAAATACTTCCTTCAACTTCATTTCCACTCTACACCAAAATCTCTCAACTCTTCTATTTTCTAATTCTTAGTCCAAACTCTCTCTATTACAACTATACAATTACTTGCATACTTCAATCTCTCCATTTTCATTACATAAATTTACATTTCATTTCAATATCTCAATTTTTCATTACATTTCAATATTTTAGCCATTTACATTTCATTTAAATATTCTAGCCATTTCCATTTACATTTCATTTCAATATCTCAATTCTAGCAATTTATTATTTATACAAATATACACACACAAATTTCAATATTCTTATCATCTACTACACTACAATTACACACATTTCATTTTCCATTTCAATTTTCAACATACAAAAGAATCGATCCCAGCTGCTGAAGATTTGTTAGTGGATTGTTCGATGGTCCACCTAGATTTGGGGAGCATGATGACTTATCTCACTCTCAGTTCAAAGATGAATTTTCCGCTCTCAACGACATACAAATTCTTGATAATATTGAAGAAGATGCGTTAAATCAACAAATCAATTTAGATGATGTTGAAGAAAATTTGGATGTTCAACTCTTAGAAAATGATCCTGATATTCTCGACGCAAGAGGGAAGCGAAAAATCGGAAAAGATAGGAAGAAAGATGCAAAGTGTTGGGATCTATTTAATTGGTCGCAACTGGGAAAATAGCTGACGGAATTCAAGAGTTCAAAGCAGTGTGTAAATATTGTGCACAACAATTGGCATGACAAAAGGGCATTGATACTACACACCTCAACCGTCACTTTCGCAAGTGTGTGACCAAGCACTGGTTCGTTAAATCAATTCAAAGTCAACTACAATTTGATTCATTCGCTAGTGGTTTTGTAGCTGGATCTACAATTTCAAATTGGATGTATTCCAAAGAAGAGAATCGAATGGCATGGTTCAGTTCGTTGAGGGGGCGAAGTTGCCACTAAGCATAGTAGAATATGAACACTTTGTTACCAACATCAAACGTTATCTTCAACCTAGGTACATTGGTATTAGTCAAAACACTCTACGTTTTGATACTATATAATATTTTATTAAAATTAAGAAGCAATTAATAGTCGATTTAAATAAATATGGTGGTGTTATTTCTTTTACTTCCGATCTTTGGGAAGGTATTAACAAAAAATGTTATATTGCTGCAACTGCACACAACATTGATTCACTTTGGGTTATACATAAAAAAATTATCACTTTTCAAATTATAGAATTTCCTCTAAACGCAGTCAACATATTTAATGTTATACTACAAATTGTTAGAGAATATGGTTTCGAAAGTAAAATTCGATCATTTACTTTCAACAATGCTAGTGTAAATAAGCATGTAGTAGATAAGTTTTGTGGAATTCTTAATCTGAAATTTGGTGATTTTTTATTCCATGTTAAATATGTTTGTCATATTTTAAATTTAATTGTTCAACATGGAATGAAACATATTAAAGATCAAATAAATAGAATTATAGATGCATTAGTACACATAACTATATCGCTGAGTAGAAAACAATACTTTGAAGAGATATGTTCACAATACGGTTTAGATGCTAAGAAATTTATCACCGACGTATGTCATACGTGGAACTCTACATATTTGTTACTTAAATCATGTAAATGCTATGAAAACATAATAACCAAGTATTATAACAGTAAAACACTTAGGAATGAAAATGATCCTCTATTAATAGAATCGGATTGGGAAGCTGCTTTTAAAGTCAAAAGATTTTTGACAAGTTTTTAGGATTCAACCAACATATTATCTGGGGTATATTACCCAATTAGTTCAAGAGTTCTTGAACGCCTTTATGTTATTGCAAAAACTTTTTATAGATATAGAAATGACACATTTTTTGTTGATATGATAATTGCTATGGAAATGAAATTTAGAAAATATTAGAAAGATTTATCTATATTATTTTTCTTAGCATGCGTAATGGACCCGCGTTACAATTTAAAGGGTACGAAATTTCTTTTTTCAAAAATCAATAGCTCATTGATTTTGGAAACATCTATCACTTATAACAATTTAGAGACTACATTAGTAAGCATCTATACCGTATATGCAGCACGATTAGGAACTAATGTTAGTCATACACAATCTGCATTATCACGTGCCACTACACTTGAAGACGATGAAATAGAATTATTTGATCTAATGGAAGAATGAGTCGAACACAAGAAATTTCTTCTTACAGTACATCTCCTAGTTGTAACGAATCAGTTCCACTTGTAATACCTGAGAATTGAAAAATTATTTTCAACAAGATTTACTTAAAAATGTGGAGCTAGCTAATTCTTTAGAATTCGATTTACTTCAATATTGGTGAACAAACGAACGAAAATATCCGATTATTTTCGCCATAACAAAAAATCTACTAACACCTCCGGTTAGCACGGTAGCTTCGAAGTATGCTTTTACTGCAGGTAAAAGGGTTTTGTTAGAAGTCAGGAGCCGACTCAAAGAAATTATTTTGAAAGCGTTAATGTGTGTCAAAGATTGACAAGACGCTCATTTTCGCATACAAAATATGTATGCCGAAATTGCATTCAGTCAGATAAATGATATTTAACTTTAGACTTTTAATTTCTTTATATAAAATACAATTTTGATTTCAAAACAAAAATTGTACACATAACAAGTTGTCCATGTACAATTTTAACTCCGCCAACTAGAAAATTCAATTATTCAATTTAGTAACCGATCTCAAGCCCGGAAAAAAGGATGAGAGTTTTAATTTTTAAAATTTAAAATTTTAATTTATTTACTCAATTTTATTTTTGTCTTTTCAAATTATAATTGGAGATTTGAACTAGTTTTTACGTTATAATTCATCCTTTCGGCTTTCATTATCTAACTTTAATTATTTTATATTACACAATTAATTATAAATTTATATATAATATATCATTATGTTAATATTCAAGAAATATTTTACCTTAACGTAAGTCTTAAGAGAGGGAAAAGAAAAAAAAAGAAAAAGAAAACAACAAGCCGACGAGCCGAAGCTTAGCTGGTGGGTCAAGCCGGCCCCAGCCCCGACCAAATGAGCTTCATTTGACACGAGCTCATGGCTCTGCTTGTCCATTTGACGAGCCGAGCACGACGAGCCAAGGATCGAGTCGGCTCGGCTCGACTTATTGCCACCTCTATCTATAACTCATATGAAATACAATTAGGTTCTAATATTAGTTGTACACCATCACGTTCTACTTCATTTAGGGAAGACGGGGTATAACTATTGGATCTAATAAAAGAAATTGGGGATACACATGGACATTATTCTCACAGTATGTCCCCTATTTTTATAACAGATCTAAATCTTGATCATATGATCCACTTGCAATGTTTGAAGAATTCAAAAATTATTTAAACAAGAATTACTTAGGAACGTAGAACCTACTGATTCTTTACAGTTTGATTTACTTGAATTTTGGCGAATAGACGAACGGAGATATCAAATTGTTTCCGCCATGGCAAAAGATCTACCAATACCTCTTGTTAGCATGGTAGTTTCGAAGTCTACTTTTAGTATAGGTAAAAGTACTTTGTCGGAAGTAAGGAGCCGACTCAAAGAATATATTTTGGAAGCGTTAATATGCTTCAAAGATTGACAGGACGCTAATTTTCGCATACAAAATAAGTATATCGAGATTGCATGTAGTCAGGTAATTGATCTTTAGTTATAATCACTTTACATCTTTTATCTAAATACTTTTTTTTTTCTTTTTCTTTTTTAATTTCAAAACAGAAAATTGTACACATGACAAGTATGTTCGTTTACAATTTTAACTCCGCCACTAAAAAATTCAACTCAATAGTCAATCCTAAACCTGAAAAAATGAGGAGGATTTTAAACTTTTAATCTCTTTACTTCTAAACAATTGTTTATTAATTAAAAAAAAAAAAAAAAGGCTCGTGAGCCAAGCTCATCTCGGCCAGGCCTACGAGCCACAAAAGCTAATATATTATGTGTTTGATAACTTAGTTGTAAATAAATTTATAAATAATATATTCAATCATATATTTTACCTTAAAAATACCAAAAAATTATTTGCAAATAACTAGTACAATTATCGAACAAAGGTTTACTAGCATTATTAAAGTATATTAACATTTCGATTAATAAGAAACTGCTTAAAAATATGTTAATACACGTTTAATTATCTCAACAGTTATTGAACTTTATATATATATATATATATATATATATATATATATATATATATATATATATATATATATATATATATATATATATATATCTTTGTTCACCGATATCTCGCGATGCAAGATATCCCCGCAAGTGTACAGGTCGTGAGAAGTAATAAGTGGACCTAAGAGTCCGGATTATCGTCCCACGAAGACTGCTATTAAGTATCGAAATATTTTAGTTCTATACCTTATTTGAACAAATGAATTTGTGTTGATGTTTGAAATCTAAAACTAAGAAAATCAATTAAAGAATTAAAATTAAGAGATTTGTTTTGTTTTTAAAAATGATTGTAAAGTAGTTGGGAATTACGATTTCACCTAGTCAATTATATTAATTCCAATTCCAGTTTTATTTCCTAAATATGCATTCGGTCGAATTCACTAATGTATATTGAAATTTCTCTCTCGAGTTTAAATCAATTCTACCTAAATAAGTCAACCATGTATCTCTACAGAAAGTCCGAATATTCCTTATCTGGATGCATAACACACAAGAATTCACACACGACCGCGGTAATAACAAAAGTATATCTCTATCTCTTGTTCATTTACCGAATTTATTACCACGTTTTAAGTTATTAACTCACCTCTCGGATTATGAAAATAACTCAATAAATCATGAATAAGTGGCCAATTCATTCAAGCATTAAGAATAATAATAAATCAACACATACAACAAATTATTAAAACAAAGGAATATGGAATTAAAATAATCAACTAGACTACATCGTTCATCCCAACATCAAAGTTAGTTACACATCATGATTAAAGAAAAAAAAAACAACAAATAAAAACGTTCATTGAAAATAAAAATATAGAATGAAAAGCTTGCACCAAGTATCGATTCTCCACGTGATCTTCAACTCACTCCCCCTTTGCTTTACTTCGATCTCCCAAGAATTGAATGATAAAATTTGAGTTTAGGACTGTTCATAGCGGAGGCAAAGGTCTGATTTTTGTGACAAGAGGTTGTATTTATAGTTGGAGAAGAGACATAATCGAAAAAGGAAAGCAAATTGCCAAACCCACGCTCAAGTCGTTTTTGGTATCTGCACAACGTTCAGTATTTCGACCGTATCTTTCTATTCCCTTATCCTATTGAGGTGATTCAAAGTACGTTAGAAATATAACTTAAAGGCCTACAATTATTCTTGAAATATAATTTTACTAAGTTAAATGTTTGCTGCCCCAAAATTAGGTATCGAAGTCTGACTAGAATTCTGTCCAGAATCTTTTAGGATTGTAATCAATTTTATGATAATATTCTTATCATATTCCATTCCTTTTTGACTTCTACTTGCATCCAATTGACTCCTAAAAATCCTCAAAGTATCTTCTTGTGATCCAAATCAATTATTGAATATTTTCAAGTTGGTCCCTCATGTTAATTTGCTCTTCAATCCTTTAACTTATAATTTATTCAATTTCGCACCAGGGATGATTCTCGATTGTTATCATAAACTCCTCAATTGCTCAATTAAGCTCCAATTAGCATCAAATTGTGCATTTTCCCCACTGTTTACTTCATTCTTCGCCATTTGGGATTTTTTCTACAAAGTAAACAAATAAACATAAATTACAAAGCATATATTCTAAAACGACAATAGTTTATTCTAATTTAGACGTACAAATAAGTGTATAAAATACACTTATCAATCTTCAACTTATTTCTAATGTTTAAAGTGTCGAGTTTTGACCACTAAATTCATGAGCTAATTGTCTCGATAATCACTGAACTATGTAAATGTTTTGAACTGATCAATGAAGTTTAAGGTGTTGAGATTTTCTCATTAAACTTTTGAGGTAATTGTCCCAATAAAAAATGAACTTATACATATGTTTTCGAACGATTACTAAAGTTTTAAGCGTCGAGTCTTGATCACTAAATTTATCAAAATGTTGGACATTAGTTATTTACTTAACTTTCGTAACAAAATTTGAAACATGACTGTGGCTACATCACCTTTAACTGGCCAATCGCGACATCAAATTGCAACGCAGGAAAATTTTAGAAAGTCTTCAATTAGTCACTAAAATTTTTAAAACATCTTCAATTGTTCACTAAACTTTAATGTGATCGAGTTTTGGTGACTAAATTAGTAAAAATGACACGACTAATGTGAAAATTTATAAATTTTCTTCCAAATTATCAGTTACATACAACAAATCTACATCAAAGGTGTTTTTAAAAATTTCTTACTTGACAATTTTGTGTACTTTGATTGATCGGTTAAATGTGACGTGACGTCATGAACATTAATTTGTCATGTCACCAATTCTGTTACGTAAATTAAGTCAATGCATAAAGTCCAACATTTTGATAAATTCAGTGACCAAAACTCAATACTTTAAATTCCAGTGATCAGTTGAGTATATAGTCGATATGTGTTTAGTGATTATTGAGACAATTAATTCATAAGTTTAGAGATCAAAACTCGACTCTTTAAACTTCGATGATCATTTTAAGACATGGACACAAGTTTAGTGATCAAAATTTGATACTTAAAACTTAGTGACCGGTCGAAGATATTTACATAAATTTAGTGATTATCGATACAATTAACTCTTGGAGCCTGTTTGGTGTAGGAGATTTTGGAGGAAATTTGCATTCGTGGAAGAATACGTGGTTAAAAAGAGATTGAAAAGTGTAAAAGTGGTAGGTCCCAAAAGATGTGTGGTTGAAAATGAATCTCAAAAGTAAAGTTTTCAGAAAAACTCATGACCAAACAAGGCTTAATACAAACTCTTTTGAAGTTTTTATTTGTCCTAAAAACCGTGTACAATAAACAATTCCGTGTTCTCAATTATTTCTCAGTTTATATCTCCCGAGAAACTCCTATAAAACCAATCCCAATCCCCCCAAATTTCCTTGCAGCATCTCTAATGGTATATTAATTGAGAAAAAATAGATTGTCACATAGGAAAAATAAATAATGATATGAAAATTTAATCTCTAATGATTAGTTTGCATGTTTATGTGGCGCTGACGTGACTGAGACATTATTTATACTATATCTAGATGTAGATAACTTGTAAGACAATGTATACATAACAAATTGTAGACAAATATCATTGGAAATAAGCTTTAAAATTCACTATCTATTTTATCAATATGGATGAGATAATTATTTACATAAGTGCCACATAGATCAAAATACCCATAAACTATTAGAGACGCTCTTAGTGAATCCCAATTTTTTTTTCTTTGAATAACTTCCTCAATATATTTCCAGATTCGCGAATTCTGTCAAAATCCAGTTCATGGATTCCCATATTCTGAAACATAATAGTGAATCTATAATAATCCGTGAAGTATGGTCCGAGAATCTCGAATCTGAATTTAGATTGATCTCGACCCTAATTGACGAATACCCTTACATTTCAATGGATACAGAATTTCCAGGAGTGATATTCAAATCTTCGGGGATGGAATTGAAGCATCACCACCACCGTCGTGGTAGGCCGTCGTCGTCGCATCACTACCAAATTTTTAAGTCAAACGTCGACGTGTTGAATTTGATACAACTTGGTCTTACTCTTTCTGATGCTGCCGGGAATTTTCCGGATCTGGGATCCGGCTGCCCGGTTATCTGGCAGTTTAATTTCTCAGATTTCGACGTAGAGCGTGATCTACACGCTCCAGACTCGATCGAGTTGTTGATGACTCGTGGAATTGACTTTGAGAAGAATCAGGTTTCAGGGATAGACTCCGCGGTTTTCGCTGAGTTGATGATGAGTTCTGGTCTGGTGTGTAATGACTCAGTGAGTTGGGTTACGTTCCAAAGCACGTACGATTTCGGTTACCTTTTGAAGATCCTCACGCGCAGCCAGTTGCCGATGGAGTTGACTGATTTTTTAGAAATTCTCCGGGTCTTTTTCGGGAAGAACATGTACGATGTGAAATATTTGATCCAGTTCTGTGAGAGTCTGTATGGTGGTCTGGACCGGGTTGCTAGGTCTTTGGAAGTAGATCGGGTTGTGGGGAAGAGTCATCAAGCCGGTTCAGATAGCTTGCTGATGTGGCACGCCTTTCAAAAAATTATGGACGTTTACTTTGGGAAGCTTGGGCATGAACAATACGCCGGCGTTTTAAAAGAGCAATATCCTAAAATGATACTCCAACAGCCTCTTTAATTTAGCTTTTTAATTTAGAGAGTAGGTTTGGCTCTCCAAATTTAGAGAGCCAAACCTACTCTCTATTATTAAATGCATTGGAATATTTCAGTTTTCAAAACACTCTCTCACCGTAAATTAAATATTATGCACATTTATCAACCCCATTTTCAACGGCTATCTCCGTTCCTGTAGCACCCCGAGTTCTAAATATCCGGTTCACCACGTCATTTTCTGGTCTAAACTTTAAAATAATATTCTAGCGGAAGAAATAACTGAAATTCATTTTTGGCAACATTAAATAAATTGTAATGGTCGATAAAATTCGAAAACATTTATGAAAAAACTCAAAATAATGAATCGAGCCATTAATAATACAAAACATTCGGCAATGCCATAATTTCTCAAATAATTGAAAATCTCAAAAATAGCCAAAGTTTAAAAATATGGATCATCAAAATAAGATTTTCGATTATTTAATGACTATTGCCACAATCATCCATCATCTGCCACCGTATCCAAAATCTGCAAATGTTGTTAAAAATAGACATGATCATTTTATAGAAATACTCAGTAGACTTATCGCCAATTAATTAATATACAATATAATTGAACAAGTAAATGCAGGTTCTTTAGAAATCATAGGGTGTTGGTTGTTCTTCTCGTGCATTAAAGTACATGACTTCTTTTTGAAAAATCATAGGCTCTTTAAAATCATAGGGTATGAGTTGCTCTTTCTTCTCGTGCACGTAAGACACATAAGTTATGCATAACATCATCATTTATCTTGCAAGACATTTTCTTCTTTCTTTCTTATGCATAAAAGCATATAAATTATGACAAGCATAACAACATAAATATTTCATAAGAAATATATTCTCGTCTCATTTCATGAAATAAATTTCACATAAATCACGTAACATACACATTCACATGCAATCATAATTTAAATCAATTAATAGGCGCGAGTCTACCTTAATTTCAACGAGTGCAAATCGAGCGGGAAATGACTTCAATCCTTTAAATCTTCGTTCGCCTCGTCTAGCCAATTAGAAAAATAAGTTAAATTAGTCTTTTGAAATTTATAGTTTAAAAATGATAAATTACCATTTAGGGACTAAAATTGATGATTTGAAAGTTGAGGGACTAAACTGAGTACTTTGAAAGTTGGGGGACTAAAATGAAACTTTTAAACTTGAGGGACTAAAATGTAAATTTTTTAAAAGTTGGGTTGAACCTCAAAATGAATATTAAACTATAGGGCTGAAATAATTGATTTTTAAAAATGAAGTGGCTGATTAAATCATTTAAAAACTTAAGGACTGAAATTATAAGTTTTAAAATTAGAAGGCCTGAAATAGATAACTTTGGAACTTGGGGACTCAAGTGCAAATTCTGAAAATCAAAAAAATATTAAACAAATTTCCTTTCTTTCTCTTCACTTGCGTGAAGTCAGAGAGGGGACGAGAGACAGAGGTGCGAGCGACACCGGTCTCCAGCCGGCGGAGTCGCCGGCGAAACGCCGGCGCAGGGTGCGGCGAGCGGCTAGGGGTGCAATAGGCTAGGTTTTTGTGGGTTTTGTGCATTCTTGGTGCGAGAAATGGGTGCGAAACCGAGGCAAAATCGAGGCTTGGAGCTGTGTTTTCCGGCGAGGAATCAACAGTTGAGGTAAGTATTTGGGCATTCTTGGGTTTTTTTGGTTTTGATTTTGGCTTATTGATGGGGATTGGAGAGGGAAATGGAGGCGTGTGGTTGGTGGTTGGTTCGAAAATGGGTGGTGATTGTGGAGGTGAGTTGGAGGTGGCGGTGCTGCAGGTGGTTTGTAGTTGAGTTGTTGTGAAGATGGGTTTTGATTTGAGGTTGGTTTGGGACTGAGCTGTTTGGATAGTGGCGGTGGATAGTGGCTGTCGTGCGGTGGTGGTGATGGTGGTGGTGCCCGGTGTTGGTTGCGGTGAACAGTTTGGGCAATGCTTGATGATGAAGGAGGTGGCGGTGCTGAGTTGGAGGTGGTGCTGAGTTTGGGTTGTGCAGTGGACAAAATGGGATAAGACCACGAGTTCTTCCTTTGTTTGAACCGATTCTTGTGTAGATATTGCAAACAAAAACATTTCATATCCTAACTTTGTGGACTTGGAGAGACCACCAGGAAGAAAGGTGATCGAAAGAAAAGGAAGGACAAAGATCCTGGAAATGATTCATCAAGTGCATGTGTGAGTTTGCTAGAAGCAATGAGGGAAGAAAATAAAAAATTTAATGAGAAGAAAATAGAAATGTTCGAAAGACAGTATGCTCAAGATCAAGAAAGACTTGCTTATGAAAAAGAAAAGCATCAATTGGAACAAATGAAAGAGGATGAACGGATAATGACGACTGATACAACTGGGATTTGCAGATTTTTATCTGCAACGTCAAATGGAAATTCACTGAAATTTGGTTGTTGTTCTGTTGTGTGTCATTGTAAGCTATGAGCTCATATAATAAATTTAGCTGCTTCATCTACTTGTGTCTTATCAAATGAATTTTGCTTGACACAACCCTCTACCGACGAACCAAGAATCCTTGACAGAGTGCAATCCATTATCAGGACACAAACAAAATTTTAAATTTTATATACAGTAGATTGCATTAGAATTAGGTTGGCAGCTTTTAATATTACCATTTGTCTCTGCGTTGCTAAGGAATAATTGATTTAAACTAATTGATAAGTTCTCTCTAATTATAATCCCATATTTGATTACTTGATCATGCATCTGTTTCTCTTTGTATTGCAAGTAGTAATTAGTAATTTGGGAAAACATAGAAACCAATTATTTAACAAAATCACAAGGCAAACTCTTTCAGGTAATTCTTAAGATCAAGACATGCTCTGAGCCCCATGTACTTTCCATATGTGCTCAATAAGGTCTCTTTGAAGCTGAGAATGAAGAGTTCTATCCCTAATACGACGATGAACTTGTATAAAATTCAAAAAGTCTGTCGTATGCTCACGTGAAATTGATATGCTCACTGGCGGATCCAGCCGGTGTCGAGCTAGCGCGGCCGCGCTAGCTCGATCCCGGCCGATCTGCTTCTCTGTTATTTTTTTTATTTTTTTTTTAATAGAAAGTGAAACTTGAGACTGAGTTGCAAGATATATGGAGCATCTTATGAATGGTTTGAACTTGAAAGCCACAATTTTTGAAGATAGGAAAACTACGATGAAGATAACAGGCGTCGTCGACTCACGGCTGTATTGTCTGGGGAAGAAGACAGATACGGGAGGAAGGAGGAAGAAGAAGGAGCTTTCATTTGGACCTTTTTCCTTTCATTTGGGCCCTTTTTTAAAAGTTTTGATATGGACTTTTTTTTAAGATTGATTTATGTCTTATAACTTGTGATTTTATTTGGGTTGATATTATTTATTTTTTGCTTCCTAATTTGTTGGATTATTTATTTCATCTAATTAAATAATTTTCTTGCTCTTTGGATAATATGATTATGGTGTATAATACATGATTATGTAAATAAATAAAAAATACCCTAAATCAAGATATTGGTTTTTGTATATAATTTTCAGAATGAATTATAGATTCATACTTTGATTATGATATACAATTTCGAGAATGAATTAATGATTTGATATATTATTTATGATTTTCAAAAATGTTTAATTGATTTTTAGGATAAATTATAGGTCGATATATAATTGTTTTAGTGTATTTCTATACTTTGTTTAGTTTTAGTATTATTTAATTAAATAATAATAATAAACAATCTCACTATTGCAATATTTGATATTGTCGGTCAACGGTCAACGATCCATAGTCAATGATCGACCGCTCTAGCTGAACTTTTGTGCTGGATCCGCCCCTGGATATGCTTGGAATTTCATCAACTGTATCATTGTGCAGTATGATGCAAGCTTTTATGATATCTTTTAGACTTTCACGATGCTAAAAACTTGCAAATCGCGATTGCAACACTCCGAAAGCTCGTTCAACATCTTTTCTAGCCGATTCTTGAGTTGCAGCAAATTGCTTGTGTTTGTTATCCATAGGAGATGGAATTGTTTTCACAAATGTCGACCACGGAGGATATATACCATCGGCAAGGTAATATCCATTTGTGTAGTAGTGACCATTGATACAGTAGTTGGCTGGGGGAGCACGACCTTCAACAAGGTCTCTAAATCTATCTAAAACATTTATATCATTATGTGATCCCGGTAGCCCAAAAAATGCATGCCATATCCAAAGACTATTGCTTTGAGAATTATAGTTGGCTCACGAACATTCCCTACATCCATACCTTTCCAAGCTGCTGGACAATTCTTCCACTTCCAATGCATACAGTCAATGTTCCCCAACATTCCAGGAAACCCGCGTTTTTCACCTTCTCTTAACAACCTGGCAACGTCTTCTTTGTTAGGTGACCTTAGGTATTTATTTGAAAAAATTGAAATCACTGCCTTAACAAATCTTTTTAAACTCTCAATTGTAGTACTTTCACCAATTCGTATATATTCATCAATGAAATCTGCTGCAACTCCATATGCAAGCATCCTCAAAGAAGCAGTGATTTTTTGGAGAGAAGATAAACCAAGAGTCCCAGCCGCATTCCTTTTTTGGAGAAAGCATGGGTCATAGGTTTCTATAGCAGTCTGGATATGAATAAAAAGGGCTTGACTCATCCGAAACCTTCTCCGGAAAAGAGTTGGAGAATACACGGGGATCTGCTCCAAAGTAGTCATTAAAAGGCTTCTGGTACCGTGGCCGAGAATTCTATATATAATTTTTAATTGAGCTTCGGCGTAGAACCCGCCTCCTCTTATTGAGCAACTAACCGTCTACAAGAGCTACTGCCATTTCCAAATCGTCATCCAAATCCGAGTCATCGAGAATCATTTTGATTAATCTACTTGATGACATATTTAGGAATAAAACAAGTGAACTTTTTCCCTGGATAGAAGTACCCTTGCTGAATTTATGGAAGAAAGGGGAAAAAAAATGGAGGGAAAAAGTGTTAAAAATGAAATGATGGTGAGGAAGAACAAAGGTAACTTCTTTCCAGAACCTGAACGTACTTGTTGATTTTATGGAAGAAAGAAAATTTTGGAGGGAAGAAGTGTGAAAAAAGGAGAGGGAAAAACAATTAATGCTAAATAAAAGATAAAGATGCTGCTAGAGTCATTTAAAAAAGTGGCTCTCGAAATTTATAGATTCTATCTAAAATATAAAAGATGCTCCGTAAATATAAAGAGCTTGTTGGACATGTTCTAATTCAAGAAATAATTTATTCTTTGGGGAAAATTGCTTGTTGCGTTGAATTTGAAAAATCAATTAATTTCCGGTCAAACTAATTTTGAACAAATAAATGCTAGGCGAATCAAATTAGTACTTCCTTCGTCCCAAAAAGATAGTTCTGCGGTTATTTTCACAAGAATTAAGAAATGTAGTTAGTATAGTTAGTGTATTAAATTTTATCATTATTTTCCCTTTATGCCATTTATTCCTTATTTATTGTTTTAAGTAGACTCACTTCGTTTCTCATAAAAAATTTGAAAATGTAATAGCTAAATAGTTGACGTGTGTTTTATTAAAATACATTAAATAATGGTATATGTGGAAATGAAAAATTTAATATATGATCAATATGGAAAAAAGACTATCTTTTTGGGACAGACAAAAATAATATAAAAGACTATCTTTTTGGGGCGGATGGAGTATCAAAGATCTTGTTTGGGAATAAAAAAATGTCAATCATCGTAGCCCTTGTTTGAGCCCCATTTTATGGATAAAGTTTGTGAATAATGCGGTTTTGAATGATATTTTTGGGAGAATGTATAGTTAAAAAATATTTAAAAAGTCAAAAATATTAGGCTTGATTAAGATGGATGGTTAAGATTGAGTGTTGAATAAATTTGATTTTGAGAAAATGGGGGCCCAACAGGGACGTATTGTAGTCGAATCGAATTAGTATTCTACTTTAGAGGGAGGGTCGAAGTGCCAGATGCGATGCTTGGCCAAAAGAGCAAATATTGAGTAGTGTTTTGCGACCAATTGATCAATGACATATATTTCAGTGGTTATGTACAGATAGAGGGCTATTCTAATTCTAATAATAATTGGAAACACTTTTTAAGACGAATGAACACTTTGAAGAGCCATATATTATGTTAAACATATGTGGATCAACTAGGTTTCTAACACAAATGCTGGGACTCTTGATTTAATATACATGGTTGTAGGGCCAATTGATGTAAGATGGAAACTTTGTCCATCTTCAACATGCATTGTGCGTTGAATATATATGGTAGGCATGGTGACACTTTTAGTGAGGAAATACATATCAATATCCTTAAAAATATATCAATTTTTGAAAATACCCTAACAATTTTATATCTTTTAAAAATAGCCTTAATCACTATAAAATACCACAAATATCCTTATATATCATATTTCAATTAAACCCATTAAGATTTAGAAAATTTACAACCTAGTCCTTCAAATTTTATTAATTTTATTTATGATTTTATTTGATTTTTGTTCGCTCATAGTAGCACCCTCACTTTTATGGTATCAGAGCCATATGGCAGATCTAAAAGATAAATATTATATGACAAAAATTAAAAATAAATATATAATATATACATCAAGATTTATAATGCATACATTAATACTACCTGATAATTATAAAATAGAAATCTTGAAAACTTTAAAAGATTTAGACAAAGATATAAGAAGAGAAATATATGATCTAATAAATTTCGATATAATAAAAGAAGATTTTATCATAAACGAAATATTAGATTTAATCCACAAAGATATATTAAGAGAGTTATATAAAGATTATAGAAATGGATTATCATAGAGCAGATCCTCAATTAATTAGATATCTAGACATAGAAACAAATGAAAAATTATATTTAATAATAGAACAAAGAAGAAATTTAATGGACCAAATAAGAGAAGAAAGAAATATAAAACGACAAGAAAAATTAAGATTAAAATTATTGGAGAAAAAGAGAGAATATTTTGATAGAATTTTAAAACAATTACCAAAAATTCAAACGATTCTAGAAGATAAAGAAAAAACTAGAAAAGAAAAATATGATAAAACAAATACATTGGAAGACTATCTAAAATATTATAGAATATATCATAGAAAATCAATGATTGGATCAATAGAAGAATATTGTGAATATCAAATAATGAATTATAAAGAAGCAAAATATGAAACAGAACTTATTTTAGAAATCGAACATATTAAATGAAGAAATTAATGACAGAATTTCCAGAAATAAAATTTGAAAAACAAATAATAGAAAATATAAGACTTCCAGTTGGATCTTATCAAATAAAAGGAGCTAATACAACTATGTTTCAACCATTAAGCTCATGGGGAGAATCTGATGGATTTCTTAACATGCAATTAAATTGGATAAGTGCATTTTTATGGCAAACATATAAAAACATAAATTTACAAGATAAATTAGTTATCGAAGAATTACAACAATTAAATATACAGGACATGAATATTAAAGAAAAATTACAAAATATTCAAAATAAACTAACAATACAATTTAAAGAATTAAAAGAAATGATAGGAGAGGCTAAAAATATAGATGAAGAAATTTTAAAAGAATTCCAAAGAAAATCAGGAGAATTAATTAATCAAGATAAAATTGGAATAATTATAAAAAAAATAGATAGGTTAAATGAAAAAATAAGAAAGAATGAAAATGAAAAAATCATATCAATAGAAGAAAGAATCAAAAAGTTAGAAATAAAAATAAATGATATGTATGACAGACTATTTAAGGTACAAAAAACTCAAAAACCAAGAGTATAAAATGTCGATAAGTGAATATATTGAAGATTTAAAAACATTAATAAAAACATTAATAAGTGATGTACACGAAGTAAAAAATGAATTAAAAGAAGTAAGAAATGATATAAATATACTAAAACTAGAGATTAGAGAATTCAAAGAAAATAATAAAAGCAAAGATAAAAAAATAGACAAAAAACTCATAGAAAAAGAAATACTTAGAATAGGAAAGAAGCATTTCGAACAAGAAAAATTTATAATAGAAGCAGGAAGTATGGATGATGAATTTAGAAGAAACATATTACCAAAAATATTAGATGAAGAATTAGAATTACAAAAATCTATAGAAAAAACTTTAGGAAAATTAAAAGCTGAAGAAAAAATTGAAGAAGAACAAGACAAAAATGAATGAAGAATTAGATTTGCTTATAGAAAATTTTGACCAGTTAAGTATAGAAAACTTTAATGAATACCAAGTTTTAATGAATACTGGAGGAGAACCTAACCCTGCTCCTATAGGAACTTCTAAACAAGAAATACCAGATCCAGATGAAAGTTATGCACCTTTATATAACAAACCACACCGACAATATTATGATAGAATCAGAGATAGACAACCACCTAGAGGAAATAAATATAAAGATAGATTTGAACCAAATAATAACTATGATAAACCTATTAATCATGGAGGAACAAAATTAGATCTTGATTGTAAAATAGATACTAAAAAAGCCTTATTAGGAATAAGTAGTGATACAAAAGCATTAATAAGAAGAAATGTACAGACAGAACTAATAAAATCAGATAGAAAAGGAATAGAAAAAATAGTAGATTATATTGCGGATGAATTTTTAGGAGAAAATTGGATAAGTAATTCTGAAGCAGAATCAATAAGAGAAAAAGATAACGCAAGAGTAAGATTAATAAATTTAACAATATGTGATATGTGTAAAATTAAAGAATATACTTGTGAATTTAAAGAATACTATTATGTCCAATTCTATAGTAATGAAAACCAAGAAGTATATAGAGATATGTATTACAATAAATTACCAGGTTCATGGGGAATATACTTTAAAATAGAATTTGAAAAATTTATTAGAGATAACCCTGGAACACCTAGAACATTAGGATCAAGGATAAAATTCTTATTTGAAAGATTAACATATATATGTCAACAAAGACAATTATTAAAGAGATCAGGAAAATTAACCAGAATATGTTGTGAAGATATGGAAAAACCTACCCAATGGGGATGTAACCCTGAAAGAAGAAAATATAATAATAAAAGAAAATTTAAAAAATTCAGAAACTTCAGAAAAAGATATATAAAACTCAAGAGGAGATATTACAAAAGAAGATATAATCCAAATAAAAAACAGAAAAATAAAACTTATAAGAAAGATAAAAGCCAATGCAAATGTTGGAATTGTGGAGAAATGGGACATATAAGCCCTGATTGTAACAAAAAGAAAGTTAAAATATTACAAAATGAATATCTAGAAATAGAAAGTGAACTAAGTGAAATATCAGATATTGAAGAATACTATGATCAAGAAGTCTATATAAACGAAACAGATTCAGAAAGCAATGAATCAGAATCAGAATAAAGAAATAGAAGAAATAGAAACAAATAAGAATATAGATAAGCAAGAATACGAAGGAATAGAAGGTTATGGATTAAAAGTAACTTTTGATAATAATAAGTTCAGAAAAATACAAAAATTATCTTTAGATTTGAAAATAGGAAAATGGGAAATATTAGACAGAATATGGAAAAGAGAAAAAGTAGCAATAAATGAATATCATAAAATTGAAAGAGCAATAGATGTTAGAACCACTCAAGGAACACACAAATTAAATCTTTTAACAAAAAATACAGTTGCAGAATTATTAACAAAGATTAATAGAAAACAAAGTGAAAAGATTCAATATGTTTACTTAGCAGGTATCCAAATAATGTTTAAATCCCTGTTTAGAGAAGGATTAGATTCGCCTTTGACTGTAAGTTTACATGATGGAAGAATTATAAATTTAAAAGACAGTCATTTAGGAACAGTAGAAGGAAATCTAGCATATAAGAAACTAATATTTACATGTTACCCAAAATATTGTATATCATTAAAAGACAGAAATTTTAATGAAGTTTTAGGATTACATTTCAAATTACATAAAGATGATATAATGGAACCAGGAGATAAAATAATGACTATAGAATACAGGGCATTATACACATTTACTAATTCTAATTATGGAAACATTTATTCTAAAAAACCATATATTGAAATTCATAAAGAATGTAAAGATTTTGGTAAAGTTGTAGAACCAGATAAACAAATAAGTTTAGTTCCAAGAAATTATGAACTTACTATAACAAAAAATAAACCAGAAATCATAGAGTTACGAGAAGAAGAATACCCTAATAATAACATAACATTTGAAGATGGCAGATTAATTAGGAGATCAGCAAGTTTACCAATAGAAAACAATTAGGAGAAACTAGTAATATAAAAGAAATAAAACTTAATAGAAATGCTGGAAATATGAAAATAGAAGGTGAATACTTTAATGGAATAGAACATATAAAAGGATCAAATATATTAATTAACACAGGAGCTAGTGAATGTCATATAGCTTCAAATAGAAATAAAGGACTAATATCTCATAGAACCGATCCATATAGATATATAAATTTTGATAGACAAATACATATGACTGAACTTGAAGTAAAAGTACCAATAAAAATAGGAGGAATAAATCTCCTAGTACCATGTCATGTAGATAGTAGTATGGCAAATCCTCATGTATTATTAGGTATGAGCTTTCTAGATGGACTAGAAGATTATAGTATAAAACGTGAAGGATTATATATAACTCATAATGGTCAAACTATACTATGCAGAAAGGCTGAATAAATGAATAACCAAATAAGTTTTCCATTAGCCGTTTATATACAAGTTACAATTGTTGAAACAAATATAACAACATGTGCATTAATTGACACGGGAAGTGATATAACAATATTCAAAAGCTTCTTAGTAAAATCATGGAATACTAATGGAAAAATAAAAATTACAGGAGTAACAGGAGAAAGTACTCATATAATTAATAGTGCTGATAAAATTGATATAATACTTGGGAGTAAACAAATAGTTGTAAATAAAGTATATAATTATAACAAATTAGAATGTGATATATTACTAGGAAATGACTTTATACAACAATTTCAATATTATAAACAAAATAATTACATGGTAATGTTACAAACACCTTGTGCACATTTACTAAAAATACCAAGAGAATTTAGACCTTACAGAGTTCAGCCAACACAGCGTGGTGATAAATGGGAGAAAAAACCAATTATACAAAATGAAATAAAAAATAAAAGAATAATGTATAAAAAAAGTCTTGAAAACGAACATACAAATAAACATGGAAAAAATCATTGATCAACTAGAAAAAATTTGTGGAGAAAATCCATTATCATTTTGGAAACCACATCATCCAAAAGCTAGAATAGAATTAACAGAAAATGTTATTATAAGAGTTAGACCAATGATGTATACCATACAAGATATGCAAGAATTTAAAGCTTAGATAAAAGAATTACTTAACCAAAAATTAATCAGACCTAGTAATGGACCCCATAGTAGTCCAGCTTTTATGGTCATGAAACATTCTGAACAAAAAAGAGGTAAAGCCAGAATGGTGATAAATTATAAAGAATTAAACAAATATACTAAACTTGATGGATACTTTTTACCAAATAAAGAGGTACTAATAAATCTTGCAAAAGGAAAGCAATATTATTCTAAATTTGATTGCAAATCAGGATTTTGGCAAATAAAAATGGAAGAAGATAGTATTCAATATACATCATTTAGTACACCCCAAGGTAAGTATGAATGGATGGTTATGCCATTTGGTTTAAAAAATGCACCACAAATATATCAAAGAAGAATGGATAACATATTTAGAAAATTCAATGAATTCTTAATTGTCTATGTCGATGATATATTAATATGTTCTAATAATAGAAAAGAACATAGAGACCATTTAATTAAATTTATAAATGAATGCAAAAAAGAAGGAATTGTTCTTTCAAAAAATAAAGCTATAATAGAAAAATAAGAAATTGATTTTCTTGGATTATCAATAGATAAAAGGGGGATAAAATTACAAACTCATATATGTAAGAAGATAGAAAGTTTTCCAAACAAATTAGAATCAAAAGAACAAATACAAAAATTTTTAGGATGTTTAAATTATGCAGAAGGATTTATTGAAAATCTATCAAAAAAGAGACATAAAATTTAAATTTTACTCAGGAAAACAAATACCAAAGGATGGAGTGATGAACATACAGAAATTGTCAAATCACTAAAAGAAGAATGTAAAAATTTACCAAAATTAAGATTATCAGATGAAAAAGATAATCTGATAGTTAATACTGATGCCTTGGATAAATATTGGGCAGCAATATTAAAAACAGATCTTAATGAAATTTGTAGATACTCAAGTGGAACGTTTAATCAAGCAGAAATAAATTATACTACTCATGAGAAAGAACTGTTAGCAATTATCAGAGGAATAAAGAAGTTTTCATTGTTTTTATTATCTAAAAAATTCATTGTTGAAACTGATAATTCTCAAGTTGCAGGTTTAGTAAAAAATAAATTACCACCTGAACCTCAATATAGAAGGCTCCATAGATGGCAAGCCTATTTGGTGTTTTATAATTTTGATATAATTCATATTAAAGGTGTTAATAATTATCTTGCGGACTTTTTAAGCAGGAATATTGAATTTGCAGATGGATAATATCAAAAGATCCCTGATAGACGCCAAAAAGCGAATGAACTTCCTCATGGAGGAAGCTGAAGATATAAAGCTTGGAATTGAACAACTTGCAGAAACTCTCCAAGGAAGTTTCAAGCAATTGATGGAAATCTCAACATTTCATCATAATTATACTAAAGAATTGAGCGATAACATAATTGAGATTGAATCTCAGTTTGAATCGTTGATTACCAAACAGGCTGATACCAAACAGGTCATATCAAAAATACAAACAGGTACATCTTCTGGAAGCAGTGGTGGACCAACAATTAAAAGAGATGAACCAAGTCCTAAAAAAGTTGTTATAAATGAAGACAGTCCTCGAAAAATCACAATCAATGCCAAAGATGAACATATAAGGGTAGTCAGAATTCGTGCTGAAGAGGAAGACGATTCCCCTTTTTTACCAAAAGAAAACGAATATAAAACCACTGTTGAAGTTATATATGAAATTCAAGAATGTGATTGCTATTACATTTCGTCTGGAGACCATGTATACCCACGATTGATGGTTACTCAGGGAGGAGATCCCGTTATGACAAAAATGGCAGCTGATTATGGATTCTTGGATCTTATCTATCCAGGAAAAGATCTGAAAGAAATCAAAAAATTTGATGATTTACTAAAAGGAGAAATTTCAAAATTTGCTCAAGGAAGAGCCATATATTTAAAATTTTATTCGATCAGTCCTGAAATTGATGGAAGGATATATTATCCTGCTGAGCATATTATCACGATTGGGTATGTTGCTCGAAATTTTCAAATTGAAGTTGGGAAAAATACCAAGCCAGTACCAAACATTACAAGATCATGGTTTAGATCCCGAAGGGTGTTGGGAATTAAAGTTCTCTACAACATTGCCAAAAACCTATATGAGAAAAAATTCAAATGCATATGCCAGTACAATGGATGGACCTTACTCACTAATGGAGGAAAAGAAAAGTTAACAATCTTGCAAGAATACATCAATAAGTTTGATACTCATCAAATCCATGGAAGTTTTGCCACTTTACAAGAGGCGTGCATAGCTAGGAATTGCCCCACATGCCAAAGGAACTGATGGACAGGTGGAAGCCATTTGATAAGTCTGCTTTCCATACCAATAGAAGTGATGGACAGATGGAAGCCAATTGATAAACCTGATTTAATGGAACAAGACAGCACAATGTAAGGGCTATGAGAAGACTGAAAATAGAGGGATAGGTGTCCCTATAATGTAGCCATGTGAAGAAATAAAGGGACAGCTGTATTCTTGTAATAAAAGATAGATGGACAGGTGTGTCCTTGTAGGTCCTTGTAAAATTCAAATTATTGTATCCATTACATAAGCAATGATGTAAGAAGTTGTATAGTAATACCTCGTGAAGTTGTATAAATTAGGATCTTCTGATTAGAGAAGAGGCAGAACTCTCTTGAGCACTCAGTTTGTGAGAAAGCCAAAACATCTTCTGTCTTTCAAAAACTCTCATACCAATCCTTTGTCAATCTTTATATTATCAATAAAATCCCAATTTACTTATCATATTATGATGAGTTTCTAAATTCTTGTCTTCTAAATCCTATTTCCAAAAAGAAGATATATTATTAAGAAAACTCCCTACACTCTGTCCTAAAATATTTTCCATCTAAAGAGTTATACAGTGAAGGCATCCAGGTTTAGCTTATAACCCGTGACGGCAGGAAGCCATTGGAGGGTGTGGAGCAGAAACCTATAAGCCTGAAGGTCACTAACAATAGAAGGAAAATACAAAGGTACTGAGAACAGGAAAAGAGGTTAGTATTCTTAATATATCTATCTTTACGGAATTATGAGGAAGAAGAACTTTTAAAATGACAGAATTCAGAATTGTTAAATTTAATTATCAAAACAGTCCTTATAATGATGAATATCATAACATAATTGAACCTTTATTCATGCATAAACAGTTTACTAGACCAAATAATGAAATAAAAAAGTTATATCATGTCTATATGCCATACTTGTTAGCTATTTTTCCAACATTAAAAGGAATATTAGGATTAGAAATTACAAAATCGATTATTTATTTTTGGCTTGATAGTGATAATACTGAAATAAATAATGAATTATATTTAGGATATGTATTTAGTAGTGATAATGATTATGATCCTGTAATAGATTATGATAGTGATGGAAGAGATGAATCTTTCTTTACCAGTTTTTGAAAATCTCAATATCATGAATAACAGTAGTTATATCATGAAAAGACCCAGAACTAAAAGAGGTCCATATAAAGTTCAAAAGTATATTAAAAGTAAAAAAGGAATTGAATATGAAAATGAAATTGATAAAATCGGATACCAAGAACAACTCTACGCATCACAAGAGATATTAAAAAATTTTAAAGAAAATTTAATAGAAAACTTTGCTAGAGGAACTGTAAGATCTATAATGATACATGATATTCAAGATATAATTGATAAATTAGAAAAGAGAAAGAAAAATATTTCAAAATATAATATACCATTTGAACCAAGTATAGATATCATGGCTGACATAGATATTATCAATTCTCAAACACTCATAGAATTTGAAAAATTACTTGAAACTTTATAAATTATTTATCTCTGAGTTTATAATGCCTGGATATACTATTGAAGGATTAGAAAATTTGTTAGAAAAAATAATGGAAAAAATAGATAACATTATATTTCATTTAATAGATATGGATGAATCATCTGAACAATATTATATACTTTCAGAAAATCATGATCAATACATTATAGATTATTCTGACATATTAGAGATTAAAATAGATTTAGAAAATAAAATAATGACAAATACAGTCCAAACCTAATGCCAGGATATACAATAGAAGGATTAGATAACCTTTTAGAAAAATTGAAAGATAAAATGGAAGATATTAAACATCAAATGGAAAATGAAAACATATCTTCTGAAGAATATAATAAACTCTTAGAAAAATACGAACAATATATTGCAGATTATTGTATTTTACTAGATCAAAGAATGGACTTATACCAGAGAATTTTGTATAATAATTTACCAACCCTATAATATATGGATACTTCACAAGCATCAACCTCTAATAACTGTGATCATAAACTATATTTAGATAATAAAGAAATTTCATTTTTATTAGCTATTGCTGAAAAATCTAAAAATATACATTCTGTTGGACAATCTAAATTAAAAGAAATATACGAAGATATAGATTACGTTATCTTAAATAGAATAGAATTTAATTCTGTTGAAACAGCAAAAAATATAAATACGGTTCATAAAATTATAGAAGAATACGAAGATATAGAAGATGAAGTTTCAGATAGAATAACATTAGGATATATAACAAAGAAAGAACATCCTAAATCTTTTGAGAAATTATCACAATATAGAGCATTTTTAGAAGAACTTAAAAGATTAAAGAATATGAATATAATAAAAAGTATTAAATTAAATCAACCTGACTAATTCAGGGATATGTCTTGCAAAGAAAATAGCTTATTTCATTAAGGACAATAAAGACAATTTGTAAAAAAATGAGCATTTTGAAACATTACATTCCTAAAGAGACTATTTCAACAAATCCCCCACTTTTAGTAAGTTTTATTTTAGGCTAATATGCAGAAATATACTCCAACTGGGCATGGCCGAAATATTTCCCATATTTGTCTCTAGAAACCTAAACAGCCCAATCTCTCTCTCTCTCTCCCAAATGCTTTTCAAAGTTAAATTGAATCAATGTCTCTCGATTGCAAGAATCTCCTCCCATCTTGCAGATCATATATTTTGGTATCACAACCACTTTCAATTGGAAATACCTTTCAAACAAAATATCAATGGCTGAAACCAACAATCAATCTACGGTCTGCGACGCCAACTGAGTAACCGACACCCAACTGGGAACCAGATCCCCCATAGCAGTTGCATAATTAGAGGTACAAACATTTTTCCCTCATTTCCCTTGCAATTAATTGAAAATTACATTTTTTGGAGTAAATTTTTTAGTGGCTAATGCATCCTCACTCAAAAATTATTCACTATAAAGTACAAAACCTCAGTACTGCGGCCCATTTTTCCAGGAAATTTCTTGAGACCAATCCAGCTGCCGAGAACCAAGCCAAGAAAGCCCGCCAAGTTTATATGGGTTTCGATTTTGTAGTATGTACAGTTATTGACTTTCTCCAGCGCCAAGATGGATGATGAGAATTTAGTGTACCTGTGCATCGAGTAAAATTTATTGCTTGTTTTTAGCGAATGGTCTTGAATTTAAAACTTATTATTGCTATTTCGTGGTCAATTTGATTTCCCCTTTACGTTAGTATACAAGAAATGTGTTTGGTATTTGCTATACAACAGTAGATATGACTAAGAAATAGTATAATAAACAAAAAGTTATATTTTTTTTTAATTATAAATTCTTCAATATCGTGGTTTGGTATACAGTAATATTGCACTAGATTGGCTTTATGATTGATAAGTTCTTATTCAACTTATGATTGGGGAACTTTCTATGAAGTATTCCTAAGGTAATTATATTATTATCAAAAAATTTAGTTACTACACCACATTATAATTACATCACATAATGGCAGACGCGGACTTTTTATAGTATTGGGGCACAATTTGTATTTTTTCTGACGGCCTGCCCCGAAATTTTTTTTTAGGAAGTAGACTGAAAAATGAAAAAATACTTTAAATTTTATTACAATTGTTCTCTAGCGTTTTCATACTTTGATAACGTTCCATAATTATATAATTGTCAATATTAAGTACACATCCTTCTCAATATTTGCTACATCAAATTCAAGAGTGTCACTCCTAACAATCCCAACATTATCCCCGATGTTGAGACATATCTTCAATTTCAACATCAGTTTCTTCACCAAATTCCTCAACTCTTTCATTTCTAACTTCATTTTCATTACTTTACTTATCAGAAGAAAACGTGAATTTACGCTTAAAATATTTTTTCAAAACTCATACAAAAAAAAACAAATAAATAATTATAATGACTATGTTCAAGAATTAACTGATTTTTTTATTAAAAAAAAAGGTCGAATTTTTACTGGGGGCCCCTATGTGGATCCGCCCCTGAAACCACATTTAAAATATAATTTTAATAAATACACCACATCAAATTTATCAGTATAACCCTAATACAATAAAAACTAAAAATGAAAAAAAATGTGGTGTACACATCCTCCCTGTTGTAAATATTATATTGTATTAGTAAATGACAGTTGTATCCCTAAAATCCTAAATATTATTACCTTATGTATCCCTTATTCCCCTTATATATATGGGACCTTTGCTCATAATAATACACAAGTTTATTGGTGTCTTTACTTTTCTTTCTTTTTCTCTCTAGTTTATAACACGGTATCAGCACGAGTCTATACCAAATTGAGTTTGAATTTTCTTTTTCAAAATCTCATATACCAAAATATTAATTAGAAGGTAAAATCATGTGCATCAAAATTAATTTGATAGCGTATGAATTTTTTGTTCCAATCGTGGTTGAATTGTTCCAATTCTAGGAGGTTACTTCAATTCCAATAATTGTTCCAATTCCATTCGCATCCACACTCCAACCAATAATTTGTGCTCGTGTAACAATTGTGACTTGGAAACAAGTCAAGTTCGACTCCATACTCCATACATTAACTTTTTTTATGTGTCTTTAATGTATATATTATTTTGTTGTTGAATTTTTTTAAGTTGATAATTCATTATGTTGTTACTCTCGAAGTAGCACAAAAATACATTAATATTCAAGAAGAATATTAATCATAGAATTGATTATTATTCGTCATTTCTCCTGAAGTAGCACAATATTATAATATTCCAGAAGAATATGAATTGCTACTGAGGAGCATAATTTTGAAAGATTTTGATGCTGTAAAAATCCTAACCTTAACATGACAGAATCTGATGATACTTGATTACTGGAAAAGATGAATGAATTCACCTTGGATGACTTGCAAAAAAGGCAAGGATGATTCTCCCCGTCGTCCCTCCTGTGTGAGAATTAGTATTCTAGAGAAAAGTAGAGAGAGAGTGATGCAAACCACGTAGCAATTGTAGCTACGCAACCCACAAATTATTGGAATCGACCCAAGAACGCCAATAAATCACGATTTATGGATCCAATTAAAATTAATTGAACCAAGCAACCAATACAATCACAAGGATATATTGACCTCTTGATTACAAGGAATATTAATTCTCACCGGGGTTTGAACAAACACGAATAACTCGCAAGTTCGGATTGTGTTCAATGAAGAACGAAGTTTGAAAGCAATTTGCCTCACAATAATAATATCAAAGTTGTCTTCTGAATAATGATAATTACATCCCTATATATAGGGTCAAAACTAGGTTAAAGAGTTCTAATTAAATAAGGAAACAACTACCTAAAATTATGGAAATAAAATAAACCTAAATTTACGCGTAATCGATTTTACGGCCGTGACTGATTTTCTTACGGCCGTAACCCTATTTCTGAATCACTCTTACGGCCGTGACAATTGGACTTACGGCCGTAAGTCTCAAAACATACGAATTCCAATTTTAAGCAGTAACTCCCTTACGGCCGTGATAATCAACCTTTACGGCCGTGATACTCTTTACGGCCGTGATACTCAATTCTTTACGGTCGTGATTGCTTATGTCTCGCAAAATCAATTTTAAACAGAAAGTTGGTTACGGCCGTGAGCTCCCATATGTTACGGCCGTAATTCTTGAAATTTGGCAATCTTCTTCGACGGCTTGAATGAGGTTGATCCATTCGTCGTTTTGGTTCGGCCCCAACATGGAACTTGCTTCTTTTGATGACACGAACATTGTTTTGGCCATTGTTTCTTGAACTAACTCGTCCATTGCTTCCTTGGCCCTCTTTGTCTGAAATCGAGTCATCGGTCCTCCTTTGATCTTCAACGGATCTTTGTGTGGGCTTGTATCCGTGGTCTGGATCACATCATCCCCTCCCTCTTCGAAAGGATTCGACCTCGAATCTGTACCTGCATCAAACGGAGATAGATCAGAAACATTAAATGATGCCGAAACATTATACTCACCAGGAAGATCGAGTCTATAGGCATTGTTGTTGATCCTTTCAATCACTTGGAATGGACCATCGCCCCGCGGTTGTAACTTTGACTTGCGTTGTTCTGGAAACCGCTCCTTTCTCAAATGAACCCAAACCCAATCACCGAGTTCAAAAATGATGCCCTTTCTTCCTTTGTTAGCCTGCGAAGCATAATGTTCATTTTTCTTTTCAATCGCCAACCTCACCTTGTCGTGGAGTGCTTTAACCATCTCAGCCTTTTTCTTGCCATCTAAACTACTACGTTCATTCACAGGTAAAGGAATTAAATCCAATGGTGTTAGCGGATTAAAACCATAAACAATTTCAAATGGTGAACACGAAGTAGTAGAATGTATAGCCCTATTATATGCAAATTCAATAAATGGCAAACACTCTTCCCAATTTTTCAAATTTTTATTGATTATGCTTCGCAATAATTGAATCATTGTCCTATTTACTACCTCGGTCTGTCCATCGGTCTGTGGGTGACAAGTTGTAGAAAAAAGCAATTTTGTTCCTAATTTGTTCCACAAGACTCTCCAAAAATGACTAAGGAATTTAACATCCCTATCCGAGACAATACTTTTAGGCACCCCATGTAAGCGCACGACTTCCCTAAAGAAAATTTCAGCTATGTTTGTAGCATCGTCAGTTTTGTGGCATGGTATGAAATGTGCCATTTTACTAAAGCGATCTACTACCACAAAAATCGAATCTCGACCCTTCTTAGTCCTAGGCAATCCTAAAACAAAATCCATAGAGATATCGACCCAAGGTTCACTAGGGATGGGTAAAGGCATATATAATCTATGGGGTTTAATCCTAGATTTAGCCTTTTTACAAGTAATGCATCTATTACAAACCCGAACCACATCAATTTTCATTTTAGGCCAATAGAAATGTTCACTTAGGATTTCAATGGTCTTTTTAATCCCAAAATGACCCATTAGACCTCCACTATGGGCCTCTCTCACAAGTAATTCTCTCATTGAACACCTAGGGACACACAATTTATTTTCTCGAAATAAATAATCATCATGTTTAAAGAACCTATCCACAGCCCCTTTACCACATGACTCATAAATATTAGAAAAGTCCAGGTCATTAGCATACATGTCCTTAATGTATTCAAATCTAAGCAATTTAGAATTTAAAGAACTTAAAAGAACATACCTTCGAGACAATGCATCTGCCACCACATTTTCCTTACCTTGTTTGTACCGGATGACATAGGGAAATGTTTCGATGAACTCTACCCACCTTGCATGTCTCTCACTCAGTTTAGCTTGTCCCCTCAAATGCTTCAAGGATTCATGATCAGTGTGTATCACGAACTCCCGTGGCCACAAGTAATGTTGCCATGTTTCCAAAGCGCGCACAAGTGAGTATAACTCCTTGTCGTATGTGGGATAATTAAGTGCAGCCCCTTTTAGTTTTTCACTAAAATAGGCGATTGGCCTTTGATCCTGCATTAAAACAGCTCCAATGCCTAGCCCTGAGGCATCACATTCAATCTCAAAAGCCTTGTCAAAGTTAGGAAGTGATAAAACCGGTGCTTTACACAACATATTTTTGATTGTTTCAAATGCATGCTCCTGTTCTACTCCCCATTTAAATCCTACACTTTTTTTGACAATTTCTGTGAGTGGTGTGGCAATCGTGCTAAAATTTTTAATAAAGCGCCTATAAAAACTAGCCAAGCCATGAAAACTCCTAACCTCAGTTATGCTTTTAGGTGTTGGCCACTCTTTAATAGCTTTGATTTTCTCTTCATCTACTTCTATCCCTCTAGCACTAACCACATAACCAAGAAATACAACTTTTTCCATGCAAAAATCACACTTTTTAAAGTTAGCAAAAAGTTGCTCTTGTCTTAAAACCACAAGCACACACCTAACATGCTCCATATGCTCATTCAAAGTTTTACTATATATCAAGATATCATCGAAGTAAACTACAACGAATTTACCTATAAATGCACGTAAAACATGATTCATTAAACGCATAAAGGTGCTAGGTGCATTAGTAAGTCCAAAAGGCATTACTAACCATTCATACAAGCCATACTTAGTTTTAAAAGCAGTTTTCCACTCATCTCCTTCTTTCATTCGAATTTGATGATAACCACTCTTAAGGTCAATTTTACTAAATATGCTAGAGCCATGCAATTCATCCAACATATCATCTAACCTAGGAATAGGATGACGATACTTTACCGTTATGTTGTTGATGGCCCTACAATCAACACACATCCTCCACGTTCCGTCCTTCTTCGGCACAAGTAACACGGGTACGGCACATGGGCTCATGCTCTCCCTTATGTACCCCTTACTCATTAATTCCTCAACTTGCTTTTGAAGCTCCTTCGTCTCCTCGGGATTGCTCCTATAAGCTGGACGGTTTGGAATGACTGCTCCAGGTATAAAATCAATTTGATGTTCAATACCTCGAATGGGTGGCAACCCACTAGGTATATCATCTGAAAACACATCCTCGAATTCCTGCAATAAAGAAATAGCCAAACTAGGGAGGGATTTGTTAGTTTCATCAAAGGCAAGGAATGAATCCTTGTACAATAAAAGGACCATTTGTCGTTTTTCCATAAATGCTTTCTTGACTTCACTCCTTTTTGCGTAGAAACTCATTTTTCTTTCTTTTCTGGCACTCTTCGCTCCCTCTCCTTTTTCTGAGGTATGTACCCCAACACTCTTTTTTTCTCTCGCCTCTCCTTTTTCTGGAGTCGTGGTTCCAACTTTCTTTTCCTCTCCTTTTTCTGAGGTCGTGGCCTCAACTCTCTTTTTCTCATTTTCCTTTACTCTTTTTTCTTCATCATTTTTCAGTTTTATTTGATCTTCATACATTTGTGATGGTGTCAATGGTGCAAGTGTAATGGTTTTTCCCCCTTTGGTAAAGCTATACCTATTTTTATACCCATCATGCGTGACCTTCCTATCATATTGCCAAGGTCTACCCAACAAAATGTGCCCGGCATGCATAGGTACCACATCACACATAACTTCATCCACATAGCTACCAATAGAAAAATTCACCAACACCCTCCTATTCACCTTAATTTCTCCACTATCATTTAACCATTGAAGCCTATAAGGTTTAGGATGTTTTAACAAAGGTAATCCTAATTTTTCAACAAGTATAGTACTAGCGACGTTAGTGCAACTACCGCCATCAATAATCATACTACATACCTTGTTATTAATGCGACATCGAGTATGAAATATGTTCTCCCGTTGTTGTTCCAAATCATCCGAGTGGATTTGGGCACTAAGGGCTCGCCTTGCCACTAATAACTCGCCATGCTCCCCGGATAACACATCTTCATCCTCACATATTTCCTCCAACGCTGGCATATCGCTATAATCCTCTTCCTCACTATCACTCTCCATAGTTCCATCCTTTCGCAAAAGTACCACTCGCCTATTCGGACATTGAGATGCCACATGCCCTCTTCCCAAACATTTGAAGCATTGAATGTCTCTACTCCTAGATGGTTGAGGTTCCCCTTTAGGTACGAATTTATTAGCTTGTTCCTCCTTCCCTTTTGGTGACCTCAAACTTCCCTTTTGGTGCTTCAGACTTTCCTTTAGAAACAGCCACATCTCCTTTACCTTCCCACTTCGGCTTCCAAGGAGAATTAGAACCCGATTGATACCTTGCTGTTCCCTTTTTCTTCAATTGCTTCTCAACCTTTATAGCCATGTGCAACATATCCTCCATCTCCAAGTAATGTTGTAGTTCAACCACATTAGCTATATCCTTATTCAACCCATTCAAAAACCGAGCCATCGTAGCTTCCTTATCCTCTTCTACATTAGCTCTAATCATCAACAACTCCATCTCCTTATGATAATCCTCCACACTCTTTGATCCTTGGTATAGACTTTGCAACTTTTGATGAAGCTCCCGATGGTAATGACTAGGAACGAACCTCTTTCTCATGATAGCTTTTAATTCATCCCAAGTACTAACGGGCCTCTCGCGATTCCTCCTCCTAGAAGTCACCAATTGATCCCACCAAGTAATAGCGTAATCGGAGAACTCAAGTACAGCTACTTTAACCTTTTTCTCTTCCGAATAAGTGTAGCAATTAAAAATTAATTCCATCTTCTTCTCCCATTCTAAGTATGCTTCCGGATCACTCCTTCCTTTGAATGACGGAATTGTCATTTTGATGTTGTTCATACTACCATCCATTCTATCGCCACCAAGTTCTCTAACCCTTCTCCCATGCCTAACTACTCTATCAACAATTGCCCCATCGTCAAAATCACTACCTTCTTCATTCTCATCGATCCCCTCTACTCTACGACCTTGTCCACCTTGCCTACGGGCATTAGGCACTTCCCGAGGTTGCTCAAGCCTTTCTAACCTACCTAACACATCCCCAAACAAACGCTCAAACCGTTGTACCATCTCTTCCGTCATGTTGGCTCGATCGTTGTTCTTTGTAGTAGAAGATTGTTCAGACATCCTAAAACTAAATGTTTTTGTGCCTCACGTGTATTTCGCTCGTGTATCACTCAAATTTGGCTTTTACCCTCTATTGATCTCACCTCTCTGCCTTTTTCCACTCAATAGCTTTCACCCCAATTGCTTCAAAGAACGAATCCGAACTCAAACAAGTTTAACCCGATTGCTTCAAATCGAATATGAGTGAGAAGTAATGAATTTGTTGGAAAACTCAAAGAAGACCTTTAGAGAATTGAATTTGACTTTATAAGGGACTTGACACTTTTTATGGAAACTAAAGATTGCTTCAAGAAAGTATTTCTTGAAATCAAATATCAACTATTTTTCTGGAACTGGAATTTTCGTTTTTTTTTTTTTTTATATTCTCGAAAATTCAACTACGAGAAAGACGCAACACACGAAATTTAATTTGGATAACAAACTAAAGAAATAACGACTATTGAATTTTTTTGTGACACTTTTCTGGATTAAAGACTCAAAGCTGGAAGAACACGAAGAATAAGAATAAGAAACTCAAGAAAACAAAAACAAGATATAACCTTGATTTTTGGAGCCTAAGCTCTGATACCAGATGATGCAAACCACGTAGCAATTGTAGCTACGCAACCCACAAATTATTGGAATCGACCCAAGAACGCCAATAAATCACGATTTATGGATCCAATTAAAATTAATTGAACCAAGCAACCAATACAATCACAAGGATATATTGACCTCTTGATCACAAGGAATATTAATTCTCACCGGGGTTTGAACAAACACGAATAACTCGCAAGTTCGGATTGTGTTCAATGAAGAACGAAGTTTGAAAGCAATTTGCCTCACAATAATAATATCAAAGTTGTCTTCTGAATAATGATAATTACATCCCTATATATAGGGTCAAAACTAGGTTAAAGAGTTCTAATTAAATAAGGAAACAACTACCTAAAATTATGGAAATAAAATAAACCTAAATTTACGCGTAATCGGTTTTACGGCCGTGACTGATTTTCTTACGGCCGTAACCCTGTTTCTGAATCACTCTTACGGCCGTGACAATTGGACTTACGGCCGTAAGTCCCAAAACATACGAATTCCAATTTTAAGCAGTAACTCCCTTACGGCCGTGATAATCAACCTTTACGGCCGTGATACTCTTTACGGCCGTGATACTCAATTATTTACGGCCGTGATTGCTTATGTCTCGCAAAATCAATTTTAAACAGAAAGTTGGTTACGGCCGTGAGCTCCCATATGTTACGGCCGTAATTCTTGAAATTTGGCAATCTTCTTCGACGGTTTGAATGAGGTTGATCCATTCGTCGTTTTGGCTCGGCCCCAACATGGAACTTGCTTCTTTTGATGACACGAACATTGTTTTGGCCATTGTTTCTTGAACTAACTCGTCCATTGCTTCCTTGGCCCTCTTTGTCTGAAATCGAGTCATCGGTCCTCCTTTGATCTTCAACGGATCTTTGTGTGGGCTTGTATCCGTGGTCTGGATCACATCAGAGAGAGAGAAGTTTTAACTGAAAAACGTAAAGAATAATGAATGAATCATTCGTTATCAAAAGAACTGTATTTATAGAGGTGAAAAGCCCATAACCTTTTTTGGTTAAAGAAGGAGTCATTTTAACATAAACTTACCTTTTATGAAGAGTTCTATTGTTACCAGAATTGATTTCCCCTTTTTCAGGAGGTTTCCTCCCTGGTTATGAATCATTTGTTTCTTTGAGGGGCTCATTGACAAGGCCCATAAACGAAGAATACTTAGAGTCATGTTTGTGTTGGGCTTCTTAGCGTAAAGTGACTGGGTCAAGCTGGCCATGTACCATGTCATGAATGAAGATTCTGATGAGGTCGGGTGTGCCCGACCTTAACTAGAGATAAGCCCGGGCTTATACGCCGACCTGAGAAAAACATACCTGATAAATTAACAAGGCCGAGAAACAATTGATCGGGTAACAGGGCCGACCATATCATCAAGATGGGGCGACCAGATGTATTCCAAATCCACGTCCTGCATTAAGATAACGTAAAAATGTACCGATCAAATTTATTATTCAATTGCTTCAGAAGAGCAAATATCTAAAATGTTTAACAATAATTTGTTGTTGTTCTTGAAATAGCACAACATTATAATTAATATTCTAGAAGAATATTATGTGCTCATGAAGGGCATACATTATAATTTTCAATATTCTAGAAGAATATTGATTTATTATTCTTGAATAATCGAAATTTTAGAACTATAATTATTCTAGAAGAATAATTTGTTATTACTCCTGAAGTAGCACAATAAATAATTAATATTCTAGAAAAATATTAATTGCAGAACTGTCTATTATAAATAAATATAAACTGGTTATAGGATTTGTAATATCGTTTTAACTATATTGGTTGATAATAGACATATATCTAGTTTAATATAATTTATTACTTCATAGAATAATGATAATTGAATGAATTTCAAATCAACATCACAGAAGAATATTGCGTTATTATTGCATTTCAATATTCCAGAAGAATATTAATCGTAAATTTGTCTATTATAAATAATTTGTTGTTACTTCTGAAGTAATACAACATTATAATTAATATCCTAGAGGATGTTATTTGCTCCTGAATAGTATAAATTATAATTTTCAGTATTCTAGAAGAATATTGATTTATTATTTTTGAAGAATTGAAATAATACATATATTGTTCCAGCACATGAATTTTCATTCTAAAAGGTACTGAAAATTTGTCATTATGTCTTTTTTGCTATATCAATTATGTTTGTCTATACCATTTGTGATGCACAAGATCAGCCTAAAATCTTGAAATCAAAATCAGCAAAGATTAGATTACCATGTTCACGATTTATTTGTAATATATCTCTTGGTTTATGTTAATTCAATATTCTTGTAATCTTTAGATTTTACCTTTGTCTTGTAATCCAAGTAATATCATGTATATATAATATTACTTGCTCGTGAAGAGTAGTTTATTACAATTTCAATATTTCAGAAGAATATTAACTCAATGCTCTTGAAGAAGCATAATTTATATTTTAAACGAATATGGTGTTTGTGTTCTCGAAAAAACACAACCCACGTTAGATAAATATTCCAGAATAAATTTTATCGTCATTTTTGTAGAGCACACATATTGTTAGTTCGAAAGGTAGAACGAATCACTAATGTCAATATTCCTGAAGAACATTATTTGCTCTTGGAGAGCATAATTTTTCAATATTCCTGAAGAATATTGATTTATTATTCTTGAAGAATTACAATTTTAGAAATATAATTATTCTAGAAGAATAATTCTTTATTTTGCTCCTAAATAGCACAATAGATATTAATTATTTTTATAATTGAATGAGATTCGAAACAATATTCCAGAAGAATATTGCGTTATTGCTACGTTTCAATACTCTAGAAGAATATTATTGTATTGCTCATGTGACAAATATTGCATTCTTTTTCTGAAAGAAATTCGAATTTATTAATAATCCAAAAGATTATTATGATGTAGAATAATCTATTGTTGTGATGATCCCCGAATAATCATAATTTTATCTCATATAAAATATAATAATGAAATATAATTTACTCTCGAAGAGCCCAATATTAAGAGATATGTTATTAATTTGATATTCTGAAAATGTATTTTGTTATTACTCCTAAAGAATAACAATTTTATTTTATGATAAATATTCAATTTATTATTTTACTTGTTCACGAATAACATAGTTTCTTTTTCTGCTCAAAGTAAAAGTTTGTATTCTATTAACTTTGAATTTCCATAGAAAGTGGTATAATTATTCGAATCTTATTATATCGTTTTGATTATTCCAACTTACAATAAACATTTGTTTTAATGTATGTTTTACATTCAATATTATAGTACAATATTCCAAAAGAATATTGTATCACTATTCTAAAAAAGAAACAATATAAATCAATGTTCCAGAAGAATATTGATCTAAATCGATATTCCAACAGAATATTGCACATTAGGAATATCTCATTTGAGTTCTTTAATAAAATATTCTAAAAGAATATTTCGTTTTTGCTCTTAAAGAAGCAAAATCTTATTTCATATTACATATTCAAGTCTAATATGTTTATATGTTGTTGTTCCCGAAGAAGCATAACAATTATAAAATAATATTAACTGGTCTTGAAAGAGTATGATATTACAATATTTCGGAAGAATATTGACATATTGATTTTGGATGAGTAATAAAAACGTGCTTTTCGTAATAGCATATGTTTCGAAGAATATCTCATTTGAGTTCATGTTTATCCCTAAAGGAAAACATATAGCTAATGTCATAAGGACATTGATTTGTTTGACTACTTGAATAATATCTTATATTGAACCAGAAGTTCAATTTGATTTTATTATTTGGCATGACCAGTTGGACCATCACTGGATCAATAATGATACGAAATTAATATGGATACTTAATGAAGAATCAGAAGATTCTTCAATCTAATCATATATATTGTTTGTTCTCTTTCTTGAAGTTTCTTGACTGTCACCAGCTAAAATAAGGATTAAATTCCTTATATTTCTGAAAAATAATTAGGGTGATAAATGGGCCACCATCAAGAATGTGTCTTAATAATTCTAGTGGACATGAATCTCAACATTTTAATAAGTATTTGTTGGGATATCGATAAATGGTTTAACATTTTTACTTGTTAAATGCCTCCAATTAATTTAATTGAGAGCAAAATACTTCCCTTTTTGTTTAGGAAATTCTATTACGCATCATGCCAACATCATAGATTTCCCTGTTATAATTAGCTTATGGTTAGAGCCTAATTTTTCCATATAATTTTTTAATAGTGCAATTGATCCACCACAATGGATTGATATGAAAAATGACGAATGTTGAGAAAAATGCGTTGTTTGAACATAATCCCAAATTGGTGATATTTTACAACGTAAAAAAAAATGATTGTCAATTTGATTGTACAATTTTCTCAACATTAGAGGGAAGATTAGTAGCTTAAAATAAAAAAAAAATGTATCATATTATGTTATCTATATCCTCGCGATTGATAATACGAACTAGAAGTTTGATTGAAAATACGAACGAAAAGTTCAAAAGATAACATAATTACAAGATGCATAAGAGATTAATAAAATCTCATGTACTAGCTACAGATGCTCTATTTTATATTGATGTATGACACGCTTGAGGCGTAGCGATAATTGATTCGAATAAAGATTCCCAAATAGATAAAAATAGAGCAAATCATTATAATGGTGTTATTGAGGTGGCATATACTCGTGAGAGTGTATTTATTGACATAATTAATTGTAATATCCAAAAGAGATTCAAGTGCTTGAAATATTGAAAAATTGAAATTTCTATAGTTATGTCTTATGGGGAAAGAAATTAAATTGAGATGATAATTGTATCGACACATTTTATAAAGAACTTAATCAAAAGCAAATTACAAAGCTAGCCGAATAATAGTTTGAATGATAGCGAGGATAATAAAAGAAAATATGTAGAAGAAATTTGACATAAAAATAGTTGACAAAATATGCATTCAAGTTAAATTAAACTTATTACAAAACCTGAAGTTTTGATACCCAAGTCTAAACACATAAAAGTGTAAAGCCAGTAAAATACATATATGTATATTCATAATACACGACTTGTTGCGCAATGAATGTTTCAAAGATATGGCACAGATACAATATTTTATTTGCCTGAAAATGGATATTATGTGTCGATAATCATATGGTTATTAGAAATGTATATAATGAAAAATGATTTACTCTGATTACTAGCTTGCGCTCTTTGATGTACCAATGAGTGATATCAAAATGTATGATCATCAACTCGGTACGTTGGAATTATTCTTTGAAGTACCAATGAGTGAGATTAAAAAGTGTAATCAATACCTCGGTACTTTGGGATTTCAGTGAAATAATTAGAGAAAATCTATTTGAAATATAGGAATCGTTACCTATCTAAAGTTTCACGACTTAAATTTGGTGGTAGCAATTTGACAATTGCAATGTGAAACATATACTATGTCTGAAGCATACAATATAATCCTCGAATGATTAAATATGTTTGAAACATATAATTCAAGTTTTTAAGAAACTTGTTTGATCAAAGTATAAAGATACTTTGCTATATGAATATATCATATGCTTTTAATATATTCAATTTTCAATAGAATGTGATTGATAATATGAAATTAGATTACATGAAGAATGGTACAAATGACTATATATGACAAAGTGTTGAAATTGAGATGTACCATTACTGTGAATAATATTTAAAAATCGTGGCAATTGATTTTCAAATTCAAATTAATGTTAATTATTCACTTGGAGTGAATAAATTAATTGTTTATTGAAGTGAATAAGCCACTTTCAAATTTTAGAACTGCATTAAATGCATTGATAATATTGATTATAGAACATGACTCGATGCATCATGTTCAAATGATTAGAAATATTTTATAGTTCTTCAAGTTCAAAGGAATAATTGAATTTATATTCGAAGAACAAATAATATGGGATATATGTCATTTATAAATATTTGGTAAAGATATTTGATATTGCACCGATGAATAGTTGAAATAATTATATTCAATATCCAAACAATTGTAATGTTCTCATGAGGGGGAGTTAATATGCGTTACACTCTTTGTTTCCTTAGCCGAGGTTTTGTCCCACGAGGTTTTCCTGGCAAGGTTTTTAATGAGGTAACTGTTATCAATGTCTATTAATATACTCTCCTATACGGAACTCCTGAAGAGATGAAGATATAAATGATTCAATAGAAATTGAATCATATGGAGTAACTATATGGATGATTCAATACATATTGAATTAGGGGGAGTAACTGTATTCTTTTTCCTTCGTTCAAGTTTCTTCACACTGAATTTTTCTGACAATGTTTTAATGATGCAGCATCAAAATAATCAAGAATTTTAAAAAAATTAACTCAAGTGACAATGAAGCTGATTTATCTACAAAAACACTATCAACATCTACATTCAAGAAACCAGTTCACAAGATTGGGATACATCAACTCGATGATTTATAGCGATCAACACTAGGGGGAGTAGCTGTACTCTTTTTCCTTAGCCAATGTTTTGTCTCATTGGATTTTCCTGACGAGGTTTTAACGATGCAACATTTATCTTAATACTCTAAGAACAACTGTACTCCTTTTCCTTCATTTGATATTTTTGTCCCATTGAATTTTTATCAAACAAGGTTTTAACGAGGCACATATTTTTTAATATCATATGTCATTCAAGGGGGAGTATTGTAAATATTATATTGTATTAGTGAAAACAATTGTACCCCTAAAACCTAGGTATTATTACCATATGTATCCCTTATTCCCCCTATATATATGGGGGCTTTGGTTCATAAAAATAAACAAGTTTATTGGTATCTCTACTTTTTTTTTTTTCTCTAGTTTATAACACTCCCATTATTAATCCTCTTTTTTCTCAACCTTTTATCTCCTATTGGTTAGAGCAATAAGAGATCAAGACCGTTCAATACCAAAATGTCAACCTAGGTCAGAGGCACTTTCTGGACGGTAACTATGGAGACTACTTCCTGCGTAGGAGAAAGCTTCGAATAGAGGCGTATAGAATGGTCGATTGTCACTCCTTCATGTCCTCCTGTTGCTATTGTTTGGAATTTGATAATCGCTAAAAGTTTTTCAAAAACCTGAGGAAATGAAGGAAATCTAGAGAGGAGTGGGGATTAAGAATGTTTTTCACACAAGAATGATGTGCTCGCACAACAATGGAGGAAGATGTTGAAATTAACATTGGCATCTGGGCAGTTTTTGTTTGTTATCATTTCCAATTGTTTAACATTCTCAATATATATATATATATATATATATATAAAATAAGGTAGTAATGGACTTAAGATTTGCTTGCATATAAACCATTGAATCCTCTTGCACTTATTGAATATGTTGAAGAGACTTTCCAAGTGCAATGATTTTTTTATCAGCAACATGGGCAAAAGACTACACATAGACAAACAAACAACTTCTGATGCAGATATATCAACTTGTGTAACTCCTCAAGGAAGACGGTGGACTCTGGAGCCCCATAATTGTATAGGTATCTCAAGGATCTATTACAAGAGATAGAACAATAGATCCTTAGCAATCACAAAAAATCATTTGAGTTCTGGTATACCCTCGATCTCCTAACATGTTCTACTAAAATCGTCATCTCTACACAAAACATGTTTCAATCACCTAGTTGTCATTTTCCTCAATCAGTGTCTTCCACTAGTTGGCATTTATTCTCATTTCTTGTCTATTTTAATGACTAGAAATCCATCTTAGTATCCTCGTTTTTGCTACGTTCATTTTATGGACATTAACGTCCAAACACCGGGTACCATAAATCAATTTTAAGTTAGTGGCACTGGCAAAAGGAGGGGGGATCAATTATTCCATTATTCCATTCTTCTTTTCATTATTTTTTCCTCCATTTAAAGATAAGACCTAAACTAAGACGGTAAATGATAGCAAAATGACCAAATCATCAGAAATCCAATTCAGATTATTATTCTAATGCACACCTACACCAATTATAAAGCAAATCAAAGCCTAAATGGATCGCATAAAGATAATTCTGGAAACAGGATTTACAGATTACAAGTTCCATTTTAATTTGTAGAACCAATCTTCAATTAAAATATTTCGAATTTTACCAATAATACATTAAAAAAATCAAGAAAAAAGCTCACCAAATGCAAAGTGTTTCGGTTGATATACTCCTCCGGTGGCCACGAATTCTTTCTACTGTGAAAAAATTTCCCAGTCACCATTTCGACCGTCGTTATATCTCTGTGTATACATAAACCCACTTTCTTAATTCCTCCAAAAGTTTACATAAACCAATGCCAATAATCTGAAAATTCTATAACCAACATAATAACTCAAACTAAACTAATGTCAAGAATCTGAATTTATATAAGCTAACAAATGAAACAATCAAAATCAAAGCAAAATAAGAATCAAAACTGGGAAGAATCAACCGAAACCGAGAGCTGTTGGTTGTGTGCTGTAGCTGCTGGTTCGGTGTAAAGCGAAAAAAAGGGACTGCCGAGAATGAGGCGCAGCTGGCGAGAGGGGGCTGCTGGCGTGAGGTGGACCGAGGGTGAGGCGCAGCTGGCTGGTTGGTCTGTGGCGAGGAGAAGACAGGGGCTGGTTTTCTGCTGGGTTGCTGTTCGGATCAAGGGAGTGGAGTTGGCGGCTGAAGTACAGGCAGGCGGTTTCAGAAGATGGGAGAAGATACAGACTGCGTGAGAAGTACATGCCGGTCGCTGGTTTCTTTGTGAGGGAAGGAGGCTGCTTAATGGGTTGAAGGTGAAAGAGACGTGAGGTAGAGGGAATTCGGAGGGAGGTTGGCTGTGTGTTGCTCGGTGCTGCTGCGTGGAGTTGTTGAGGAGTGAAGGGCGGCTGTAGGTTGAAGATGAAAGAGAGAGAGAGACGTCGGGGTTTAGGGTGAAGGGTATGAAATTTCGTCCCAATTTTAGAGAGATGTAAAAATAGGCTCATAGGTCTTTTGCAACACTCAGACGCACGTTGCAAAAGACCTACCTTTTGCAACGCGCATATGAGTGTTGCAAAAGGCCTACCTTTGACAACGCGTCTTATGCGTTGCAAAAGATCTACTTTTCGCAAAATGAAAAATTTTATCATAATTTTTTAAATTCAATCTCAATCATCAATTCTTAGTTAAGCTTAGGGCTGGGCAAAAATCGACTCAACCCGTCGAACCCGTCCAAATCGACCCAACCCGATCAGTTTGGGTCGATTTTTCATGAAAATTGGGTTGGATTGGGTTTTTTTTTAAAAAAAAATTTCGGGTTGGGTCGGGTTGCAGGTTGGGTGAATAACCCGACCCAACTTTTTTTTTTTAGGTAATGAAACTTGACTTATTTAAATATTGATTGAACATATTTTAATTTTATTAGCAAGTGTTCAATTTATTGTATTTTTGGTTATTGTAGTGTAGATAATTGATTTGAATTAAAGATAGATTCATGAGTTTATTTTTTTTTTTTTTCAAAAATTTTACTAATTGGGCCAAAATTTTACTACTTAAACTATTTTTAATTAATTTTTACTTTTTTTTTTTGTAATGTTGATATTGAATTAAATAAAACTTTATTTAAGCTTAGTTCTAAGTTAAGATAAAAAATAAAAAAAATTATTTAGGCTTAGTTTCAAGTTAGGAGAAAAAAATATGAAATTTCTTACCAATTAAACTCTTTGGCAACGTGCATTGCGCGTTGCGAAAGGTCCCCTTTAGCAACACGCAATGCGCGTTGCCAAAGGGTAACCTTTTGGCAACGCGCGCTGCGCGTTGCTAAAGGTCCCCTTTTGGCAACGCGCGCTGCGCGTTGCTAAAGGTCCCCTTTTGGCAACGCGCAGCGCGCGTTGCTAAAGGTCCCCTTTTGCAACGCGCAGCGCGCGTTGCCAAAAGGTTACCCTTTGGCAACGCGCATTGCGTGTTGCTAAAGGGGACCTTTCGCAACGCGCAATGCATGTTGCGAAAGGTACCCTTTTGCAACACGCAATGCGCGTTGCCAAAGGGTAACCTTTTGGCAACGCGCAATGAACGTTGCCAAAGGGTACCCTTTTGGCAACGTGCAACGAACGTTGCAAAAGGCTACAATTAGCAACATTCACTTGCTGAATGTTGCTAAATGTCAAATAAATCAACCAATGGCAACATGCAACCACTGAATGTTGCGGTAGACCCCCTTTAGCAACATGCAATTAGCGAATGTTGCCGTTTGCATGTTGCAAAAGGCCATTTTTGTTGTAGTGACAAGACTATACATGTTCTAAGAAAAGTTATTGGGATCGTTAATAGTCTGAAAAGAACTGGAAGGATTCATGGTTGAAAATGAAGAAATGAAGGAGAAAGAGAGAGGAGATTATTTAAGAGAGTGGGTGAACATAAAAAATAGTTAGAAAAAATTCAAAAGTTATTTATGTAATTTTATTTATGTTTATTTTTTTTAAATAAAGAAAACATCTAAAATTGGGGTGTAAGAAATAATTTTTGTGGTGGCTATATATTGCTATAATGTGATGCATAAGTTGTATAATCATGAACATTTTGTCTTAACAGTGCAACATTGTGGTGATAGACCCCCTCAATTGTGAATAAAGGGGTTTCTTTAGTTTGAATTGTGGATTCTTCATCCTCCTCAGGCTTTTTCTCTTCTTTTTTAGAATAGAAGCATTTGTCCGATCCTTTCCCATTCAAGCTGTTGTCTATATGTTTTCGATGAAATTGGCTTTTATTTAATAGCCGATCGATCTATCGGGATGTATTTGGGCTTCCAATAAAATTGGACTTCTTTGTGATATGTTTAGCATTTTTGTATTTGAGTTCAAAGAATGTAGATCTATAATTTTATACATTGTGGTCAGCTCCTTAATCTTCAAGGTTTAGCTTGACGAATCTAAAGCCTCAATTTTCATGCCGCTTATTGTCAATGGAAAATGATTTTGGTCTACAGTAGCACTTAAGTATTGCAATTTTAGGTAAAATATTATAGGGGAAGGGGACGAATAACTAACATTGATCCCATTGGGAATTCTCCTGTTATTGTGGGGGAAGGTATGTTAATATTCTCCAGCCTCATAGTTACTAGTTTGATTCTCATTCTCTTCATTAATTTAAGACATTTGGCACTTTCTAATTCTATTATTAAATGATGTTAGGATGCCCTGAAAAAATATAGCTCCCACTTGGATGAATGTTTCCTTGGAAAGTATTCTTTTCTTTTAGATTTACTTGCCAACTTTTAGTCCATGTGGACTATCAATTGTTTTATATAGTTCCAAGCACACACAAAGGTATTCCTGTCTGTTGGCTACCCTTAGGAGTATTTATAAAGATTGGTGTTCGTGTGATTCCCGCAAGCGTACGGATTCGTTGAAAAGTAATAATTGTTATGAGTTGAGAGTATCGTTCCCACGAGGAATAATGTTTAGTCCTAATTATCAGTCTATCGTCGATTCAATTAATTGAAACAATAAATAAAAAAATTGGTTTGTTTGGCTATTCTAACTAAAAAATTGCAATAAATAAAACTTAAATAAAAACAAATGTTGGGGAGTAAAATATGAATGAGGAGCATGTATTGGAATCAGAATCCACTTGTTATCATCTATCTCAATTCATCAATTTGTAATTTAAATCATTCATGCGTTGCTTGACAATCGATAATTCACATGCAATTAATTTTCTTTTCCAAAACAAATTAAATCTATTCTAAACATGAAACGAATCTATTCCTAGTCCGAATACGAATGTTTAGAACGCATTAAATCACACAATTATCAATTGGATTGCACATGTCATAGTATTATTCCTAACATCTAGTGTTCATGTGTTGATCATGCAATGTTCCAACTTATTGTAACTTTTCCAAGACTACAAAAAGTAACCATATATTTAATTGGTGGCCAATCAATCAAATAATAATAATAAAGCATGCAAAATCAATCAAGACAACACAAGAAATTATTAAACTGCTAGTTTTTTATTTGAAATAAATAAATAACAAATTTCATCTTCATCCAATACATAAAAGAATTAGCCTAACATATTGATGTAAGAGATACACGAAGAATAAAAGAAATTTATCACCCGAGCGATGAAGAGAATCTGGAAATCTTTAATTAATGCAACAAATTCAAATCCAAGCGATGATTTCTGTGTTCTTCAGTGTATCTTCTGCCTAGTTTCTCCAGTTGATTCCAAGTACTGCTTTAATTCTCCCCAATGGAAGTCTCAGCCGTCCACCTCCAAGAATAATTCTGCCGACTCTCCCTTTAATTCTTCCAAGCAGCCGACCACCAATGTTAATCCCTTTCACTTTGTCTCCCCTAATATTCTCCTACACACAGCACCTCATTATTCACAACCGTCTAATTAATTCACACCACCAGCTGAAAGGATATATATTTCTCTACACTTGGCTGCTCTTGAATCTCTTTTTTTTTTGCTCTCCAATGCCGTGTGAATATATGTAGATAATCTCCAAAATAAACTCCCTGCAGCTCTAATGTTTTTTTTCCCCCTCCCTTTTCTTTTCTTCTATCATGTGTGTGTGTGTATATATATATATATATATGTATATATACACATCCTCAATGCTTTCAAAAGTCGGCTGTATTAATTAGGTCACCTAGGTTCATTGGATTTAGGCCCATATATGCATATTATAATAATAAGGAAAGAAAATTGGCCACTAAACTTTTTATTTGATGCAATTGAGTCAGATTTATATGGTTTTAATCCCGATTTCTTCGTTTAGTCTCCATTTGCATCCAAATTCGAGTTTTTCCTAAAACAAACAAAATAATTATATAATTAGTAATATCACATCCAAAAACACTTACAATTGTTCAAATTTAAAACTAAGATAAGTACGAAAAACGTACTTATCAATTGGTCAACTTGAGCTCTTGCAAGAAACATCTTCACGTATAGAGGACAGTTTAATTCATGTTTGTTGGTTAAAATAGTAATTTGTGTTCCCTTTGGTAAGTTATCTCAGCATATCTTTGCTGTATTTTTGCAATTTCAGGGATATATAGTCCTAAACAGACCGTGGGCATCTATGTAGTGGCTTCAACAAGCTAACATTAAATTAAAGAAGAGTATGCTAAAACATGCTAAGAAATTTTGATTACATATTATAATTTCTCATTTATTCTGCATTGCAGTAAACTCAGCAGTGTCACTAGAGTTTTACATTGTGCAGCTACATTTTGATGGTGGAGCCAGACCACATTTTAGTCAAGCCCATCCCAAACCTATCTAGAGATGCCCTTGGTGTTGCATTCTTGATAATAGAATTACAATTACTATTTAAATTGATACTCGCGGTTGTTACCTTGTATTTATTTTTCCACATTTTTCAATGTCAATACATTATACTTTGTTAATGAAATATGTCCGTACATCGCACGGGTATGACTAATTATTTATAAGAGTAACTGTTGACACACAAAATCGTCCCAAAATAAAGGCGAATCTACCTTAACATTAAAATAATCAGCATTGAACGAAGTGCTACATGCCTAAATGCACCCCAATTAGGGCGAACAAAATGAGACATGATTTGCCCAATTAGGGTGAGGAAGCAGAAATGAGCAGACATCCTGGGTAACATTCCAGCGGAACATGTCTAAAAAAAGAAGAAGAGGAGACCGTGGAGCACAACTGGAAAAGTAGTATAGCAGTTATCATTTGCAATTTCCCATAATCTGATGGTTATTAGCGAAAGAATTTACTGAGTAAGCATGGGTTATAGTTATCGAATCTGCAAATAGTGTGATCACTCAAATAAGGACATGGTAGCTTTGAAACCGAATGATAGTTTCATAGGAGCGGTTGCTAGACGTATAAAAGAAAGAAATTAATGATATTTCTTTTATCTACTTTACGCATCGAAATTCCATTTTTTGGTAATTGTGGCCTTGCGCCACTTGGAGACAATGATTCTACTCTCAATTGCACCACTTTTTGGGACTTGTCTCAAGATGTTTGTTTCTACACACATTGTTTGAGTTTTCTACTTAATTGTTTTGCACGACACTATGCGCAAACAATTTGTTATGCCCAGTTCGACCTTGGTGTAGAAGAATTGTTACAATGTCCCCGAAACGCGAGAAAGACATAGTCAACACACTTTATTTGGCTTCTATGATAGAACGACTTGAGAGCCAAAAAAAATTGGCCATATCCATAAAGCAGCCGCTATGAGCCCATGACAAAGCTCATCCCCAATGTGATGCAGTCGTTTCCTGGGGACCTTACCCAAGACTTGGCTGAACAGGCAAGACTTTAAAACATACATAATACTAAAAAGCTTGTTCAAATCGGAAATGCACATTGATAATGGCTAGACAACTAGGGACATTGAACGAGTTAATGACCAAGTTGATAGGTCATTTCAGTAACTTAACTGAATTTGGTTCTCCTCAAGGAGGCACCCCACAACGCTCAGACTTGAAACATTAATCCAATGGAAAATAACCCTATTCTAAGATATACCTCAGAAATGACCTACAACAATGAAGTGTCACATGTTGGTATATCTCATATGGGGGCATGTTAAACTTGGGGAGTAATAGCCAAAATGAGAGTTAGCAAAATAACAATCGTCGAGTTAATGGAGGGAATAAAATGACCAATCAAATGAATGGAATACCTAGTGTCAATCTTGGTTCAAACAGTGAAAGGCTTCAACCCATTAAACCACTTGCAATGTCTTATGTACCCCACCTTTAGGTATGTTGAGAGAACAGAAAGTTGAATTTCTACATGACCAAATTTACTTGGAAACAAGGTCAACCAACTTATAGAAAGTATTATTTAGACCGGGTAGATAAGGATTAGCTATGGCCAAGTGGCTATAGAATCTCAGAATTTTCATTATTTATAGGTCTAGAGAAGCGTCCACTATTGAAAACATTGGGAGGTCCAACTTATCGGCTAATTCACTACAAAACTGGTATAAAATAGAACAACTATTCCACGCTCAATTTCACAAGTCTAAGTCAAATTTAACAGATCTGGCTAATCTTAAATAGTTACCAAATGAAACGTCTAGGTGTAAATGCTTTGTACATTTACCAAAAAAAGAGTTTGTGAAAATTGATCGGAGTTATCTAAGCTTTGACTTAAAAAAGAAGTTTCAAGATAGGAAATTCCCGTACTTATTTCAACATAGTTCTAATGTCGTTCGTTATGAGTGATTGTCAAGGGTGGAAGAGCAAGTGAGAAAATCTAGCAAATGGATTTACTATAGAGACTCCAATTATGAAATGCATGATATTGGTATGGAACAGGCTGAAGCAGAAATATGCTTGGCAAATTGGTTAAGGGTAAAAATTACACATGTAAAAGCGTCAGTTAAGTTCGACATTGGCCACATCGTAATGAAATCTTGAGAGAAAATGAAGCCCACGGGCATTGAAGTTGCAAAGGAAGAGTCTGTGTAGTCGAAAATATTTAGGTCTCAGAAATATCACCCACTGCACTTTCATAAGTAATAGCAAGGTCGGTTATAGAATCAAGACACAAAGACAAAAGATTGTCGACCATAATAAAGGAATTTGCCAAAAAATCTCAGTAGTCTTTGAAAGTAGGGGCATTTGGGGAAGAAAATGCAACTTTGAAATTGAAGTTGGATTTGGGAAGAGAACTTTCAAAATGAATGCTGCTAAGAAGATGTAAGGGATGGAGAGGTTCCACTTTTACAAGATACAATGGGCCACGTGTCCATGCAAGATTGGGAGACCAATATGTACCTTTTAAGTTTTGATGTCCTAAGAAATGTTTATGGCTAGTGGTTTCAGAATTATGACATGGTTGAAATGTTGAGCGACATGCAAGCAATGACGGATAGCGTCTCTTGAGTGTAAGCGCATTGAATGCAACCGTGGATAATAAACATTGAAAACACAACTTGAGAACTAAAATGTAAGGGAAATTTTTCCTTTATTGTTAACTTATAAGCTAATTAAATAATAGACATTAATTATGCCGTATTGGAAGTAATTGTTGACGTACAAAATCGTCCAAAAATAAATGCAAATATGATGTTGATACTTGGATGTTAAAATACTCAGCATTGAGCTAAATATTACCTGGCCTGAAGGGAGAGTGCACCCTATTAGATATAGAACGAGACAAGATTCTTCCAATTAGGGTGATGGAAGCATAAATGAGGGAGATATCATGGGCAAGATTCCAACATAACGTATCCCAAAAAGAGTAGAGCATGTACCACAACTAACGAATTAATGGAGCAGTTATCAATAGTAATTGCCCATAATTCTCCATAACCAAATGGTTATTGGAAAAAAAAAAAGTTACTGGGTAAGTCATGTGTAGCAATTATCAAAGGTTCAAGTAGTAGGATAACTCAAACTAGGATACATTGGTTCCGAAATTGAATGGTAGTTTCAGGGGAGCAGTTGCTAGATGTATAAAAGTAAGAACAAAGACATTTTGAAAGATTAATAAATCAACTCTCAAAGTAGAGAATGTAATTTCCTTTATTTTACTTTACACATCGAATTTTCATTTTCCGGAGGTAACGACTACACTCAATTGCACCATTTTTTGGGGATTTTGTCTCAAGAACTTTGTTTCTGCACACATCGTGTGAGTTTCTACTTAATTGTTTTGCACAAAACCACGCTCAAATAGTAACATACAATTAGACAACGAGACATATTAACTATTTGGTAAAATATTTTTGTTTATAAACAATGGATATGATATTTTCAAGGTAAAATATGTAGTTAAAAGTGATTTAGAAAAATGTGTAATTAAAAATTAATTTGAGGAAATGTATTATTTGTAAACTTGTTTATGAGTTTACCAAATAGGGATTTAATTAAGCCCCTGTTTTGTAAAATTTGTTTATAAATTTTGTTAATAAACGTTATAAGCAACATTTAACTAGACAAATTTTCTGAAAAGTCAATAATTTCGTCTGGTCAAACGTTCCCATCAACCATTTTTTACTTTCCAAAACAGTGAACCAATGAAATATTGTCACGTCACTCTTTATAAACAATATTTATAAATAACCGTTTATAATCGATTTACCAAACAGAGGCTAAGTTATATAGAATACTAGTATTGTTAAAAAAAAAAAAAAAAGGGGTCAAAGACCAAAACAAACTAATAATGAACATATCTTAGCCCTTGTTTGGTAGAGCTTTTGAAAGATCTAAAAGTATTTCTAGTAAAAAAAACATATGTATTTGACTGTGATTGTGAAAGTATTTTTTTGAGTGAACAAACAGTTTTTTTAAGTTGTTTTAGAGAAACTCAAATTTGTACCTTCTCCAAAAAGCATTTTTACAAAAAGTTGAAATTATTATATTTTGTTAATTAATAAAATATTTTTCTATTGAAAATATATATTATTTTCATAAACTCTAAAATTATCTTCTTTCATATCTCGATATCAAGTTCTCATTCCTGGCTTCTCTCCGTCTGCGCATCAAAATGTAAGCTTCAACAATTTCTTTGCCACATACACTTTCTGCCTGGGCATAAAAGTTTTTTGCATTAGCCACATACAAGTTTTTTGTGGCCACAATTTTTTGTTCTTTCAATGCTTCAAATCATGCTTTATATTATTTATATTTGAGTTATTTATTATTTATTTAGTTTGTAGGTAAATATAAAAGATGAAGGATATCATCTTAACGATTTTCGACATGTTGACATTCCAAAAGGTAGAAAAGAAGTTTTCAATCATACACATTCATCCTTAAGGTGCACAATTGAAAGAACGTTTGGTGTTTGAAAAAATAGATGGAAAATATTGCATCTAATGCCAAGTTTTTCTTATAAAAAGCAAGTAAAAATAGTTATTGCTTCAATGACCATACATTACTTCATCAGAATTCATGGTAGAAAAGATCAAGAATTTACTATTTACGATGATAAGTAGGAATTGTTGCCTCCAAATGAAGAAATAGACACAGATGAAGAAGTGGTTGAAGAAGATTATTATGGTTTGCTACAAGAACGTGAAATGAACGATGAACGTGATCACATTGTAAATCTTCTAATGCTTTGATGAACTATTTCATTAACTTGTGTATTTTAAATATTAATTTTTGGAACAATTATAAAATACCATATCTTAATTATAGTCATTTTTGTTTGACGTTGTTATTTGATTTATTTCATGTACCACTTTAAAAAAAAAAAGCTCTATTGCAAAAAAACTATATTCATAACAACTATGCCAAACGGGCTCTTAAGCTAACAACTCTCACACGCAAAGGGTTAGGGACTGTTTTCTTTGGCTTATTTTGTGTTTCAGTTTTCAGTTTTGAATTCGTTTTAAATTTTGTATTTTGAGTGCCCGTTTTGAGATTACAAAAAATGTGTTCTTTATGTCATTCTAGGAAAAAAAAAATGAAAAATGAGTTTATTTTGTAATTTTGAGAAAATTATTTTTTAATTTTTATTTAATGAATTTTATTATTAAGAAAAATAGATAGATTAATATATCACAAATGTAATAGACATTTTGAAGTTTGTAAATACACAAATTTTTTTTTTTTTCATTACAAAAATATCTAAATTAATTTAGTTGTAAAATAGAAAATATTGAAAAAAAAATTTATTAAGCAAAATAGATAGAATGAAACATTATGTTCCAAATATAATGTACAAAACAAACATCCAAATAAAAACAATTCAACTTTCCTTCATAATTCAAATGAACTTCAGATTTAAAAAAAAAAATCCAAGTAGTTTTTTCTTCACCTGAACTAACAAATACCATACATTTCCCAAACCTAAACAATTAACATGGCCTGGTGTCTATTTTTCAAAAATTTCTCAGTTACCTCACCACAATCCTCTATCACACAATAAACTGTGAACAATATCAGTACAATCGCCACGAATAATTACAAAAAAATTACACGGGGAATAAAGTTGGTCCTTCTCAAAGTATAATAACCTCAAATAATTACAAAGAACCAATATCCACAGTAAGTTCAAAATATTCACATTCTCCATAAGCCAAAATCACAACTTCATCATCATAAAATTCAAATCTACCTATATATATATAATAATAGGATAACTACCACCATTTTTACGCACACACTTTCCATCCCAATATTCTTTCTAAATCAGGAAATTTTTGCCAAAAAAAGAAAGAAAAAAAACACGTATTGAATATAATTAATAAAATTAGTATTAAATGTTGGTATTAAATAAAAGTTGGGATTAAATGAAAGTTAATAATAAATGTGTGTGTGTGTGTGTGTGTTGAGGTTTTTATAAAATACTAGTGAGATGCACGCGCAAGGCACGTGCATCATTTTAACTGTGTAATTAATAGTGTGGTATAAAAGTCGATTACAAGAAAAATAAAAAAATACGAATATTCTGGAGGATCAAAAATTGAATCGAAGATCATATAATAAGAAACTTGCATTTCAAATCAAAGAGAAATATGTCGGATATATACATACATGTTAAAATCAGAGTGTAATAAAATAAAAGAAATAATCGAAATAATCAATTAAAAAAAGGAAAAATGGCTTATACGGCTCAATGCGGCTTAATTAGATGACTTCAAATTGGCTTGATGGCTTCCTCTTGCATGTGCATCATTTTAACAATGTAGTTAATAGCGTGATTTAAAAGTCAATTCAATATTATAAAAGTCGATCACAAAAAAAAAAAAATATACGAATATTTTGGAGGATGAGAAATTGAATCGAATATCGTATAATAAAAAACTTGCACTTCAAATCAAAACAAAATATATCAGATATACACATATATGTTAAAATCAGAGTGCAAAACAATAAAAGAAAAAATAAATATGAAAAAAATCGAAGTAACCAGTTGAAAAAAAAAAAGAGAAAAAAAATGGCTCAAATGGCTTATGCGGCTCAAAGCGGTTTAAATGGCTTCATATTAGCTTGATGGCTCCCTTGTGGCTTATGAATAGTGCTAAAAAAAACCTACTCTTATAATATATAGGGATATATGATCGGTACAATTTCAAGTTGTTAAGATGGGCTAAAGGTTTGGAATTTCACAGCCCAGCCCATCTTGGTCATAAGGTCATCCTACATGCCCGGACTCCTTACACTACCAAACACAATCTAAAGATCGAGCATGTGTCACCAGTTTAACGGACCGGGTCTTCCCGGGGAATCTACGTTCTTCAGTACAGGAACTTCCTTGCCCGATCTATGTATTGAAAGGCCGGTATTACCCAACCTTATTAATAATTGTTTCCTTTACGATGTTAAGGTCGGTCTATCCCGGCCACATTAAGACAAGGAGCCCGGTGCAAACGATATTTTAAGCATTCTTCGTTTATGGGCCACCTTCTTGGGCCTCTCAAAGAAGAAACATAACCAACAAGGAAACCTCCGAAAATGGGAGAAATCAATTCTGGTGATAATAGAACTTTACTTAAAAAGTAAGTTTATAACAAAATGACTCCTTATTTCATTAAACCAGGTTAATGGGCTTTTCAACCATATAAATACAGTTCCTTTAATCACATAATATTCATTCATTATTCTTTACGTTTTTCAGTTATATATTCTCTCTCTACTTTTCTCCAGAATAATAATTCTCACAATGGAGGGGCGACGGGAAGAATTATCCTCTCATTTTTTCAGGTCACCTAAGGCGAATTCATTCATCTTTTCCAACGATCAAGAATCACCAGATCCTGCCACGTTAAGTTTAGGATTTTTTACAGCATCAATATATAATCAATACATTAAAAATTAAATTTAATCAAAAATTAAAATACATTTAAAAAAAAAATTGGTAATGAATACAAATAAAATTAAAATAAATTTAATACAAACTATTTAATTAAGCACCAAATTTTAAGACAAGTGGTTTTTTTTTTTTTTTTAATTTATTAGTGTTGTCTTTTTAAAATTTTCAAATTCGATAATATATTGTAATAAAATTTTCTTTGTACTATGTTTTTTATTCGATATTGTAGCGCCCCGAGTTCTAAATACCCGGTTCACCACGTCATCTTCTGGTCTAAACTTTAAAATAATATTTTAGCGGAAGAAATATCTGGAATTCATTTTTAGCAACATTAAATAAACTGTAATGGTTGATAAAATTGAAAACATTTATGAAACAATTCGAAATAATAAATCGAGCCATTAATATTGTAAAGCAATTGACAATATCATAATTTCTCAAATAACTGAAATTCTCAAAATTATCCAATGTTTGGAAATATAGAAATCATTAAAATAAGATTTTCAATCATTTAACGACTATTGCCACAATCATCCATCACTTGTCACCCACTCCGAAATCTGTAAATATTGTTAAAATAGACATGAGCATTTTATAGAAATGCTCAGTAGACTCATCGCCAATTAATTAATCTACAATATAATTGAATACATAAATGTAGGCTCTTTAGAAACATAGGGTGTGGGTAGTCTCTTCTTGTGCATTAAAGCACGTGGCTTCTCTTTGAAAAATCATAGGCACTTTAAAATCATCGAGTGTGGGTAGTCTCTTCTTGTGCATTAAAGCACGTGGCTTCTCTTTGAAAAATCATAGGCTCTTTAAAATCATCAGGTGTGGGTAGTCTCGTCTCGTGTACTTAAGGCACGTAAGTTATGCATAACATCATCATTTATCTTGCAAGATATTCTTTTCTTTCTTTCTCATGTATAAAAGCACATAAATTATGACAAACATAACAACATAAATATTTCATAAGAAATATATTCTCATCTCAACATAAATATTTCCGAAGAAATACATTCTCGTCTCTTTTCATAAAAAAAAAATGACTTTCACATAAATCACATAACATACACATTCACATGCAATCATAATTTAAATCAATTAATAGGGGCAAGTCTACCTTAAGCTTAACGAGTGTGGTTGAGCGGGAATGACTTCAATCTTTCAAATCTCCGTACGCCTCGTTTAGCCAATTAGAAAATTAAGTCGAATTAGTCTTTTGAAATTTATAGTTTAAAATGATAAATTACAATTTTGGAACTAAAATTGATGATTTGAAAGTTGGGGGACTAAAATGAGTAATTTGAAAGTTGAGGGACTAAAATGAGTAATTTGAAAGTTGAGGGACTAAAATGAATACTTCCAAAACTTTGGGTTGAAGCTCAAAATAGATAATAAATTGTGGGGATCGAAATAATCGATTTTAAAAATGAAGGGGCTGATTAAAATCATTTAAAAACTTAAGGGGCTAAAATGATAAGTTTTAAAACTATAGGGACTGATTTAAAAAAATTTAAAACTTGGAGGACTAAGCTGCAATTTTCGAAAAATCAAAATTTATTGAAAACAAATCTTATTCTCTTCTTCCAAATTTCAGCAGAGAAGCGAGAGGGAGGAGAAGGGCGTGCGAGATGGGGAAAACCGGTGGGGAGCTCTACCAGTGCCAACTGTCGACGATACCACGGAGGTATCATCGTCGTCGCGTGGCGGTGATACGGACGAGGAGGCGGTGACAAAATAGCAAGGTTTGGTGCGAAGAACCGAGAATAACCGATGCTTGATTTCGCGATTTTCCGACGAGCTTATCGTCGGTCGAGGTAGGTAAGTATCTGGGTTATGTCTTATTCGTGGTTTTGGGTTGATTTGGGTTTTGATTTGGGCGAGAATTAGAGCTGGGTTGACCGTGCTTTGTGGCGGTTTTGGAATGGGTGGTTGTTGAGTATTAAGGTTCGGTTGTGGATTCAAATGGTGAGGTGGTGGTGGCTGCGGTGGTGGTTTGGCCGTGATGTGTTGGCGGCAGTTGGTGGTCCAGGAAGCGGAAAATTGAGACACTAAGCTGCTAGAGTTTTGAGGTTGAGTATTGTGACGGTGGTTGTTGGTTTGGGGTAGTGGCAGTGATGGTGGTTGGGGTCTATTGGGGTGGTTGTTCAGCGGTGGAGGTAAGACTGCAAGGGTGTTGGTGTGTGGATTTGGAGTTGGTTTGCATTAATTGGTTCATGGTGATTCGGTTGTGGATGGCTGGCGGCGGATGTGGTTGTTTTGATAATGGTGGTGATGACATTGGCACCTTGGAGTGGTTCCAATGTGCAGAGGGGGAGGGAGAGGAAATGAGTTTGAAGCTGGTTGAAGTGTGAATTGGAGAGGTTGGTGATGTAGAGGTAGGGTATGGGATTGTATGTGATTGATGGAAGTTGGTAGTAGAATAGGATGATTAGACATTTTGGAAGTCTTGACAAGCAAAACACGAAATTCGAGAAAAATAATACGTGTGAATTAACTGAGTCGGACAAATTTAATCTGATAAAATGAGCTTAACACAATTTCGAGTTTAAAACGATTTTTGAAAAGAATAAAATAATTAATTAATTAAATAATATAATATAATTTTAGAAACTCGGAATTTATTTAAAATCGAAAGGACTTGGTATTTTTTTCAACTCGGCTAGACGAATACGTCACGACTTTAATTTAATAATGGGTGAGATCGCAGCGGCACGTTTTCATAATTTAAAATAATTATCCAATACGTGAAATTTCTTGGTCGCTACAGATATGATTGTATAATCAATATATTTTCATGAATTCCAAAAAAAAGAAATGTCTTGAGCACCGTGCAAGATATTATCATTTCTTTAGCGTGTGTCTGGGACCGTGTTTTTCCCATTTTCGGTACAGTAAATTCAGGTTTACACATTGATTTTGGTCAAAAATGGTAGGCTGTGTAGTGTATAATCTTATGTGGACCCCCTTTAAAAGTCAAAATGAATGTACTAAATCAAGCAAAAACCTGGTACTAGACAGAGGTTTAGTGTGTGTTTGGTATTGTTTATAAAGAGTTTTTTTTTGAAATGAATAGTGATTTTTAGAAGAATTGATGATTAAGATTTGGTTGAAAAGTCAAATATTGTAGGTTTGACTTTTAATGAATGATTGAGATTGAATATTGTAGAAAAAAGAGAAAAATTTAAAGAGATTCAAATAAAGGCTTAATGTGTGTGTGTGTGTGTTGAAGTTTTTATAAAATATATGTAATTAATACATTAAAAATTAAACTTAAACAAAAATTAAAATATATTTAAAAGGAAATTGGTGATGAATACAAATAAAAATAAAACAAATTTAATACAAAAAATTTAATTAAGCACCAAATTTTAAAACGTTTGGGTATTTTTTTTCCTATTTTGATTAGTGTTGTCTTTTTAAAATTTTTTAATCCTATAATATATTGTAATAAAATATTATTTATACTATATTTTTATTTGATATGATTGTATAATCAACATATTTCCATGAAATATAATCATTATCTTTGATAGAAATCCCATCGATCGCACGGGTGTTATACTAGTCTATCTATCTTTTTCTATATTATATAATAATAGGATAATTGTCACCATTTTTACGCACACACTTTCCAGCCCAAAATTCTTCCTAAATAAGGAAATTTTTTCCCAAAAAAAAGGAAAAAGAAAAGTATTAAATGCAATAATTTATAAAATATTATTTGTACTATATTTTTTATTTGATATGATTGTATAATCAACAAATTTTCATGAGTTCCAAAAAAAGAAAATGTTTTGAGCACCGTGCAAGACATTATCATTTATTTAATATACATATGTATGTGAGTGTGTTCGCACGCGCTTGTATGTGTAATCAATACATTAAAAATTAAAGTTAATCAAAAATTAAAATACATTAAAAAACATTGGCGATGAATACAAATCTATCTATATATAATAATAGGATAACCGTTACCATTTTTACTCACACACTTTCCCGCCCAAAATTCTTTCTAAATAAGGAAATTTTTTCCAAAAAGAAAAAGAAAAAAAGTATTAAATGTAATAATTTATAAAAGTTAGTATTAAATGTTGGTATTAAATAAAAGTTGGTATTAAATGAAAGTTAATAATAAATGTAGGTCATATGTATGTATGTATGTTGAAGTTTTTATAAAATATATGTAATCAATACATTAAAAATTAAACTTAATCAAAAATTAAAATACATTAAAAAGAAAATTGGTGATAAATATAAATAAAATTAAAACAAATTTAATACAAAAAATTTAATTAGGCGTCAAATTTTAATACCCGTGTTTATTTTTTTCCTACGTTAATTAGTGTTGTCTTTTTTAAAAAAAAAATTCAAATTCGATAATATTTTGTAATAAATATTATTTGTACTATATTTTTTATTTGATATGATTGTATAATCAACAAATTTTCATGAATTCCAAAAAAAATTGTTTTGAACACCGTGCAAGACATTATTATTTATTTAGTGGTGTGTGTGTGTATTGAGGTATTTATAAAATATATGTAATCAATACTTTAAAAATTAAACTTAATAAAAAATTAAAATACGTTAAAATGAAGATTGACGATGAATACAGATAAAATTAAAACAAATTTAATACAAAAAATTTAATTAAGCACCAAATTTTACGACTATTGTTTTTTTTTTTTCTATTTTGATTAGTGTTATTTTTTTTAAAATTTCAAATTCGATAATATATTGCAATAAAATATTTTTTGTACTATATTTTTTATTTGATATGATTGTATAATCAACATATTTTCATGAATTCTAATCATAATCATGGATAGAAATCCCGTGCATCGCAAGGGTGTGATACTAGTCTATATATAATAATAGGATAACCTTCACCAATTTTACGTACACACTTTCCCGCCCAAAATTCTATCTAAATCAGGAATTTTTTGCAAAAGAAAAGAAAAGAAAAAAAGAAAACAAGTATTGAATGTAATTAATAAAAGTTAGTTTTAAATATTGATATTAAATGAAAGTTAATAATAAATGTGTGTGTGTGTGTGTGTTTTTTTTGAAGTTTTTATAAAATATATGTAATCAATACATTAAAATTTAACTTAATCAAAAATTAAAATACTTTAAAAAGAAAATTGATAATGAATACAAATAAAATTAAAACAAATTTAATTAATAGCCAAATTTTAAGACGCATGGTATTTTTTCTATTTAGATTAGTGTTGTCTTTTTTAAAATTTCGAATTTGATAATTTATTGTAATAAAATTTTATTTGTACTATATTTTTTATTTGATATGATTGTATATCAATATATTTTCATGAATTCCAAAAAATATATATATATCTTGAGCATCGTGCAAGATATTATCGTTTCTTTAATGTGTGTGTATTGAAGTTTTTATAAAAATATATGTAATCAATACATTAAAAATTAAACTTAATAAAAAACTAAAATTCATTAGAAAGGAAATTGGTGATGAATACAAATAAAAATAAAACAAATTTAATACAAAAAATTTAATTAAGCGTCAAATTTTAAGACACTTGGGTATTTTTTTTTTTTTTTTCCTTTTCTAATTAGTGTTGTTTTTTTTTAAAATTTCGAATTCTATATTATACTGTAATAAAATATTATTTGTACTATATTTTTTATTTGATATGATTGTGTAATCAACATATTTTCATGAATTCTAATCATTATCATTAATAGAAATCTCGTGCATCGCACATGTGTTATATTAGTACTTTCAAACAAGAAGAGAGAACAATTTTTTTTTATTTTTTATTTTTTTATCAATTAAAAATACCGCAATCCTCAACCTTCTATTTTTATTACGGTTGAGTTTCACGAGATTCCTCATTCCTTGATCTGGCATAACTCAAAATTGACAGGGAATCCAATTCGGGCTTGAAGACCAGTGAGAGAATTGCTTAACGGAAATCACCATGAAAACCTACTAATTTATATAAAAATTCCACGGAAAACAGATGTCTACTCTAGGAAGAATTACAGTAAGGAAAATCTATTTTCATGGAAAATTAGAACGGCTTTGCCACATGTACAATGGGATGACCAATTTTTTGACAGGTCGTCAAAAAATTGGTCACCCTCATTGTACAACAAGAATAATTTAAATTCGAAATAGAAATCAAAGAGGAAGAGAAGAAAACCTAAAGGGGGGAGAGATGACTTAAAGTGAAACAAGGGACTTGTTTTCAACGTTTTGGATTTGAAGAGTTTTGTACTAAAAATTATGGATACAACTTTTTCTTTGTTTCAAGTTTTGAGCCTATATTCTTTTTGTTTTCAAAAGCTCATTTTGAAAAATGGGGAAACAAACGCGTTTCAGTGTTTTCAAAAAATAAAAACAGAAAATCAAGAAGAGGACCTTTGATTTTCAAGAACTGCATTTCTTTATCAAAACTCACTGAACATAAAAAAGTAACATAGACAGGAATTACTTGCTCATTAAAACTGCACTGTAGTAAATGTCTACTAATTTTACATTGGATAATGATTAAAAAAAAAAAAAAATCAGAATTTACTGTGTAATGTTTCTGAGTACGAGTACCATTACTACCAAACTAGCCCTTAATGTTTTGGCACGGCCATTGCACGTTTCACGCATCTAGGTTCTGGCCCGACTCTTATTGAAGAACATGGAGGCAGCTTCTTCTCTTGGCGCGGGTGGAGGGCTCTGCCCGGCTCTTCGAAACTATTCCAAATATCAGTAAATGCCTGAACAATAATTTCATGATAATGAGGCGAATTTAGTTGCAAAAAACAAGTGAGAAGCTCTTGAAGATCATCTGCACAATAGATTTGCCTCTCTAAAATCATTTCAAGCATTGATCTGCGAAAATCTCCATAAGGGTCCTTAGAATTCTTAACAATGGCAAGACTGTCACTGATTTTAGGGCACATGGTTACCATTTCCGAGATTTTTCGATTATTTCTTGCTTCATGCTGCATCAACTTTCGATCACTAGTTCCTTCGGAAACATGGGAATTTGATTTTGGCTCAAAATTTTCACTTGGCTTTTGCATCACACATCCAAATATTTTCTTAAATTTCCATCTCTTGCTAGAAGCCATGTGTGTGTCTGTGCGTCTGAGAGAGATTTAGAGAGAGACATATATATCGGAAGGTGTTATATGAATCTTAATAAAATTAATAAATTATCATATCTGTCGAGAAAAATAAGGGAAGTATAATAATAGAGAGTAAATTGTGCCTATAGGTCATGAATTTCGATTTGGCAAACTTGTTTAAAAACAATTTTTTTTTTTTTTTTTTTCAACACAATTTTTCAAACAACTTTTTAAATATATATATTTTCTCTCTCAACTTTTCAACCACATATTTTACCTCGAAAAATTATACATCTATTTGTAACAAATCTAATTCTTTATTGTTTTGTTAAGTTAAATTTCGAGTTTGAGGTTTCATATATTTTGAAGATTATTATACTGGCTTAAAAATTGATACGATGTGTTGCTTTTTAGTAAATTTCGTCACATGCAATCTAATTTCTAATAGAACATCACGTCATCTTTCGACATTCATTCAATTTGCTATAAGAATTTCTTGAACTAAATTTAAATGGTACTTTTATTTTTTGCTGTGTTAAATGTGAATTAAGGTTATATGATAGAGAAAGTGATATGCCTTGTCATTTTTTTTAATTAAAAGGTCTCACGCTATGTAATTTGACTCTTTTTTTTTTTTTTTACACAATAACATCTTTGGTAAACTTACAGTTTGCTATTAAGAATTTCTTAATTAATATTAAGTCGTTCATGTCACACATTGTGTAATTTGGATTTTTAACAAAAACCTTACAATGTGCTTATAAGAATCTTTGAAATTGATATTTAGATAATATGCAGTTCGAGGCTTTACATTTCATTCCGTCGATATTTAGACAAGACCAATCAAATTAATCGGGGATGATGCTATTCCGATTCGGTTATGTTAATTTTGACAAAAAGTAGTGCATAGTGTAATATTTCTAAACAAGTAAAATTTCTGTCAAATTAGCGGCATTGTAATTTTCTAGGTTAATGTGAATTAAGGTTTCACATTAGAAATCTGACATGATAGCAGGGACAGATCTAGCCGGCAGCGAATTCCTACGGCCGAGCTAGTTGGATCCGGTAGTGGCCAATCTGGCTTTTTTTTTTTTTTTTTTTTTTAATTTATACTGTGATTTTAGCCATTTGTTTTTTAACCCAAACTTCAGTTTTTCAAATGTTGTTTTGCTGTGGGTTGACACGGCCGGAGTCTTCAGTTTTCGGCATTTAGAACTTCAGCTATTCGTATCAGTTCAGACTTCAGTCGCGCACGTAGATGAAGATGGTTTCTGCCTGCCTTATTATTATTATTATTATTTTCAATTAGTAAATAGAGGAAATTAGGCTCACGCCCACCCGAATATCATGATATTTGGTTTTTGCCACCAAAAATATTCATCACTGATTTATGCCATCCCACAAAAAAGAATTCGGCAAAAATAGGTTTCATTTGATAGCATCAGTCAAAATCCCCTAGTAAATATTGTAAAAAGTCCAATAACTAAAGCCCAAATGCCCAATAGTTAAAGGGAAAATTACATAACTACCCAGATGTAATCCCCTGTAATTGAAAAATACTAGCCTTTGAAAATATTCGTAATATTACAGGAATTTGATACCCACTTTTAGAAAAATAACATAATGCAGGAGAGAAATTATATTATTTGATTATGTATTTAAATCAAATCCCAATTAATTAGGAAGTGATTACCATGTCAATATGGATTAAATTTAGGCAGTTACAAGAGTAATCCACAATATCTACCAAACCACATTCTCTCTCTTAAAAGATCTGTCATCTTCAACCTCCTGCCATATTCCCTGCAGAATTACATCTGATTAATTCATTTTCTCCATTTCTTCCGGTCAACCCATAATACACCAAAAAAACATTTGGAGATTAATCGTGTATTTGGCAGTTCGACTACGTCAATTGCTTATTTCCGATTGTCTACTTCACAAAAATTCAGAGATATTTCCTATAATGTTTTAGCGGCGAAATTCTTGCATCAATAGTTATCATTTTCACTTTTAAAATTATTAACAAAGCAGTAATGAAATTTAATTAAAACATAGTAGAAAATGATACAAGGTTTGTAGTTTAAAACAACTTTCATCAAAAATTGAGTACATAACAGTACTTGTAATGTATGGTAATGAATATGGATTTGCGTGTAATAGAATGTGAAAGTTGGTTGATTTTTAGCTGTAGCATTATGGGTGTAATAGACTGTAACAATAAGGGTGTGTAACATTCATTTAAAAGACAGTGCAAGAAATATTGAATTCAGTGAACAGTGTAATTCATGCAAGATTAATTCAATTTATATTAAATTGCATGTAAGAATATAGGGTTTGGATTTTTACCATTCGACATTACATAAAATTTATTTATTACATTTTGGTATTACAGTGTCCGTAATATGTGGTACAATTAGAATTACGTGTATGTAATCGGACATAAGTATTTTCATAAAATGCTGGACTTGTAAATGATTGAATTACAATACATGTAAGAATAGTTGGCAATGGGTATTATATTACATTGCTATATAAGAATACATGTAATGTAGCTTAACCACACGAAACATTACGTTGTCGCTGTGTTAATCACGTTACTATGCTTGTAACATTACAAATACTGTAAAATTCACTTACAATGCAGGTAAGATTCAACTCAATGAAAATAGTAATGCACGTGAGATTAAGTCAAGTTAATCTTACATTGAATGAAAGAATCAAATGCATTTAATTACACTAGTTGACATTACATAATTTTTTTTCTTACATACATTATTACAATTCCTGTAATACATGGTTTAGGTATTATTGCATGTATGTAATTGTCCTACGTCTCTTTTCTAACACTATCAATGTGATCCGATTTCCAGGTATGGACTCAGTAAATGTTTTCATTAAATACGGGGGTGTGTGGAATGATCTTAATGATTATAAAGGAAATGGGACTACAGGATTGATTGTTCCCATCTGTATTAAATACACTACACTGAAGCGTAAGATTATTGATCGCCTGAAGTTGGGCTGTACAACATCTGAAGTGAAGTTACGATATCTAGCTGATAAGACTATGGCTCCAATTGAAATAATGGACGATGAGGATGTTGGATTTTATCTGGAGTTGAAAGGGAAGGAAAAAAACCTTGCAAGCTTCCCGTTGTGCATTGATTTAGTTCCATTGTTTGGTGATGATGTGGCCGCTGTACATGTTGAGAACGATGGTGTCATTTCCGAGAACCATAATGTATCTTCTGAGATTACATCGACACTTCTTCTTCAGGTACACGAGAACATTACACCCATGCACATCACCTCTTCAAGAAAGCCTACAATGGACGAGGTATCTACACTATTCTGTGATTTGGCTGAGAGTGTGGAACAACGTGCAATAGATAAAGATGTGAATGTGATTGCAAGCACGGATGTTAGTGTGCTTTATAGAGGCCAAGTATTCCTGGATAAGACTATTCTTATGAAGGCCATTAAATTGTACGCTATCAACAACAGGTTCCAATTCTAAGTGAAGCGTTCTGACAAGACAGAGTATGTTCTACAAAGTTTGTATACCGACTACTGTTGGATATTCAGGGCTTCTAAGGTTGGAAAGACGGACATGTTTAAGATAAGAAAGATACTTGTGGAACACACCTACGGAGTAGATGCAATGTTAGGTGATCACTGTCAAGCTACTAGTGCCATCGTGGCTGAGGTGATAAAGAACAAGTTCACATCTGGCAGAGCGGATTACAAACCCACAAACATGATCCATGATATGTTAGTTAATCATGGGATTACACTAAGTTACGAGAAATCATAGAGGACAAAAGAGCACGCGTTTAAGGAGATAATGGGTGACCCCGTAGAGTCCTACGCATCATTGCCAGCATATTTGAGGGTGTTACGTTCTAAAAATCCAGGTACAATAACTGAAATTAAAATGAGTGCTCGTAATGAGTTCAAGTATGTTTTCATCGCATTGGGTGCATCAATTGTAGGGTGGACAAAATACAAGCCCATCATCGTTGTTGACGGGACATACTTAAAAGGTCAATTTGGTGGTACATTGTTCACCGCTTGCCCGCAAGATGCGGATAATGGCATTTTTGTACTTGCTTTTGGTGTTGGTTATTCGGAGAATAAAAAGTCATGGGAATGGTTCTTTCGCAACCTAAGAGAGGCATATGGGAATCGCGATGACTTGTGTATTGTGTCGGATGGTTGTAAAAGCATTAAGAAAGCAATTGCATTAGTGTACCCTGATGCTTTCCATGGATTGTGTTGCTTCCATGTATTGGGTAATGTAACTAAGAAGTATGGAAAGAGTGGTCAGAACATCACAACACCATATAATGCGGCTGCCCGTTCATATACGAAATCCGACTTCAATTATCACATGAGTCAATTGGACATGATCAATCCAAAGATCCATGGTTACTTGGTAATCTTACAACTTCCCTTGCATGTGTTACATTTGGAAAAAAATTGATATCCTCTAATATGCTTTTTCTTAATAGGAAAACAAGGTGAAGTTCGAGAAATGGTCACGGGCACATATGGGACGAAACAGGTATAACGTAATGACATCAAATATTGTTGAATCTGTGAATGCTGTAACATGTGTGGCAAAAAGGTTTCCAATTGTTACATTATTAGAATGCATACGACGTAAGTTGCAAGAATGGTTCAACAAAAATCGTAATAAAGGTTTATCTACTTTCACGAAGTTGGCAACACATGTGGAGAAACAAATGAGGCTGGACTCGGCTACTGGGGTGAAATTGAAGGTAAATGGATTACGTTTCAATTCCAATATCCGTACTAGATTGAGTATTTTCCTTATATAATATGCTCTATTGATTCACAGGTCTGTGCATCCAGTCAAACTTTATTTGATGTTGGTGATGGAATGACATCAGACACGGTGAACATCAAGGACATGACTTGCACATGTAACAAGTTCTAGGTAGATAAGATCCCATGCAGCCATGCGCTTGCAGTTATCAGGAAAATCAAGGCAGACCCCTATGATTATTGCTCTGTATATTATTCGAAGGAGCATTACATTGCAACATACGAGTATGACATATACCCAGTAGGTGAGAAATCCAATTGGACATTACCAGAAAATCTCATCCCAATTTTGGTGTTACCCCCTACACCAATTAGGGAGCCAGCGAGACCTAAAGCTACAAGATACAAGTCGGCTATAGAAAAGACCCAATCACTCTGTTGTGGACGATGTGGGAGTTACAATCATAATGGACGGACTTGCAGGAGCACACAACCCTTGAAGAGTGAGTCGAAAACCAAGATTCGTAGGATGGTTTGATGAAATCCATATGAGGAAGAACTACGAAAATAAAGAAAATTAGTTTGGCGTTTTTATTTTTTTAGTCTACTTTGCTTATTGATTGAAATTGCTATTGACTAAGAATAAACTTTAAGACAATTGAAAAAATTGATGTGAATTTCTACTATTTACATTCATATTTTTATCTATTTTTTAAAAACTTTATTTACATTCATACTTATCGGTGGATGTACCATGATATTACTTGGAAAAATTGAAAAACTTGATGTGTTAAATATTTTTCTCTGATGGTTGTGTAATTATATTTGATCTTACATTACATTTGACATACACAGTGTAACTTTTCGAAAGTAGATTTAATTGTTACGGTACAGTGGCATTTTAAAAGATGTAATGCTATGTAATATGATGTAATTTATTTTTTATACTGTTGGAAAAAGTTTATGTAATGTTGCGTAATGGTTTGACATTGCATTTGAACAAGTAACTCACATTGAATTCTATGTAATGTTGTCAGTACATAAATATAGCACGACGTGTAACTATATGTAATACTATGTAACAAGTGATTAAATGTGATGTAATGATATCCCCTAGTATTAAAACAGTAGAACATAGTTACTACCATGTTTCAAAAAATATAACATTGTCAAAATAATTAATAACTTCCTTCTACTTAATAACTACACCCCTTGTGCACCTCCGCTTGGACACACGTCCTTCGCAATCCCGCATAGAAATGGCATACTTAAAAAGCTACGTTGCTAATATCATTCGTGTCTCTGGCACCGGAAACAGATTTGGCATTTCACTAAGCTTCCCATTCATAAGGTACTCTGCATATTTAATCACAAATACCTCACAATTGTACCTATAATGTACAAATGTGTTAGAAACAACAAACATTTGTAATATAATGAACATTATACACACTGAATATGATATATAAGATTACCAGTCTAAGGTCTTTCCCATTCTCCTGCTGTGGGATGTTGTCCAGAACATTAATAGTGAGAGGGGCAATCTCTGTTGGACCATTTGCATTCTTCGACTGCCATTTCCCGTTGTAGACCATTAGGTAAGGAATAATTTCAGCAAAGGGTCTTACATTTTGCCGGACGATTGAGTCCTTAATTTTACGCCTCATGGAATTATGTACATTAAGATATCGCTGGTGGATGTCAAATTCAATAAGGAGTCAGTGTCTATGTTCTGCCATCATTACAGGGATCAACACAAAATCAACCTTAGACTATGGCGTGTTGCAAGGCATACACAGACCGATCGTGTAATCAATGATCCATGTATGATAAGCCATGACCGAATTGTCCTTCATCCAAGTAGGGTATATACCTCTGACCTTGGAAGAAAAGCAGATATCAGTAGTAGTAGCCTTGTAAGATAGGTCTTTTGGCATCTTCCTCAAATGGTAGAAGCAGACATTGATGTGCTGCATAACACGTTCCCCAGTACTAATTTATTCGAACATGACATAATGTTGTTATAGTGAAATGATTTTAAAATAATGAAAAAAATCAAAACAATGTCATGCAGGTTGTTGTCCATCTCGTACAACTGAAACCACCATAATTTGTCATCAGAATCCATAAACCCCAACTCCAAAGGTGGTGTAATCTTCCTGTTTGTGAACTTCTTCACCCTAGATTTCAATAAAATGATATATACAACAATGCATTATAACATTAATATAGTGGATGATAACTAAGTTGAATTTGGAGATTAAAGTTATTTGAGATTACACGTTGCCGCTCTTGTAACCAATTTTAAACCAGTCACTGAACTGCTCTATGTCCTTATCGCTTGGCCTTTCCAGCCCAAGCGTAAAAGTTGAGTGGTCGTCATGTAACTCTGTTGGCCCATATTTTGGAGTTGCCAAGTTTAATATGTAGGATGATTGAATGTAACGTGAAACCTTCAATTTCCTTTTGATGGGCACCTCCGGAGTGTCGAGTCTTCGATGATAACGCATTCATTGTCAGCTGATTGAGATGCGTATGCGAATAATATACAAGTTATCTTGCATGTGTTTCAAATACAAAAATATAGTTATCATAATATCACTGTCCAGAAATTTTTAGGCATTACCCCCAATGTCTTTGACTTCAATGTGCTCATCAAGGTCATCAGTGGGCACTTGTACATCAACATCTACAATTTGGAAAGCCTACATATACATGGGAATGTTTATTAAAAAATGTACTTATAAATCATGTAATACACAACTAAGTACCTTACCAGCTTTCGCCTCGTGCTATACAGGTGTAATGATTTCTTCATATATTGTCTGCCCAGTAATGTCAACATCATCCATCCAATATTGGGTGAAAAACTCAAGACACATCAGTCCACGTGTAATGAGTGATAGGATGCATAATTAAATTAGTATATGTACTTATAAAGCGATTTACATGACTCTTGTTCTCCAAACATCAATATCAATTAGATGAGAGACATCTTCCACATTCATATGACACCATGATATTTACTAGACACATACCAAATTACGTACTTTTCCAGTAGACTTCTTAAACCTCCCCGATGCAGGCTTCTCTTGCTCAGCCAAAATTGTAAGAACCTCTTTTTTTTAAAAAAAAAAAAAAAAAAAAAAAAAAAAAGAATCGTCCTCTGAATGAATGCTGCTCGCTTTTTGATCAAAAGAAAGCTCAAGACTAAATGTAGGTACGTCATCCTCACCATATAGATTCGGACCGCATGTGTTGTCACGATCATCGTTGGTGGGATCAGGGACAACTAATGTCTTAGGTGATATATGTTCCTCTTCCGGTTGTTTCACCTTGAATGGGGCAAAGAATGTGTCAGATTTTTTAAAAAATATTGCATTGTAAGATAATTACAATTAGATTACCATGTGTGATGAGACCCGCATAGCAGTTTGGCAACTCAAACATTTGATGGATTTCAACAGACCACTCAGCTCGTTTATCATTGAAGCGAGTTCCTCTCTCACTGATGAAAATTCTAATTTCAAATCATTTTGAGCAGTAGATAATATTCCCTGCTTCAATTCAATCTCAGCCAGTTGAACATGACGACGAGACTCAATCTCATTCATTCTCACTTCAAGTTCGGCCACTCTATTTTGTAACTCAATTATTGAGTTCGTAGAATCCTAAAGTCATTAGGTTAAGTATCAATTAATCTTACTGTTGACGTCTATTTTTGTCAACAAATAAAAATAGTGGACCTTTTGTTGTTTTCAAATGAATAATCTATTTGGAGAAATTTTGGTTAAGTACACAGCTCTAATTTCCTATTTCCGTCACTAAAGTAAAACGTGGATAACAAGTGATATACAAGAAAACATACATTGCATGTAAAAGCCACACTTAGATACATGGTTTTGGTTTGGCTTTGGCTTTAGCGTAACCGAGATGACAGGTGCATCATGTTTTTCTCCAGGGCTTGATGAATGGCTATTATTATTAGAATGTTGAGGTGGAGATCGGTTATGTGTTATATCATCTTGGTTTGCACCAAGTTCATTGCTCGCACCTGGGAAAACATCAAGGCAATAGTCCTCTGCCAGCTCCACATCCGTAGGCTCTAAAATGAGGACCTCCATCTGTATTTAAATAAATAGATAAACATTACATTAAGCTAGATCTAATGTCATGTTAATAAAATAACCTCAATAAACATGTTAATATACTAACCTTGCTTGTGTCAAACGTATCCATAGACAAATTTACTGAATTCACGTGCACGGAAGCAGACCAATTCAATATCCGAGGGAACTTAGTTCCTTTTTTCACATATTTTTCCCTAAATGCATGGCATCGTCTCATATATCCATGTTTGAAAAGCCAACAAGAATCCATTCAACTAATACTGCGGTGATTTCTTCTTCCCATTGCACACCTTATCCAATCTTGAATTCATCACAGATTTCAATGACTTCAGGGTATACCTGTACAATTCCAGACCCCATGAGTACAATTCTCCTAACCCTGAATCAACCATTCTCATCAATTCATCGTCTATGTTCTTGTGAGCTTGAGTAGTGAATAAGAATGTCGAAATCAGATACAAAACCCCCAACGCAACAACATCGTCATCTGGCACTCCGTCCTCGAATCAGAAATTCATGATTTACATCTTCCCTAGCTATTCTTTCCAGTTTCAAGAAATACTTCTCTCTCAGTCTGCACGGTCCAACTTGAAACATAGTTTTTTCAGTGCTTCCAACACATCGCAATCCTGTTATTAGGAAAAACTCCTATATTCCAAATCTGACACGGATATTTCCTATGTCGAACCACATCTCATTAGGGACCCCTTGTCTTAACTCCCTCAAAAGAAATTTGTGAATGAGTTTGGGTTGAAGGAGAATCCTGTTCATGTCTATAAATCTGCCGAAGCAAGTGCACCTAAATAAAATTTTTTGGAACAATGTAAGCTTCCCATTCAAGTTAAAGATGACATCATCTGTGGTGTCCATGACAATACTGGTATGGAACCAGTGGTCACATGGAAGGACAAAATCCTATTCCTGCAATAAGTCATTTCACATGCATTACACAAACATTACACATTAAACAAACATTGTCATTATGATAATAATTGAGTCAAAAAATGATTAGGCATTAAAAAATTCATTACAAACATCAAAACATGGTGAACAAACAAAATAGTACATTATGATCTTTATTGTAAGTATTTCCTTCATATATGACCATTAGGAGTATTACAATGATGATTACCTACATTCATAACTATATTACACACCTCGTATTAATATATTACGTGCAAATACTTGAGCCTAAAAATCACCCAAATCAACAGTTAACACCCAAAGACAATACATTACAAGGAAAAGAATTACATTAGCAAAGGTCACTAGGTAAACTGCCTACTCCAAATCACTTTCTAATTTTCCATACAAATATGGGTCTATACTAATTAGAGATCAGCAAGTGATGGTTATATTTTGCCTTTCCCTTCACAATCATGTCATTCCAATCGTTTACCCTTTAAAATATTTCATTACATATCGTAGATATTTCCCTTTGTCTAAGAACATCTGGAGGGTTATATTTAGTATAAATGAAAAGAAATTAGTTAGTGATAACCTACCCTTCGAACAATGACATGTAGCGATTTAGTTTTCTTCTTGCTGGACAACAATTTCGTCGCTTGGCCGGATTTCTTTAGAGCAGCGGAACGATTTTCTAACAGTGTCCTAACCAAATCCACTTTTGAATGTTGTCCATGGGGATGGCTTGCTTTCAATGGTGATGAACGGGTGTTCACCATTATCAGGTTTCACCGATCGTTTTTAAAGGGAAATACAGATTTTGTTCGAAATGCTCTGGCTAGGGTTCGTGTGCGAACTTGAAATGATGATTTCAAAGTAACTACGCATTTTCTACAATTTTACAGAATTTGTGCGTGATTATCGGATTTTGTTTTGGGATTTTTGGGTAAAGATTGAAGAGATATATATATGGAAGAGAGATACGGGCGAGATATACAGATTTGGAGTGAGAGAGGAGAGAGAGAGTCGGATTTCTAAATACTTTATAAACCTAGTATTTATCTATAGAGTGTATGTATAACTAGTGTAGTGTCTAATATTTCCATAACTAAAACATGTTAAAGCCCATAAATATAATTGAATCTTAATGTAGTGACCCAAAATCACTTGTCTGCCTGGTTGTCTCAGCATTGCGATTTGCGATTTGTGGTTGTTTATACATCTCTGATTCTCCGCCTCCGCCCCAGTAGTGGCAAACTACAAATGAACTTCTCATTTATTGGTTTATTGGACACGGTACACAGCTGGTGAAGGGAGATTGGAGTGGCAAAACTAGGAATTCAACTCGATTCCATCACACTTCAAGTTCAAATTCTAATCTCCCAAAAAATTCTTCTTTTATGTGGATTCTTGAAAATTTCTAAGTGAATAGAGGAAGCATTGGCCTTTTAATTAATTGATTTTTACTGTTTCTTAGTGTTTCTGATTGATTGCACCAATATTTTCTACGCTAAAGTTCATAGAAATCGATTTATGGGAAATGAAACATTCAATTAGATACATTTATTAGAGATAAATGATAATATTATTTTACATTATATCCATATGATTTCATATTCAATTCAGAATATCATCCTATTCGAGAGAATTGTTGATGTAAATATAACATCTATCGAAGATATTCAGGTAATTGAGACAGTGACGGACCCTTCTTAATGTATCGTAATTAACTTAATGGGATGTATAATAATAGAAAATTAATTACCTCCTTTTGAATCTATTCTTGCAATAGTAATTCTTGGTTATATGTACCAGTTTTTATTAATCTAGTTGTGTTGAATAGAAGTTGCCATTGTCATCTAATCTAATGCATAAGCTATGTAAAGAAGAATAGATCTAAAACTCTAAATTTAGCATATTAATTTATTAATTTTTAAGGTTTCAGTGTGTTTTTTACTTTTGTAATGGTTACCTGTGAGCTCCATGTTCCCCTTACATGAATTCAAATTGTGATTATTGTGATTTGGTGAATATTGAATTTGTGAATTGTGATTTATTGAATATTCGAATTTTTAATATTATTTAATTAAATAATAATAAACAATCTTGTTATTATGGTCGTTAACGATCTTCGGTCAACGGTCAACGATCCACAATCGACAGCCAGCCCTCTAGCTAAAATTTGGTCCTAGATTCGTCCCTGCATGATAGGCAACTTTTTGCTAAAAAATATTCATGCACTGTGTGATTTTACTCTTTTCCCAATAAAAACATCTCTGGCTAATTTTATTTTTATTTTTAAGAACTTCTTAAGATATTTGTTATATTTAATTATTTGTTTTATTTAGGTGTAAATTAAGGTTATATATAATATATTAAGAATTAACTTATGTGTACACTACTTTTTTATTTTTTAACAAAGGGAAGTAGGGGAGTGGAGGGATCATAGGGGAGGGAGGTAGGGAATCTAGGAATTCAACCTTGGACGACGCAAAGATAAGGGAGGATACTTGAGCAAAGTACACCATCAGGCCATCCTTCAATCCCTAATTAGTATTGCCATGTTTGGTTAAATGATTAAAATATTTTCAGTTTATTTTAGTAATGTATATCAAATGCAATTCATATTTAATGTTTTCTAATTATGTAATTAGAGATGAAATATCAATACAATAAATATTGGCCAGAACCTTTCTTTTTATTCTCTAATAACATGTTTTATTTTGGTCTGATATACGAGAGCAAGTGTGAAGGACACAATGTCACAAATCATAAAATTCAATTAAAGTCTTTTTCTAAGTTAATTGTATTTAATCAATAAAATTCCCTATTTTTTCTTTTTCTTTTTCTTTTTTTTTTCGCTACTAATCGAAAAAGTTCTAATATATCTCGAAAAATTCCATTTTTCTCACTCTATATCAAAGTATTCATTCACCCAAACTGATGTGCTTCAATTCCATTTTTCGTAAGCGAACTTGGGCACAAGAAATTAAACGATTGGCCTATTTCTTGCGCAAAAGCATTTACCTAAATTTCTATTATTGTATAATATAGGAGAATACGCAAAAATACCAATTGACAAAATAAGTACAATTGAAAGTTTTTTTTATTCATCTATCATTATATATGGTTTACCTCTCACCCCCTACGTTTCCAAACTTGTACGAATTGTGAATACTAATTTGTTAAGAATTAGCGGATTGAAGACGTAACGTCGTCATTCATTAGAAGCGAAATATCTGCAAGATCAAGATCACAATGAATCTTTAAAATACAATTACAATCAATACAAAACAATGAATTTTGTGGTTGGATAGGTGAGAAGAAAGAATGGTGCCTAGTATTCGAGCTTCTGTACTAAAAAGGCTGAAAACAAAAACATAGTATCAAATTTTCCACTATAAAATTCTAGAGAAGTTGATTTCAACTAAAAATATGCATAGAAATCAACAGCACTTTACTAATCGCGACTATATTACAGAGACTTTAGTACAATAAGTATCTTGGTTTAGCATGAAACAAGACAAGAAGAGATGATAGCGACAAAACAGAAGTCGAAACATTGACAAGAAGTTGAAGGTCAACGTTTAGTCCTCCAGAATTTGTTGTTGCTCAAGCTCAATTACATTTTCGGTCAATGGGCTAACAGTGCCATTAATGGTCTCGTTGTTACACTGGCACAGCTGTATTTGTTCCTTGAGACTCCGCACCAGCTCATTCAGTCTCTGGATCTTCTTCTCTTGTGATAAGATAATCTGCACAAAACTTGTTTATGTTACTTACCTTTAGAGCATGTTTCACTAATCTCAGAACTCAGTCAGACTAACAAGTTGGGAGAAATATTGTTCAGTTCTTCTTGTGAAAGATAGAAGCATACATTAAATCAAAGCCATGTAAATATCCACCCCGTGTTTTTTTTTTTTAATCAAAGATGTAAATAAAAGATTAAAAGTAGATACAAAACACTGGGCATACACGGGGTAGGCAGTCAAAGACCAACCATAAAAAATGCCTAGCTAACTAAGCACAAAAACTTGGTCGTAGCCAAGTAATCAACAATGAAAGTTCTATGGGAAAACATTCATGGATAGGGCATACCCATCCGGACAAGATCATGACCGAGATGTAACTCGGAGTCAAAATGTAGAACTTGATAAAGATGATTGACCCAAATACTAGCCTTTTTAACTATATTTTCTTAATTGTTCTTTTCCCTTCTATGGTTAGGGGCCCTGAAACATTATCAGCGCATTTCTCAGTACAATTCATGGTTATAGTTCCACCAAACTCCTTGAGATATGTTAACCCGAGCAAGATTCAACATTAGTAAGTGCAACAGGATATTGTATTGGAGGACTAGAGCATTTTGGCAGGGTTTTTGAAAAGCCAAAAGCTGTATATGAGACTAAAAGAAGCTTTGTCTGATAAGAAGAGCTTTTACAGAAAACTGATTCAGGATGATTTCCTTAGAAAGCTCTTCTACAAAAACTAGAAGTTATGCCAAATAATCCTAAATAATTTTTTGTTCCCATAATTGCATAAGTTAAAATTTTCTTAATATAAGCAAATAGGATACTTATTTTGACAATTAGAGTTCATTTCAAATAAATAACTAATTATTTTCAACTATAACAACAAAAGATTTAATTTATTTTGAAACTTACCTATCGTAGACTTTTTAAGCTTAAACAAACATGCACGTAAACATATAAGAGGTTATTTGCTGCTCACCCAACTTATACGCTGTGTTGCTCCGACAGACTTATACGCTATGTTGCACCGACACACACGACACCCTGTCGAGCCAATGTGTCGGTGTCCAACATGACTCTCCGGACACTCTAACGTGTGTCGGAGCTACACCTTATACATCAAAATGAAAATGGAACGAAATAAACGTCGATAATATAAAAAATGATAAATGAGACTTTCAATTTTGTTTTTATTTGATGCACTCATTTTGATGCAAATAATATACAATATATTGTTTGTATATTACTAATAATAATAAATTAAAAAATATTAATTTGTTTGTCCTCAACGTGTCGTGTCCGTGTTCGTGTCGCGTGTCCGTGCAACCTTGCTTATACATTTTATTAAAAATGAAAACCACTACTTGTACCTTTACTCAGGAAAGACATAATAAGACCTTTCTATGATGTCAAATAAATAGCAGCAACCATGTTACTCCGTCTGTCCCAATACGATAGCATCATCATTCAACCCTATTTTCATTTGTACGTATTTGTTGCAACTAATCTATAAATTGAAGTTGTGTAATACAAGAGGAATGTTGATTGGTGAACACGTCAATTGCTAGCAAACACTAACTAATATATATTACCACAAAAAACAAGCCAAATCATAAATTCCAACAACTGTTTATCAAATAGAAGATCCAATCCAATAAAACCCTTCACTACCATGTCAAGCCCTGTGGCTAAGAATGAAGAAAATATCATTGTACAAAACACAATTCAATTCTTTTTAATCTCTACAGAAGGACGAACCTGCTACTCAGCTTCCTATGTTAAAGTGAACTAGCATGTGTGTGGCTCACTAAACACTGAAGCATTAATATAATTTTACATTTATTGCAATTTTTCTATGTTGTTTTATGTCGAACATGTTGCTCGGACTTGGGTACGGGTATCGAGTGAGGGTATGTATCTAAGTGTCGGAACCCTCTTTTTTCAAAACCAGGGATACTGGAACACAGCTAAAAAGAAGCAAAATTTTGACATAAATGCATGAATACGTCTCATAAACTTCAAATTACTTTAAAAATTTATGTATTAATAATAATAAATGCATTTCTTTGAGATATGAAGGATTATCTTTTGATTTAAATAATATAAAATATCATCTTTTGGTTAAAAGGATTAGAGAAGGATCTCATACCCATGTCCCATACCCGAGTGTCCGACACGGGTACTTCTTCAAAAGTGAAGAGTTCGAACAACATAGTATGTCGATCAAGATTGTGTGTTTCCCTGTCTCTTATGTTACTCATTAAACCACCGCACTTACCACGTTTCCTAATCCTACTACAATATTATGGAACAGTTAAAGAAATATGATCAAAATTTAGGGATCAAACAAATGTTAACAAATACTCATGCATAAGATATTCTAGTACCGGTTAGACGTGCAACTTGTAGGGAATGTCAATACATTAGAAAAGGAGCATCAACAGAATTATATAGTTTAGAATATTACAGCTATGTATATAGAACATCTTTTTATCATGAAGAGGTTTATTCGAAGACATCTTATTAGTTCAGAATTTTCAGATACTCAATCTTTATTCTCATTATTTTGCAATAAAAGAATATTAACAAAAAGAGAGAATGAAGCATGGTACCATAGTGTGTTTAACACATTAACTTTAACATCACCAAATTATCAGCAATTAATGCAAGTTTAAGACATACGCCTTTTTCCACATTCATTTTACAACATTATCTAAACCAATATAGTCAATATTCTGCTAGAATAGTACAGTAGGTATTTGTTATAGTAAGTCTTTTTCCTTCTCCGTAACCATGACAGCGCATAACCCAGAAACTCTAATAAAATAAATATCTGCATTCTTATACAGTTTAGATTCTTTAATGCATGAGAATAGATTAGAGGTTGAGGGTCAACGGACAACTATTTCAAATGTTAGATGAATCTAAAACAACGTCAAGTCATTTCATACTCAATGTGCCACAAAATTTTCAATTTCACTTACTCACAAATGACAAAACATATGCATAACCAAGTGAGAAATAGTACGGTTCAAAGCAAAAAAATCTAAATGAATGAATTTGAAGCTACAAGATCAGAAGACAGCTTCCATTACCTTCTCTTTGACAACTTGTTCTCTTTTAGAAATTTGTGGCTTCTGAGGCTCCCTTGAACTTGCATCCGTATCACCCCCTAGCTGTTGCCTCCATTCAAATTGGGACGTTATAATCAGTATCAGCATCAGAACAATGAGAAGCATTCCCCTCGACATGAGTACTATGTCAGGCTCGAAAACCTGCCAAGAAAATAAATAAATAAAAGAGCACAAAATGCACATTACATATTTCATAACTCAGAGACGTGATATCCAATACATGAAATATTTAAATTTAATAATCTACATAAGAAATTAGCTAATATTCATTGTGTATGTGTCTAAACATTCAAAATCCTTGTGCTATTTTTTATCAACCAGAAATTAAATTCACAAAGCAATAAAAACCCAAAATAAGTGCTCAATTTGTACTCCAAAAAGTCGCTCAAAATGTCCTAAAATGAAAAATAATGCAAAATATGAAACCCTCCACTCTCATAATACTTTTTCTGGCTGAAATCTCGGAAAAAAGGGCATACAGAAAAAGAAAAAAACAGCGAGTTAATACTAACTTCCAAAATATAAACATTAGGTATTTTTCTTTCATTTTCTTTAAATTTTTCTTGGAACACCAAATGGAGAAATTGAAAGAAAAAGAAAAAAGAGAAAGAAATGGGATTAAAGAAAGAACTCACGGGTCGAAGCTTAATTTTACAGCATCTAGTTTAATGACCCGCTGAGAAATCTTGAAGTTACTGCTGAAAAGTTCAAGAATCTTGGTTGGGTGAAAAATCGTCAAAAATTCTGCTGTTTTCTTGTTGAAGTGTTCCGTCAATCGTTTCTGGATCGGTGCAAGTAAAACTGATCAATTACTTTTAGGCTTGAAACAAAGGGGCGAATTTCTATTCGTTTGGAATATGAAATATTCGAGAATAAAAATGAAAACAAATATTCTTAAGGAAACCAAAATTTGATTAAAAAAAAAAAAAAAAAAAGGAAAATAACCATAAATGGATCCAACAATCATAATATTTGCAAAATAGACTTTGAAATCATAATATTTGAAAAATGACATTTGACCATTCAAACTACCATAAATACCCTCATACATGGATTTCCAATATAAACAATTCAAGTATAGAAAAACTCCATTTACGTCATTAGATAATTTTATTTATACAATTTTAGTTGATTTTTGTTTATACGATTTTTGTTCGCTCATAGTAGCACCCCTCACTTGGTATCAGAGCAATAATTATGCATACATTAATATTATATGACAAAAAATAAAAATAAATATATAATATATACATCAAGATTTATAATTATGTATACATTAATACTACCTGATAATTATAAAATAGAAATCTTGAACACTTTAAAAGATTTGGATAAAGATATAAGAAGAGAAATATATGATCTAATAAATTTCGATATAATAAAAGAAGATTTTATCATAAACGAAATATTAGATTTAATCCACAAAGATATACTAGAAGAATTATATAAAGATTATAGAAATAAATTATCATAGAGGAGAACCTTTATTAATCAAATACCTAGATATGAAAACAAATGAAAAATTAGATTCAATAATAAAACAAAGAGGAAATCTATTAGATCAAATGATAGAAGAAAGAAATATAAAAAGAAAATGATTTCTAAGATTAAAAACATTAGAAAGTAAAAGAAAATATTTTAATACAATTCTAAAACAATTACCTAATATACTTATGATCATAGATAACAAAGAAAAAATCAATATGGAAAAATATGAGATAACTGGAGAAATAAAATATTACATAAAATATTATAGAGTACAACAGAGAAAATCAATGTTAAGATCGATTGAAGAATTTTGTGGATATAATATAATGATATGTAAAGAAATAAAATATGATACAGAACTAAAATTAGAGGTTGATCATCTTAGGGGAAGGATTTAATGACGGAATTTCCAGAAATAAAATTTGAAAAACAAATAATAGGAAATATTAATCTACCAGTAGGATCTTATCAAATAAAAGGAGTTAATACAACTATGTTTTAACAATTAAGCGCATAGGGAGAATCCAATGGATTTCTTAATATGCAATTAAATTGGATAAGTGCATTTTTATGGCAAGCATATAAAAACATAAATTTACAAGATAAATTAGTTATTGAAAAATTACAACAATTAAATATACAGGACATGAATGTCAAAGAGAAATTACAAAATATTCAAAATAAACTAACAATACAATTTAAAGAATTAAAAGAAATGATAGGAGAAGTTAAAAATATAGATGAACAAATCTTAAAAGAATTCCAAAGAAAATCAGGAGAATTAATTAATCATGAAAAAATTTGGATAATTATAGAAAAAATAGATAAATTAAATGAAAAAATAAGAAAGAATGAAAATGAAAAAATCATATCAATAGAAGAAAGAATAAAAAAGATAGAAATAAAAATAGATGATATGTATGATAGACTATTTAAATCCCTGTTTAGAGAATTATTAGATTCGCCTTTTACTGTAAGTTTATATGATGGAAGAATTATAAATTTAAAAGACAGTCATTTAGGAACAGTAAAATGAAATCTAGCATATAAAAAACTAATATTTACATGTTACCCAAAATATTGTATATCATTAAAAGATAGAGATTTTAATGAAATTTTAGGACTACATTTCAAATTACATAAAGATGATATAATGGATCCAGGAGATAAAATTATGACTATAGAAAACAGAGCATTATACACATTTACTAATTCTAATTATGGAAACATTTATTCTAAAAAACCATATATTGAAATTCATAAAGAATGCAAAGATTTTGGTAAAGCTATGGAACCGGATAAACAAATAAGTTTAGTTCCAATAAACTATGAACTTACTATAACAAAAAATAAATCAGAAATCATAGAGTTAAGAGAAAAAGAATACTCTAATAATAACATAACATTTGGATATGGTAGATAAATTAGAAGATCAGCAAGTTTACCTAATAGAAAACAATTAGGAGAAACTAGTAATACAAGAGAAATAAAACTTAATAGAAATGCTGGAAATATGAAAATAGAAGGTGAATATTTCAATGGAATAGAACATATAAAAGGATCAAATATATTAATTGACACGGGAGCTAGTGAATATCATATAACTTCAAATAGAAATAAATGACTAATATCTCATAGAACTGATCCATATAGATATATAAATTTTGATGGACAAGTACATATGACTGAACTTGAAGTAAAAGTACCATTAAAAATAGGAGGAATAAATCTCTTAGTACCATGCCATGTAGATAGTAGTATGGTAAATCCTCGTGTATTATTAGGAATGAGCTTTCTAGATGGACTAGAAGATTATAGTATAAAACGTTAAGGATTATATATAACTCATAATGGTCAAACTATACTATGCAGAAAAAGCTGAATAAATGAATAACCAAATAAGTTTTCCATTAGCTGTTTATATTCAAGTTACTATTGTTGAAACAAATATAACAACATGTGCATTAATAGACATGGGAAGTGATATAACAATATTTAAGAATTTCGTAATAAAATCATGGAATACTGATGTGAAAATAAAAATAACAGGAGTTACAGGAAAAAGTACTCAAATAATTAACAGTGCTTATAAAATCGAGATAATACTAGGAAGTAAACAAATAATTGTGAACAAGATATATAGTTATAACAAATTAAAATGTGATATATTATTAGGAAATGACTTTATTCAACAATTTCAATATTATAAACAAAATAATTACATGATAATGTTACAAATACCTTGCGGACATTTACTAAAAATATCAAAAGAATTTAGACCTTACATAGTTCAGCCAACACAACGTGGTGATAAATGGGAGAAAAAATCAATTACACAAAATGAAATAAAAAATAAAAGAATAATGTATAAAAAAGTCTTAAAAACGAACATACAAACAAACATGGAAAAAATCATTGACCAGCTAGAAAAAATTTGTGGAGATAATCCATTATTATTTTGGAAACCACATCACCCAAAAGCTAAAATAAATTAACATAAAATATTATTATAAGAGTTAGATCAATGATGTATACCATACAAGATACACAAGAATTCAAAACTCAAATAAAAGAATTACTTAACCAAAAATTAATCAGACCTAGTAATGGACCTCATAGTAGTCCAAGCCTTCATGGTCATGAAACATTCTGAACAAAAAAGAGGAAAAGCTAGAATGGTAATAAATTATAAAGAATTAAACAAATATACTAAATTTGATGGATACTTTTTACAAAATAAAGAGGTAATAATAAATCTTGCAAAAGGAAAACAATATTATTCTAAATTTGATTGCAAATCAGGATTTTGGAAAGTAAAAATGGAAAAGGATAATATTCAATATACATCATTTAGTACACCCAAGGTAACTATGAATGGATGGTTATGCCATTTGGTTTTAAAAAATGCACCACAAATATATCAAAGAAGAATGGACAACATATTTAGAAAATTTAATGAATTATTAATTGTCTATGTGGATGGCATATTAATATGTTCTAACAATAGAGAAGAACATAGAAACCATTTAATGAAATTTATAAATGAATGTAAAAAAGAAGGAATTGTTCTTTCAAAAAATAAAGCTATAATAGAAAAATAAGAAATTGATTTTCTTGGATTATCAATAGATAAAAGAGGGATAAAATTATAAACACATATATCTAAGAAGATAGAAAGTTTTCCAAACAAATTAGAATCAAAAGAACAAATACAAAATTTTTTAGGATGTTTAAATTATGCAGAAGGATTTATTGAAAATCTATCAAAAAAAGACATAAAATTCAAATTTTACTCAGAAAAACAAATATCAAAGGATGGAGTGATGAACACACAGAAATTGTCAAATCACTAAAAGAAGAATGCAAAAATTTGCCAAAATTAAGATTACCAGATGAAAAAGATAATCTGATAGTTAATACTGATGCCTCGGATAAGTATTGGACAGCAATATTAAAAACAGATCTTAATGAAATTTGTAGATATTCAAGTGGAACGTTTAACCAAGCAAAAATAAATTATACTACTCATGAGAAAGAATTGTTAGCAATCATCAGAGGAATGAAGAAGTTTTCATTGTTTTTATTATCTAAGAAATTCATTGTTGAAACTGATAATTCTCAAGCTGCAGGTTTATTAAAAAATAAGTTACCACCAGAACCTCAATATAGAAGGCTCCATAAATGGCAAGCTTATTTGGCATTTTATAATTTTTATATAGTTCATATTAAAGGTGTCATAATTATCTTGCGGACTTTTTAAGGAGGAATATTGAATTTGCAGATGGATAATATCAAAAAATCATTGATAGACGCCAAAAAGCGAATGAACTTCCTCACAGAGGAAGCTGAAGATATAAAGCTTGGAATTGAACATGCAGAAACTCTCCAAGGAAGTTTCAAGCAATTGATGGAAATCTCAACATTTCATCACAATTATACTAAATAATTGAGCGATAATATAATTGAGATTGAATATCAGTTTGAATCGTTAATTACCAAACAGGTTATATCAAAAATACAAACAGGTACATCTTCTGGAAGTAGTGGTGGACCAACGATTAAAAGAGATGAACCAAATCCCAAAAAAGTTGTTATAAATGAAGTGAGTCCTCGAAAGATCACAATCAATGCCAAAGATGAACATACAAAGGTAGTCATAATTCGTGCTGAAGAGGAATATGATTCCCCTTTTTTACCAAAAGAAAACGAATATAAAACTACTGTTGAAATTATATATGAACTTCAAGAATGTGATTGTTATTACATTTCGTCTGGAGACCATGTATTCCCACGATTGATCGTTACTCAGGGAGGAGATCCCGTCATGACAAAAATAGCAGCTGATTATGGATTTTTGGATCTTATCTATCCAAGAAAAGATCTTAAAGAAATCGAAAAATTTGATGATTTACTAAAAGGAGAAATTTCAATGTTTGGCCAAGGAAGACCCATTTATTTAAAATTTTATTCGATCAGTCCTGAAATTGATGGAAGGATATATTATCCCGCTGAGCATATTATCACGATTGGGTATGTTGCTCGAGATTTTCAAATTGAAGTTGGAAAAAATACCAAGCCAGTACCAAACATTACAAGATCATGATTTAGATCCCGAAGGGTGTTGGGAATTAAAGTTCTCTACAACACTGCCAAAAACCCGTATGAGAAAAAATTCAAATGCATATGCCAGTATAATGGATGGACCCTACTCACTAATGGAGGAAAAGAAAAGTCAACAATCTTGCAAGAATACATCAACAAATTTGATACTCATCAAATCCATGGAAGCTTTGCCACTTTGCAAGAAGCGTGCATAGCCAGGAATTGCCCTACATGCCAAAGGAATTGATGGACAGGTAGAAGCCACTTGATGAATCTGCTTTACATGCCAACATAATTGATGGACAAGTGGAAGATGTTTAATAGATCTACTTTAATGCAACAATGCAGAACAATGTAGGGGCCATGTCAAGACCAAAAAAATAGAAGGATAAGTGTCCCTATAATGTAAGGGTCATGTTATGTAATAAATAATAGAGGGACGGGTGTATCCTTAGATGGAAAAAAATTGTGAAATTGTTAGGCCGATGATGTAAACAGTGATGTAATTGTGTCCAATGTAATATTATAAATAGAGGCCTCCGGGCTAGTTGAAAGACATAACTAACTTGAGCACTCAGTCTGTGAGAAAGCCAAGAAATCTTCTGTCCTGAAAAAATTCTCATACCAATCCTGTTTCAATCTTTATATTATCAATAAAATCACAATCTACTTATCAAATTATGATGAGTTTCTAAATTCTTGTCTTCTAAATCCTATTTCCAAAAAGAAGATATATTATTAAGAAAACTCCCTACACTCTGTCCTAAAATATTTTCCATCTAAAAGGTTATACAGTGAAGGCATCCAGGCTTAGCTAATAACCCGTGAAGGCAGGAAACCATTGAAGAGTATGGAGCAAAAAAATCTATAAGCCTGAAGGTCACTAACAATAGAAGGAAAATACAAAGGTACTGAGAACAGGAAAAGATGTTAGTATTCTTAATATATCTATCTTTACGGAATTAGGATGAAGAAGAGTTTTTAATATGACAGAATTCAGGATTATTAAGTTTAATTATCAAAACAGTCCTTATAATGATGAATACCATAGCATAATTGAACATTTATTCATGCATAAACAGTTTACTAGACCTAATAATGAAATAAAAAAGTTATATCATGTGTATATGCCATGTTTGTTAGTTATATTTTCGACATTAAGAAGAATATTAGGATTAGAAATTACAAAATCAATTTTTTACTTTTGGCTTGATAGTGATAATACTGAAATAAATAATGAATTATATTTAGGATATGTGTTTAGTAGTGATAATGATTATGACCCTGTAATAGATTATGACAGTGATGGAAGAGATGAATTTTTCTTTACCAGTTTTTGAAAATCTTAATATCATGAATAATAGTAATTATATCATGAAAAAATTCAGAACTAAAAGAGGTCCATATAAAATTCAAAAGCATATCAAAAGTAAAAAAAGGTATTGAATATGAAAATGAAATTGATAAAATAGGATACCAAGAGCAACTCTACGCATCACAAGAGATATTAAAAAGTTTTAAAGAAAATTTATTAGAAAACTTTGCTAGAAGTACTGTAAGATCTATAATGATACAAGATATTCAAGATATAATTGATAAATTAGAAAAGAGAAAGAAAAGTATTTCAAAATAAAATATACCATTTGAACCAATCATAGATATTATGGCTGATATAGATATTATCAATTCCCAAATACTGATAGAGTTTGAAAAATTACTTGAAATTTTATAAATTATTTATCTTTGTGTTTATAATGCCTGGATATACTATTGAAGGATTAGACAATTTGTTAGATAGGATAATGGAAAAAATAGATAACATTATATCTCAATTAATAGATATGGATGAATCTTCTGAACAATATTATATACTTTTAGAAAATCATGATCAATACATTATAGATTATTCTGATATATTACAACTTAAAATAGATTTAGAAAATAAAACAGTAACAAATACAATACAAACCTAAATGTCAGAATATACAATAGAAGGACTAGATAATCTTTTAGAAAAACTGAAAAATAAAATGGAAGATATTAAAAATCAAATGGAAAATGAAAATATATCTTCTGAAGAATCTAATAAACTTTTAAAAAAAATACGAACAATATATTGCAGATTGTTGTATTTTACTAGATCAAAGAATGGACTTATACCAGAAAATTTTGTATAATAATTTACCAACCCAATAATCTATGAATACTTCACAAACATCAACATCTAATAACTGTGATCATAAACTATATTTAGAAAATAAAGAAATTTCATTTTTATCAACTATCGTTGAAAAATCTAAAAATATACATTCTTTTGGACAATCTAAACTAAAAGAGATATACGAAGATATCGACTATGCTATCCTAAATAGAATAGAATTTAATTCAATTGAAATAGAAAAAAATATAAATACGGTTCATAAAATTATAGAAGAATACGAGGATATAGAAGATGAAGTATTAGAAGGAATAACGTTAGGATATATAACTAAAAAAGATCATCCTAAAATTTTTGAAAAATTACTACAATATAGAACATTTTTAGAAGAACTTAAAAGATTAAAAAATGTAAATATAACTAGAAGCACTGAATTAAATCAACCTGACTAAGTTCGGGGATATATCTTACAAATTAAACAGTCATTTTCATTAAGGGTAATTTTGACATTTCAACTGAGGGGTTTACTAAACTTATTACATACCAAATTCATTTAACTAAAAACCCAAAAAAAATGTGTATTTTTCCTACAAATTTATACTGTAGTTAGAAATTTAGAATTAAGAAATAAAGAAATTTATAAATAATATATTTTTTCGAATCACTTTTAACCACATATTTTTTTAAAAATCATTTTCCATTTTCAACTATACACAAATCTCAAAATCACTTCCAACCACATATTTTTCATCAAAAATATCACATTATTTATTTATAAACAATTTTTTTTAGCAAATAGAGGTAAATGAATAAATAGGAAGTGGAGTCCAGAAAAAATATGAGGAAATTTAATTAAGCCCAGGTTTGATACCGATTAAATTCTAAATTTTAATTTAAGTTAAAATCAACAATTAATTTTAATCACGAATTTCATTGAATCCACAATTTCTCAAACACATATCTGATCATTACTAGGAGTGAACACGGTTTGGTTTGGGGGGTTTGTAGCAAAATCTCAAACCAAACCATTTAAAACGGTTTGAAATTTTTCCAAACCAAACCAAATCATTTCATTTCTTAAACCAAATTATTTTTTACGGTTTGGTGCGGTTTATAATCAAATAAATTAGTGGATTCCAAACCTAGCCACAATCTTGTACGATAATGCAAGAATGAATGAATGATTAATCTACCAATAGCAAAGATCAAAGATTTTGTAATCGATACACAACATTGAGTGAAAGACCAACACCGACTTTGTGGTCGATCAACACCACATATGTGTCATAATGAATTCTCTTCTAATTGTTTATAAAGTTCCTCAATGGAAATTGCATGCCACATTTTAACTTTTTTGTAGCATTCAATAATTCTAGTTGAGAATGGAATTGGACTGCTTATAGGAGGATCAAATAGGCATAGATTAGCGTATAACTTTATTCCTAAAAAATTCACATTTTTTGCAATTGACAGAGACTAGAAATCTTTCAAGAATACGTCCAAATTTTGATAAAAGTTATTTTATAATTCATTTCTACTGAAAAAAAAAAAAATCAAAGAAGCACTCAAAATGACTTAAAGGTTTCAATAACAATCTGAATTTGGTAAGTTATTCCCGCAATCATTTTTTATAATTTATTTAAAACTTGGCGGGTTGTGGTTTCAAACCGCGGTTTCGACAATTGAACCAAACTATTTGCGCTTGAAATCGAACCAAACCAAATCGTTTGTTGCGGTTTGATTCGGTTTAGCGGGGGGGGAGGGGGGGGGTTTATTTGTTCATCCCTAATCATTACTACTTCCCAAATTTCTTTTCTAGAAAATAATAACAAAGATGACACACGAATAAGTCATAAACTCTTGGCTTTCTCAATTTATTTTTTATTTTTAAATTTATTGAGATCTTGTTTGGTGCTGGATGTTTTTTCCAATTTTTTTTAAACTTATTATTATTATTTGCAACTACACATTTTTGTGGGGGCTCATCACCGTACACACATTTCAACCACACGTTCTCATCAAAATCTTTTTTTTCCCTATTATCAAACATGCTCTTAGTCTCTCTTAATTCGTATAATTAAAGAATTTATATTAGAGAGATACAAACTTAAGTACCAACTAGTGTTTCACCAGTGTGATGTACGACATTATGTCGAAACATATAATTGCGACTTTAATATATTCTAAAGATTTTTGATTATATGTCAAATATGTGTATGGTGAAATAAATAAGAAAATAATAAAATGATATTGTAGTTTGAAAAAGGAAAAGGATAATGATAAGTGTGCGTTTTACACACTTATTGTGCTTTTAAATAGACAATTTAATTGACAAATTGAGCAAATATCTACTTATATATGGTGTTTATCTTGTACAATTAGGTACAACCTCAATTGGAAAGAAAATGGACAAGATTGTAGTGGAATCAGGCTAAAAGAGGAGCAAATTTGATGTCCAATGACCTAATCGAAAGAAATAAAAAGTTCGGGGACTCAATTGCAATATCTCAGAAAGATGGAGGGCCTACTTTGCAAATATTGCAAGGACACTTTTGTAATAAAAGTCAAAATGCGAGGACTAAATTGAAGAAGACCAGAAGATGGAGGACCAAATTGCAATCATGGAAGAACAAAGCTGCAGGTGAACCACGCGATCGCGTGGTTCAACCATGTCGCATTCGCGAAGTCAGGCCATAACTCAACCCGAGAGTTTTCATCACAACCACTCGATCGCGAGGCATTCAGCCACGCGATCGCGTGGTCAAAAAATTGAGCAATAATCTGGGCAGACCCGGTGCGACCCGGTTCGACCCAAATGATGTTGTTCGCGGATCCACGCGAAAATAGGGTGTTTTTAGGGTATTTTTGCTAGGATTTGCTCATAACTCACCTCACAAAATCCTAGCCTCTCTTCTTCTCTCTTTTCTTCTTCTTTCTTTTTCTTTTCTTTTCTTTGTTTTTGTTTTGGTTGTAAATTAGTTTGTAGTTTAGTTGTGTTTCTAAGTTACTAGCACCATTTGGATCAAAGGAGCAAGAAGTCAAGTGGAAATACAAATCAAAGTTCAAGAAATTTTGGGGCAAAAATCAAGGGAAGTGATTTATTTCATTATCTTGTATTTTTAATCTTTGATTTCTATATTTTGTGATGTATTTTTGTAAACCTCAACTTTTGTGCAATATTTATAAAATGGGTAGTTATTTTATGTTGGGATGATTGATGTAGCTTAACTTAATTTAAGTAATTTTAATGTTTGTTTATTAATGTTGAGCTTATTTCATGTGTGTTTGTTATTGAGATTATTCTATGTGTTTGATTGATCACCAAATATGTGTTTTGTGAAGTGTATGATAATCGAGAGATATTATGCATTTTAGACCAAATAACAAATGCTCTAGGTTCTTGTTAAGGATAGAGATATACCTTAAACCCTAGATGATCCATTGAGCTATTTTCACAAAGAGTTAATGCAATTGATTGGGCCTTAATCGACATAGAGATATAGTAGGTTAGACCAATTGATTAGGGGTTAATTTCACTCGAGAGAGGTAATTAGCTAAGCTTGGAAAATCGGGTCTAACATTGTAAATGAGTAATTTATTAATTTGCATGTGTTGAGAAATTACTTAAGCGAGAGTTAAGTGAAATTATGAATCCCAATTATTTTATCTTTTATTTTCCTTATTTTAATTTGGTTTAAAATTAGTTTCTTTAATTTAGAATTTTTCAAAACCAACTTTTAATTGTGTGTTTCTCTTTGTTGTTAGAATTAAATTAATTAAAGTTGTATAATCTAAAGTAAACATTCCTCGTGGGATTGACAATCCGGACTCAAAAAGTCCACTTTATTACTTGTACACGACCCGTGCGCTTGCGGTACACTATTTTGAGCGAACAAGTTTTTGGCGCCGTTGCCGGGGAATGTTTTTACTTTGATTATTACTTTAGTTGATTTTAGTTTTAAAAATTTGTAATTATTTTTGTTTTATGTTTCATTTTGTTATTTTTGGTTAACCACCACAATTCTAATATTTCTTGTATTTGGTTTTCTTTTTTTGCATATTTGATTTTAATATCGGCAAAATAGGAAAGCAATTGCATTGAGCAATCTCAACATGGGTGATGAATACATGCTTGAAGAATATTCAAGTTGTGAAATTTGTTACAAGATGCATTGTAATGGACAATGTTTGTTTTCGGGGAATGATTTGATTACGTCGAAACTTATTGGGTTTAGACAATATTTGAAATGCCGAAAACAAGTAATTGATACATTGGATGTGTGTTACATGCTCTTGGGAGATTGTGTACCGGATGATTGGGATGAGGACATCACTCTTGTGGGAGATGGTCCTCCACTATTGAATGAGAAGGTACTTGCAAAGTATTACAATGAGCTTGCCAATTTGGATGAAGATGATATGCTTATGGGGGATGCCATGTATTGGGAAGGATTCCAAATGTGGGGGTATAACCCACTCTTGGGAATTAATAGGAAAAACTTACCGTTGCCCATTGATTCAAATTTTGGATCGGTCATTCAATCCGAGGAGACATCAACTAAAGAAGATGAGCTTGACGAGAATGACAATTTAATCACACAAGAATCACATGAGGAAGTGACAATTAATGAGGAAGAGATCAAATCAGATTCTCTCAACTTCATTGATTGTCCAATAATTGATTTTGTGATTAAGCCACTTGAGGAGGTGCAAGTCTATTTAGTTGAAGAGTGAGGCAAAGCCAAAAGAAGCAAAATGGGCAAGGCATCAAAAGCTATGTTTAGAGTGCCATGAAGAGCTTATGCGGAGAGTCGAGCCAATGACTTTAAAATAAGCGCTTAATGGGAGGCAACCCATTCTCTATCTTTTACTTGCTTTATTTATTTATTTATTTATTTATTTTGCATATTATTTACTTTCTTGCAAATAAGTTGGTTAGGCCAAGTCTCTATCTTCTACATTTATTTTCCTCAAAATGGATAGTGTGAAATAACTCAAATGCATTCTCATTTAATTCTAGCATATACTCATATCAAGTTTTCAAAGTCAAATATTTGCTTAAAACTCATTTTTAAATCACTTGGTTCATATTGTCTTTTATCTTCAAGTGTGATTTAATATTGATGTGGATGGGCAAATTGTATTGGATTTATGAGTTAGAATTCAGATGTTGAATGTGATTTAAATTTTTGGGTCATTCACCACTTAATATCTTCTCTTTTCTTGTGTTTTCATAGGATGCTCACAAGGTGTTCGATGAAATGCCTCATTGGAGAAATTTGTGTTCAATTGATTGGAGGCTTCAACACAAGTTTGGGGGTGGATTGGTGGTGCTTGCAATGAGATTTTCACATGCCCAAGACTACTTATGAGTGCCCCTACCACTTCTTGGGATGTCTAGTAACTTCTTTCCTCTTACTTTGATTTTATTTTACACATTGAGGACAATGTGCAGTTCAAGTTTGGGGGTGATTTCCTATTGTGTATTGACATGTTAGATAGCCTTGCCGGCCAGGATTACTTAGATGTTTAAAATTGTTATTGATTCATGATTTATGACCAATATGCTACTTGTATCTACTTTTACAAAATGCTTATCCATGCAATATCATAATTATCTTGAGCACAGTAGTCATAATCGATTGTTGGTGAAGTTTGTGAATTGTTGAAGGGTGAAGAGGTTAATGGAGTAGAAGAACTAGGTTGTGAGCTTGTATTTTAATTTTTATCAACCTATCAAATGTTTTCCAATGCTCTAAATCTCTTGATCCTAATGTAAGACAAGTTTGGGGGTGGTCGACCCGGTGAAGGAGACGGTCTAGACGTGTGGTGATTCCATGCATGTTGGAAATAAATTTTGTGTGGAGTGTATTTCGCCAAGTATAAGCAAAATAATGACCTATGCTAAATTTCTAAGCCCATTTTAATTTTTGCATTGGATTGCCCTATCTCGAAGCCTTTTTGACTCGAGTAATTAAGCCCGTAGAAGTATCTTGAAACTTGGTGCCTTAAGTTTGAAACTTGGGAGTCACTGGCCTAAAGCTCACTACATGGGTCAATTAGAAAGCTTAATGAGTAGGGTACTCACACACACACCTGAAAAAAAAAAAAAGCACTTCATTTTTGCATTTACTTAATAAGTCTACCTTACTTCGTAGCCTTATTGACTCGAGTTATTAAGTCCGTAGGGGTATTTTGAAACTTGGTACTCTTTGATCTTAAAACAATCGGGGAGTTTCCAACCTAAATCTCGCTACATGGGTCAATTAGAAAGCTTAAGGGAGTGGGGAAGACACGAGCATTCATCATGCTAGTTGTTAGAAATCATGCATTTGTACTTGCATAAGGGGTTTTAGACTAATAGTGGGTTTGAATTGCTTAGTATAAACTTGAATGTCGAAGCACTCATTAGTGGAGAGTCACCGCATTTCTAGGTTGTCGAGATTGTCGGTAAAACACACCCATACTAGAGTGGAAAAAGAAAGAGTGATTTGAGAGTACCCTCTAGAATTGCATCCCGGGAGAGGAAAGAAAAATATTTATTGGGGGATGAATGTCACGAGTGGGAAATGAAAGAATTGACCACTAATGGTGGGTAGTTTTGATTTGAAACCTCTTTACTCATCAATATTCTCGAAACTTAATTGACAATTGAAAGTGACTATGCACACACACATCGATCGAACATCGGATTAGCTAAACTTCTTTTTGGTATCATTATTTGGAATCATACTTTTGAATTGATTATACAATTTTGCACTCATGAGTAATTTTCAAGTTATCCAACTTTGTTGATCTATATTTCACGTTACTTGATTGCACTAGTAGGTAATTTTTCTCGAGACGAGCAAAAGCTTAAGTTTGGGGGTGTGATAAGTGTGCGTTTTACACACTTATTGTGCTTTTAAATAGACAATTTAATTGACAAATTGAGCAAATATCTACTTATATATGGTGTTTATCTTGTACAATTAGGTACAACCTCAATTGGAAAGAAAATGGACAAGATTGTAGTGCAATCAGGCTAAAAGAGGAGCAAATTTGATGTCCAATGACCTAATCGAAAGAAATAAAAAGTTCGGGGACTCAATTGCAATATCTCAGAAAGATGGAGGACCTACTTTGCAAATATTGCAAGGACATTTTTGTAATAAAAGTCAAAATGCGAGGACTAAATTGAAGAAGACCAGAAGATGGAGGACCAAATTGCAATCATGGAAGAACAAAGCTGCAGGTGAACCACGCGATCGCGTGGTTCGACCATGTCGCGTTCGCGAAGTCAGGCCATAACCCAACCCGAGAGTTTTCATCAAAACCACGCGATCGCGTGGTCAAAAAATTGAGCAATAATCTGGGCTGACCCGGTGCGACCCGGTTCGGCCCAAATGCTGTTGTTCGCGGATCCACGCGAAAATAGGGTGTTTTTAGGGTATTTTTGCTAGGGTTTGCTCATAACTCACCTCACAAAACCCTAGCCTCTCTTCTTCTCTCTTTTCTTCTTCTTTCTTTTTCTTTTCTTTTCTTTGTTTTTGTTTTGGTTGTAAATTAGTTTGTAATTTAGTTGTGTTTCTAAGTTACTAGCACCATTTGGATCAAAGGAGTAAGAAGTCAAGTGGAAATACAAATTAAAGTTCAAGAAATTTTGGGGCAAAAATCAAGGGAAGTGATTTATTTCATTATCTTGTATTTTTAATCTTTGATTTCTATATTTTGTGATGTATTTTTGTAAACCTCAACTTTTGTGCAATATTTATAAAATGGGTAGTTATTTTATGTTGGGATGATTGATGTAGCTTAACTTAGTTTAAGTAATTTTAATGTTTGTTTATTAATGTTGAGCTTATTTCATGTGTGTTTGTTATTGAGATTATTCCATGTGTTTGATTGATCACCAAATATGTGTTTTGTGAAGTGTATGATAATCGAGAGATATTATGCATTTTAGACCAAATAACAAATGCTCTAGGTTCTTGTTAAGGATAGAGATATACCTTAAACCCTAGATGATCCATTGAGCTATTTTCACAAAGAGTTAATGCAATTGATTGGGCCTTAATCGACATAGAGATATAGTAGGTTAGACCAATTGATTAGGGTTAATTTCACTCGAGAGAGGTAATTATCTAAGCTTGAAAAATCGGGTCTAACATTATAAATGAGTAATTTATTAATTTGCATGTGTTGAGAAACTACTTAAGCGAGAGTTAAGTGAAATCATGAATCCCAACTATTTTATCTTTTATTTTCCTTATTTTAATTTGGTTTAAAATTAGTTTCTTTAATTTAGAATTTTCCAAAACCAACTTTTAATTGTGTGTTTCTCTTTGTTGTTAGAATTAAATTAATTAAAGTTGTATAATCTAAAGTAAACATTCCTCGTGAGATCGACAATCCGGACTCAAAAAATCCACTTTATTACTTGTACGCGACCCGTGCGCTTGCGGTATACTATTTTGAGCGAACAAGTTTTTTTATCAAACATGCTCTTAGTCTCTCTTAATTCGTATAATTAAAGAATTTATATTAGAGAGATACAAACTTAAGTACCAACTAGTGTTTCACCAGTGTGATGTACGTCATTATGTCGAAACATATAATTGCGACTTCAATATATTCTAAAGATTTTTGATTATATGTCAAATATGTGTATGGTGAAATAAATAAGAAAATAATAAAATGATATTGTAGTTTGGAAAAGGTAAAGGATAACTAGACACAACTAAAAATGAATTATTATATTTGTAATAATAGTGTGTTCTGGTGTTATTTTTTAGTGCTAAAATACTTTTTTGATTGTTTAATTTCTTATTTTAAGTGAATAACAGTCCTGAATTAAGGTGTACAACTATAAAATTGACTATTTACATTCTCTTTTATTATTATCTCAATCAACATGAAAAGATTTTAAAATTATCTTGTAGAAATAAATATTTTATTACAAATATTGTTGGTTTATTTAATCCAGTAAAAAATTTCAAGGAGTAGATGTAACTAAATTAATTAATTAACCTAAAAATATAAAGATTCTTATCATTAAAATAAGGAATTCAAAGAGTCTCATGTAATTGATCATAGTGCATTGAAAATTTAAGTATTTAGAGGATGTTTGTTGTAGAAGAAATTGAAGAAAAAAATTGAATTTTTTGGAGAATGTGTAATTGAAAAGATATTGAAAAATGTGGGAGTGTTGTGTTCTACAAAAATATGTGGTTGAAAATGAGTATTGAGTGAATGATGAGCGAAAATACTTGGACCAAACAGGGGCTTAGTGAATAAAATAATTAAATAAAAAATATCAAACAAACCAATATTCTAAAAAAAATGGGGAATGATTTGAAATAAGTTTTGTTTGTATATTTATAAAAAAAATAAGAAAATAAATTTAAAAATAATAAACGTAAAGTTATGCTAATACAGTAGGGAATCAAATGTACAGTATAAACATGTAATATAATTTAAATGCAATAGCCGTACATGAATGTCTACGTAAAAATGATACAAAATACAAACAATGGTAATATTGAATACAAAAAGATCAAATAGAATACTTCAGTGAAAATGTTGTAAATTAAAATAAGATAAAGATTTAATCAATTACATAATAAGTTGAAAATATATATTTTTTTTTTGTATTTATAAAAAAAAAATGGAAAATAAATTTAAAAATATATATCCAGGAAATTGTTTCAATAAAAATTATACTAAGCCCCTATTTGAACCCCTTTAAATTTTTTACACATTTTACTCTATTCTTTTTGATCATGCATTTATTAATAAAATAATATTACAACACATAACCCGAAAAAGATTCTCTACATTTTAACTACATATTCTCCTAAAAATCACTATTTTTTTTTCAAATAAACTCTTTTTAAATAACAACAAATAGGGACTAACTATTTAATTGAAAAAATAAATAATCAGAAAAATCAGAAAACATAAAAAATTTAATACACCTAGATATATATAATAGTGGTTGGAATATAATCCAAATAAAAACTTAAATAGTCAAATATACATTAAACAAATAAATATTAACCAGTTAATCATATTATAGTTAAACATGCATTAATTACCAAATAAATATTAATCAAATAGTAAATCATATTGTGTTCACATTAAATCACTACCTTACTTTTAAATATTTAAAGATTTGTGTTAGCTAGCACTCCTACATATGGACTCGACATGGATTAGCTCTAGGTATGAGCCAACCGAAGACACAATACTTGGACCGAGCTTTTGAAGTGTCGACCTTGGATTGTCTGACACATCCTAACACCTAATATAAGAGCATTCACAATAGGTACGTGTATTGGGGGAGGTGGATTGAATGAGAGAGAGAGAGAGAGAGAGAGAGAGATATTATTTTAATATTAAATTGTGGAGGGAATGAAGATGTTGAAAGTAAAAAAAAGATGGGAAAGTGAAAAAAGAGAGGGAGAGAGAAATTCAAATAAATTAATAAAAAAATAGTGGGATCAGTCAAGTAAAAGGTGTGATTTTGGACCATGTGAAGGGAGAAAAATAGGGAGAAAGTGAAAGAAATAAGAAAAATGAGATATTAGAGTGGAACTCACGATTTTTTTTTTCTCTCTCACGCAGTTGACCATCACCATTGCAGTTGCTCAAAGCAAATTTAATGAATTGTTAGGTGATGTCCTTGAGAACAATGTACCAAACATATCATAAAGACATCTTTCATACACTTGTCGAACTATCGATTACAGGAGCCAAAAATTTGACATAAAGTTTTACACTCACACACATGACAACAATCTATTTATTTATCCATCATGTCAACTCCAAAATCACAACCCACAAAAATTCGATCATCCAAGATGATAAGGGAGGATGACTATCTAACATTATTCGTCGGACTATACATACACATTAACATCATCTCGTCTAATTAACATATCAAATGCGATGCAACAAACAAATAAAAAATCGATCAAAAGCACATGATGTTTTATTAAGGAAACATAGTAAGAGTTGCATTTTCAAGTGTGAAACCTCCATCTACCATCAAATTATGCCCATTCACGTACTTAGATTCATCACTTGCTAAGTAAACAACACATTTAGCCACATCCTCTGCCTTCAAGTTTGAATACTTATCATCCAGCCATTCATTCTCTTTTAGCCCTAATAATCTCCACGATTGATTTGAAGGAAATGCATATGGTGACACACAATTAACTCGAATCCCGTGTTGCCCTAGCTCAATCGCAGTGTTCCTGTCAATAATGAGACGCAATATTATTCAACAACATGAAAGAAAAAAAAAATGAGGCCTTGAAGATGACAAATATATATGCTCGAGTCTATTACGATAATATCTAACACCTGGTAAGTCCCAACAGTGCATGCTTGGAACACGTGTAAGCATGCGTTGCAACACCTCCGATAACGGAGCAAACACTAGTTGTGTTGATTATGCTCCCTTGGCCGACCGGTTTCATGACCCGGGCAGCGTGTTTGGTACCCAAAAATGCACCAGTGACATTTACGCTAAGAATGTTCTCAAAATCAACTCGATCATTATTTAGAATGTTGGGTTTTTTAGGATCCATGATGCCTGCATTGTTGAACATGATATCAAGTTTTCCATGCATTGAAACCGCCACGTTAACAGCATTTTGGACGTCTGATTCATTTGTGACATCACAGTGGATGAAAGAAACCTTCGATGGAGATATGTTGTTGTAGATCGTGTGGCCCTGATCATCTTTGATGTCAGCAATCAAGACTTTAGCACCATGTTGACAAAATAAGTTTGCTGTAGCTGATCCAAGCCCTCCTGCTCCACCTGTAATTAGGGCTACTTTGCCTTCCAATCTGTCATGTAAGGGAACATTTGGTTCGAGGTGTTACGAATTAAACCAATATCAATTACAAGAGCAATCATAAGAAACTAGAAATGATAAAAAAAAAAAAAACAGAGTCATAACCAGTTGCTCTCACTTATATTTATTAGGGGTCCATTTGATAGGCATTATTTGATATGGAAAACATTTTCGAACTATCCATGTAAAGCATGAGTTTTGCCATGCAATTGTGGCAAACCAATTCCCACCACTTTGGCGAGAATTGATTTTCCAACCTGTATGACAAATCATTTTCGTCTCGTTTAATCATTTTTGTTGTTGTTAATTTTCAGAAATTAAAATTATTATTATCAAGCACAAATGTGTAAAAAAATTAAAATAGCAAAATTTTGTTTTATTTGTCATAAAAAATAATGTCAAACAAACAATAAACATGAAAAATTCTCAGTTTTTTCCATCTAAAAAATTAAATCAATCAAAAACATTAAACTATCGATTCTCAAGAAAATAAGTTCTTAATAATTCAATTCCCTAGAATTTATTTTATTTTCCCCCAAATTTCACTATCCCTCTCAAACACAGTCCTTAGTTTGTGTCGCTTAAAAAACAACCCACGGAGTTTCTTTATACATCATAAAATTATAATTAAAGTGACATAATAAATATAATAGAAAAGATCACATAGGCTTAACATCCCTTGACCTTAAAGGTCGAAAGGATATAATAAGTGTACAAAAGAGTGAGTTTTTCTCGAAACTGATCGCAAAGGCTTGAGTTTTTTGCTTACCTCTTAGCAACAGCAGAGAGAATTGAACTGCTCCCCATGGCTTTGACTAGAGAAAATGAAATAAATCTAATGTTGTCACGTTACTTATGTAACAGAATGAAATTGGTAAAGTAAATGATAATAAAGACATTCTTGAGAGAAAAAATGGAATTTCGAGAAATAATAATGGAATTCATGTTACACGAGAAATATATATTACTACTTGATTTCTTATTGAAAAAGATTTGTGGCTATGAGAGAGAGAGAGAGAGAGAGAGAGAGAGAGAGAGAGAGAGAGAGAGTGGAAAATAAATGATCGCATCGTAGACTCGTGCAAAAAACAAAATTTTACGTGTTTTGCTAAAATAGTAAGAAGTAGTGAATTTTCAAATGAAGACCTCACAGAATGTGTGGTATAAAGTAAACAAGAAGCTATACTATCACCCTTTTTATTGGACCGTTTTTGGATATTTGCTTGAAAATGACTAATTAAAACCAATGTAATAGTCTAAATTCTAAAATTTATTTAGCCCATGTTTGGTAGCACTTAAAATTTTGATTTTAATCAAATTTAAAGTCAACATTTAATCTTAACCATACATTTGTTGGGACCCACAACTTTTCAACCACACATCTCATCAACTTTTATCAAAATCTGATAAAAATCTAATTTTTATCAATACCAAACAGGGGCTTAATAATATTATGATAAACACATTGTTGATAAAAATGGGGATTTTCCTCAAATAATAATTGGATTCACATGAGATGAGAATGATTGCTCTATTCTTAATCGAAAATGATTAGTGGTTTGTGACATAGAAATGCAATAGAAAAGAATTAATCGAGTGTTAGAGTCGTGTAAAGGCAGAATTCTTTCATGTCTTGACAATATGAATACCACATAAATAGGAACATTACCTATCAGCCATTCAATCATATTAAGGATTTTATTTTTATTTTTTATTTTTTTGGGGATAGAAGGAATTTGTTAGAAAAAACTAAATGAAACAATTTATTTTCCCTTGAGAGAACAAATTTTGGAATCCCCTATTTTAAATATCCGTGGCACGTTTAATATATTAAACTGATCAATATTGAATAAGATTAAAAACAATTGTAATAAAATATTGATTGAAAAAGTTACCAATTTCTTCCTTATTTAGAAATGTGATACTGTAGAATGAGCACTCAGTTACATCTTTTTGTTCATGAAATGTACTCTTTATATAAGATTTAGGAAAAATAAATTAATATTCAAATTTTAACCAAATTATGTTATTCTTCGATAAATGATGATTGCAAATTAGACGAAAATTTGATCGGTCATTTCTTGTGTATCCAAGGAGAAGAACTAAATGAAGCCATGTTGAAACTTTTAATAGGATTTAGAAAAATAAATAGAATCAAACAAGATAATTGAAACATTCGAAGACGATCAAAGTAGACTCGATCACGTAAATCATTGTTCTCAAACGATATTTGTCACCACTCGTTAATTAGAGTGCTCAAGGACTACTTGAAAAATGATTTGTAGGATAAAATCAAGTCATAGAGTATGACCCATGGGTCGACTCTGTCTCAATAAAAACTCAAGTGCAGCACCTTTCTATTGCTATATACACTTTTTAGCCATGAATTTTAATCAATTCCATACAATAAAGTTATCTTCTACAAAATTCGAGTATTTCAACTTAATTCATGTTTCAAAAACTAAAATTCCACTTCCGAACCACAAGCATAGCATAACACTGGACGAAAAATAGTAAATTTGTATAATCAAACACATCAAGTACATTTGGATTATATAGACGATAAAAATTTAAACTTGACTCCTTTCATAGCTCAACAAACACAACACTATATTTAATTAGTGCCAGCACCCCCAAGAAAACTCTACACAAAATGGTGTTTACATATTTATAGTTTGTCGAAAAGAAAACTTCTACTGCTATATACTGGACATATATGTCAAATTCTCTCCATAAAGGATACATCTCATGTGAATTATGAATGATGTGCATTCAGCATTGCTCGATGAACCATGTCGATAAATTGATCATCCTATCCAAGAAAGATAACAATCATATCATCTACATGTACTGAAAGATTAAGATACGGTAATTTAAGGCTAAAGACCAAGGTTTTTGGATTCTATTTGTTGGGTATCGCTGTAGCATTTATAAAATGGTTTATTTATGTTTTTGAGGTAAAATATTGTGGTTGAAAAGTGAAAATGTGTTTTGTTAAAAGTGATTTAGGAATTATTGTTTATAAAATGATTTATAAATTGTAATGATTGCATTAAAGAACAGACATCAAGTAAAATGCAGAATAGTAATAGGAAAAGTTAAATCACTAGTAAATAAATCCAGAACTCTTCATCGATCTATAAAGGACTCCTCTTCTCATAATAGTCAATTCAATCCCATCATCAAATTTAAAAATGGAGCCGAAAATTTAGAGGTTTCATCATTTTTTAGGTTATTGGCAAGGAAAACAACAGATGCATGATTGGGTAAACATTAAACAACCTGGGTGCTATCAAGTATGCAGGTTTATAATGTAAGAAGTTAAATAAATGTCATTGCTTGAACAAAGCTAAAAATGATGCATGCGTAGACCATCCGATAGCATAAAAGGCACTGACATGATGCCAAAGAAAGTTCACAAATTTTAACTGACTAGACTCGCGTCCAGATACTTCGCATAAAGAACAGAAAACTCCAGTGACAATTGAAGAGCATACCTGAATGAGCACCTGAAGTGCCGCACGGACTCTCTCTCTGCTTATAACAGTTCCATGATTTGGTGTAGGAACAAAGGAAGTTGGAGTGAGCGATGGTGGGGGAGTTGGGGGTGGAAATGGCTGGAGTAGGGGGGCACCATAAGGTCGTTGAAGACTTCCTGGAGGATTAAGTGGAGGTGCAATTGGTGCAGGCAAAGAGACAGGAGGGATAATCAGCGGCGCGGACGGAGGCGGACCAAAAAATGACGATGGCGTCACCAGATCAGATGAATGCTTAGATGCATTGTTGGGATCAGGTGCGTCAAGAATAGGCATTTTAGGTGTAGATGTCGAGAGAAGAGATGGAGTCTGGACAGTTGCTAAAGTGGATGACAAGATATTAGGTGGACGAGAAGAAGTACCAGCTGTTGCAGATGAATGAAAAGACTGCCCAGAAATTGCCGCATTTGGATTACTCCCAATGTTCATAGCCGCCTGCATATTTAATTCAATAATGAAAAGATATACACCAAATTTATTGCATGCAAAAAAAAATAAAAAATCAAGTGCTTCCATTAAGCTAACCAGAGATTCGTAATTTATTACGTGCTAGAAGAGCATATCACACTTGTCTAAAACCAAAAAAAAAAGAAAAAAAAAACTCATAAAACACAGATCAATTCAAGTTACCACGAAATAAAACATAGATAAGAAGTGGAAGGGCAGCAAACGGGGGGGGGGGGGGGGGGGAGAAAAATGGGAGATAGGACTTTACATGTTTCATTGGAAAGGAGGTTGGAAGCGGAAGGAATTGAGGTGAAAATATGGCAGGTTTCTAAATACAAGGTATCTATTAGAGTAGGAACATTTGAATTGCATATTCTCGTTGGCAGAGTTCAAGATAACGACATCTCATGTTATTTTAACAATTTTATGATAAATTTTTAGCTTGATATGAGCTTCCTGCCTATCCAGGCATGACATATCAGACAATTTGATCTTTCTAACTCGGTACAGCAAGTAGCTCTCAAGCAATCTATTTAAATGCATCTTTTAAGCAATAAGCCAAAGTCCTGGAAAAATAAAAAAACAAATAAGCAAAGCAAACATACACTGAAAAAATTCACAAAGGAAGGATCATCATGAGCATCTGTCACATTGGTGGTAATTAAAGATGATGGCTCTAGAGGACCATCTATAACAGCCATTGTTGGAACTGCTTCTAGTTCTTCAAACTCACTGCATCAAAACAATAAAATTATTTCTTGGGAGGAGAGGCATAGCAAAATCAATAGACAAGTGGAATAGAGGAACGAACAAACAATGAAGTGCCAATGATTGACAATGTGTAATGATACGATGGGTTTCCTGCAACATTTATAAAGTCTCTACAACAGGAAAAAGGGAATCAAATCCTAAAAATATAACACGGTCATACTTATATTTTCATGTGTCTAATGTAACAGATTTGAAACGTCACAAATAACCTACTCGACCAGGTAAATACACATTCGTTGTATATGAGTTACCGATAAAATATAAGTTGGAAATGTAGGGGTTAAGTTGCAACAAATAAATATATCAGGCCAGCTAGAAAATAGGACTGACTAGTTACCACTTAAGCCTAAAGCTTAAATGGCATGGAACTAGCACAACATTAATTGAGAGGTGCAAGAAGCAGCATAGACTCTGAAGAAATATACAAACTATTAATAGAGCATAAACACATTTGATCAGACCTATCCACTCTCAGTTGTCTGCAGGTAGGTCAATCTTCAAGTAACGAAGATTGCCATCCTCTGGGTTACTATTGAAAACGCTGTGTGTTGCTTAGCATGAATTCAACAGCTATAGTGCTTTTGATAAATGCAACTGTTAAATTATTACTTCATTTTTACTCCGCTCCAAGAGTGGGAAGCGAGGTCCTCTAAAATTACCTATTTCATTTTTACTCCTCTCCAAGAGTGGGAAGCGAGGTCCTCTATTTCTTAACTTTCATTCTAGATAATTACTCTAGAAAGAAGAACTGACCAATCATACCCTTGGAAGCAAGATATATGAACAAGGATAAATACTCAAATGAATTGATAATAGAACCATGACAACATAAAGGTTTGAGCAAAATATGTTAATCATAATGAATTTAAAATAAAGTGCGCCACTGCACAACTACTCATTGAATCGAGGAATGAGCTAGGTCCAGAAAATGGGAATAGTTAGAAGCCCCAGTGAGTCATTTGAGTGATCCCATTGACATCCTTTTTTCGACAATCCTGAGATTACAATAATTCTTAACTATGCTCCTTTTTTTCTACAAAACTACACAGAACTAATGAAGTACAAGCTTGACTAAATAATACACCAGATCGACATAAGCAGAGAAACAGATAATGAATGCAATTTTTTGCAGTGAATCAATTCCTAGTTGCATAGAAGTGAAGGTCTCAAAATTTCAGATACACATGTGCATGTTTGTAAAAGCTTGTGATTGTTTACAGATAATGCTATTTATCTAGGCTCGTGATAGGTGTCAATTAAGTGGCATTAATTGACTTGCCATCTTAATGTAGAGATATGAGCTCCATTCATGATCGCAAGTCAATGTCACTTTCATGAGTCTATATAAATAGCACTACTCTTGATTATAAGCAATGAGTCACAATGAATGTGGTGATTAAAAGTAAATAAACGTTATAGGTCCTACCAAAAGTGCGGATAAAAAATAGATATCGGTCAATTATAAGAAAATATTAGTTTTTACAAACGTGCACTAAGTTAGTTTTTTACTCGAACTTTATTGCATCTGCCTACAGGAAATTGCCTGCATTCATGGATATCAATGAACAAGAACCAGCATTACCTTCCCCTAGAAGATAATTTTGTCTTTGTAGGCACCTTGGAATATGCATTGAGTATCCTATTTAAAAAATTTTAAAAAAAAATAAAAAATAATCAGTGCTAGAATGTTGAAATACGTACTGACAAAGAAAAATGAAATTCAACAGGAAATGAGAACATATAATAATAATCAAGTACAAGAAAACGAGGGTGAGGGTGTACGTTAAATAAATTATCTTCAACCTCCAGCACTAATAGACTCATAAATCAAGTAGACAGAAAATTGAATTTCATTACAAGAACACTCAGAAGGATGAGGATATATGTTAACAATATTATCTTCAACCTCCAGCACTAATAAAATCATAATCAAGTTGACACAAAATTTATTTTCCTAATGAAAAGTACACTCAATTTCATTTTTAACTGAAATTCATATTTATATATATTATTTACTTTCATATCACTTCACCCAGGTTAAGTTCCCTCTATTCGCAATCTTACTTGACTGGCCAAAATTTATGAGATTCAATGCTAGCTAACTTCTACCAATCGGTATTCTTGCACCCTTCCTGAACCAGCTTCTCACCTTATTACTACTCTTAATTAATGCTAAATGCAGGAAGACATGATAAATAATAAAATATCCACATGAAAAAATTCATCAGCCTTCAATGATGAAATTTAAGGCCCGTTTGGTCCTATGCCTTTTTTCAAATTTTCCTCACATTCACACTTTTCAATCACTAATTCTTTCAAAACTCCAAAATTCCTCAGAAGTTTTGAAAAAATAAAATACTTGGGACCAAACCGGCTATTAATGGCATCCACAGATTTCAAGAAAATCTAGGAATGCAAGGTTTTGAACCAACTTCATTTATTCTTCCAGTCAGTTGAAATTAAGCATTGAACAGGCATTCAATTATCATAGGTTGCCATAAATAACCTATTTATTAATGCTTTCTTGCTAATACAAGCAACAAACAATAAGGAAACAGAAAAATCAAATACACACATTCAAGAAGAGAATAATGCTATTTAGTACCACTGATGTTATAACACCAAAAAGGAGAGGTACAATTAAATGAACCATCTAATTTCACATTTAATTGACCCTATCAAATAATGCCACATACATTGGTGTTCTAACACCACTAGTGCTAAATAATAGCATTATTCATAAGAAAGAGGAGAAGATGAATAAAATAAAACGCTGACCTGCTAAAGAGATTTGCAACTTCATCACATTCACGTGCATTGTAGAACCATATTCCATTTACCTCTTGAGCAGCATTACGATACAGTAAATATGGAACTTGCACTTCATACTCAAAATCTGCCAACAGATTCTCCACCAAGTTTTCTGCACAAATAAGTTAAAAAATGCATATTATCGCATATAGACCATAATCCATCCTTGTTCAATTGCATTTTCACACAATTTCTTATCAATTGCAATCAATTTCCTACGCTATTCAACTAAATGTAACCAAATATAATGAGTAACCTGTATTCCTGCGATTCATTACTATAAACTGGAATCGGGGTTGAGTATTCCTGAAACATCAGAATAAAAAATTACTGAAAGCACTGCACTATGCGCATCAACCTCCCCAGCCACCACCCAAACAAATAAAATAATAATAAATAAATAAAATAAAATAGAGGAAATTCAGCCAACAAAATAAATTCCTAAAAGCCCTTACAAAACTCAGCTTAAAAACACATAGTCGAAATTCTCAGAAATTCCATAAAAAAACCCACCTTTTCACGACAAAGAGAGAACCTTCCACGTCCTTTCGACTCTGCAAGAAAATATAATATATAATCAAAACCCTCAAACAGAATTGTAATAAATCAATAAGTCGAACTCAGCAAGCAGTACTAGCCCGCATATCCCCACACACAGTAAATAAATTCCTGGATTTAGAGTATGATACCGTACCCATTGGCTTGTATCAACGTTGAATTCGTAGAAGGTAACATGGGCAGCGGTGATTAGAATTTCTTCCACAAACGGGTCGATTCGCTGCAGCACCGTCAAATTCAGCACCTTCGTACTCTTCTCATCCAGATTCGGCATCAATTTCCCATTTTGCGACATTCTGTATGTACTCTACCGTTTTTCAATATATACAGGCGTACATAAATATAGTGTACAGAGCTATGAATCTAGTCTAGAAAGATAAACCGAAACAGAGTAGAAGAAACAGGAGCTTTTGTTCTAAAAATGTGGGTATAGATACAACGTATTATAGCCCATTATAATGGAATTTTAATGGATTTTTCTAGAAAATATACTATTTTGGAATAGTAATTTTTAAGTGATTTGTGATTAATAAATAAGGGGAAAAAATTAATTTACATATAATATTATTTTAAATCACTTTTAACCATACTTTTTTTTATATACTTTTCAACTATGCTTATAATTATTACAGTGTTACTGAACAACTCCCTAAACTTTATTCAACTTATTATTTGTTTTTTGAATTAAAAAAAATTTACTAATTGCTCACTTAACTTTATCTAATATTACTACTTGATCATTGAACTAAAAATATTACTCAATGCTCACTCATTTTCTCGAATATTTACTTATTTATCACTCATTTCAAACATGTTATCTACAAATGACAAACACTACGTATGTGAAGGAAAAGCTGATGTAACAGCTTGAAGATGGTAGTTTTACAACTTTACCTCACGTGATAAGATTTCCCTTGATTCGCTAGAAAATACTTAGGCTGAGTAGATAAAATATTTTTCAGGCAAATCATTTTTGTCCACCATCATTTCTCGCGCCCAAGACCTTCTCCCTCATTTTCTCACCTCGATTTTTTTCCAATCACGGCGATTGTTTGCAGTGGATGACCGACGTGATTCAAGGTACATAATTATGGTACTAAACTCTATATTGTTCTTGATTTTGTGAAGAAAAATGAAGAAATTTTTTTGTAAACTTCTACCTTTTTGCTCCCAGGTTCAGGTATCTTCTGAAACTACCCAAGAAAATCCCGATCTTGATCATGCATAAATAGTATTTTTCCCTCCTCGGATTGCTGCAAGATAAGGTCGACGTTTTGTTTTTTATTTTTCTGCTTTTGTCTTGCTTGATTTCGTATGAAATGTAGAACTAGATTTGACTATAGCCTTATTATTGTCGTATATTACGTTGTCCTACCTGTTGAAATGCTTTCACCATTTGCTGAAGTCAGTTGTCAGTTGCATTAGCTTGAACAACATGTTCTTATTTACACTTCTTTTGGACCAGTTTCTTACATTTTGATGTACTGAATTTGAAAGTTTATTATCATAATCTATGTCTGTTGTATGAGTTCAAAGTGCATTAAGATTGCAAAAGTCATGATTTGTATATGGTTGTTGATTTTCAAGTCAAATCCTCGTGGGCATTTTGCAGCCACGTTTTGGGTTAGTACGAGGTCTTCATTTGTCTTAGTCCTTTCGTTCGATAAAACAGGGTTCTGATGTTTGGAAGATTTTTAGTTAGCCTTAGAACAAATTTTGGTGTGAATTTGGTTTTCTACTTATAAATTAGTAGCAACAAGAGAAAACTCGAATGGATTTTTCTTGTCTAAAATAGGGGTTTGAACCACCCTGGCCTTAAAAGCTTCTTTTATGCTTCGAACTCAACCTAATAATCAACTTCCAAAGGATGTAATATCTTGTTTGGTATTTGTGCATGTAATGTGATCACATTATATGCTTTCCATGTCTTTCAAGATGTATATCAAATTCATGATTTTTTTTTTTTTTTTTGAATATCTCTATTGGTAACAACTTCTGTGTTACACGTGCATAAACATTTGACATGGTTTTGGGAAAGACGTGTATTGGACTGATGCTTGAATTTGTTAACATAGAAAATGGATATCAACCCTTCTGGTTTCTTCAATTTGCCTTTTCAATGAGTTTTTTTGAAATTTATTTTAGAAATTAAAGTATTTAGGAGGGATATTGACTGATAATCATAAGCAATTCTTGAGAGAAAAAAAAGGTGACTTTGGATAAGAGATCAAGGTTTTCTTATGAACCTAATTGCTTGTATATTTAGATTGATCATATTATTAAAAATTAAATTTTTGGTTTTCAAGCAGAGTGAATCATGTTGTCCATTTCTTCTTTTCACGTATTCATATTGCACGCTTGTCTTCTTCTTTCATATCTTGAAATCAAAGTCTAATTCATTCAAGTTTATTTTATCTTCTTAAATGATTGCATTTACTAACTGAATGATATCTCTAGAATAACACCCAATTTGTGTACTCCAAGTATGCGAGAACAGGAGTGGAGTTCAATGGATCGAATCATCTCATTTTGAAGGAGGATGATATTGTAAGAATCCGTCATACGGATGACGTCAAGGATATGAAGCCATTGTTAGTTGTCCCTTGGAACAAAATTTGGATCTCCAAATACGCAGGAAATAATTTCAAAGGTGAGAGTTCCGGGACACCCCAAAGTTCCACTCTACGTTCGAAAAAGTCACTATTAAAAACGAACGCGTCATTTTTAATAGTTTCTAGATGATTAAACAAACAAGTCCAATTTTCCTATGTTTGAATACCACAAACAGATATCATAAAACAGCAAATAAAATACAATATGATAAAGTAGAAATCCAACATGGGAAAAACTCCAGGACCAAGCCACTATAAGCAATTTCGGTTACAGTTACATTTATCTAGTTTCTCTTGCTAGATAATGCAAATCTACCCCTACTAACTCAAGATACAGCTACCTCCATCAGCTTTTAAATCTTGATGTTTCTTCCAAGTGGATACCCCCAAGAACTCCCTGTTCTTGGTAACTTCCCGCGCTTGTAGTCCAACCTTCTTCAACCTCCAGCAGCTCTGAAGTTTCTCAAGTGAAGAAGTAATCATTATGTTAAAGGATGTAAGTGTTTGATTAGGAACGATTGATGTTTTCCTAATACGGGTTGTCGGATCTCAAGAAAAATATAAATTCAATCAATGATGAATTTGGTTCTTGGATCTTCAAATCAAAAAAATCAAATATATGATATGTGAATGTGTTATGGCTTAGAAAAAAGTAGATGCAACCACCCTAGAATTTTGTGCATAGGCTTGATATATACAGTAGAATGATATGGGCCACCAAAAATAGGTTAAAAACTGACTTAGGACCCGTTTTGGCCATTGTCCGCTCGAGCTTCACTTGAGTGTTCTCCACTTGATAGAAGGGCCGCTTGAGCGTAATGCAACGGGGGGTACATACTGCTTTCAAGTTGCTTCAGGTGGGCTCAAGCATAGGTCAAGACGCTCAAGCGGGAGTCGAGCGTGATCTATAGCTTCTGAATTTCAGTCTTCTCTTTTCAACTCAACCCTAACCTACCTTATCAATTATATAAAATTGCACCTAAGTCCTTAACTTTTACAAATATTCAACTTAGTCCTTTGTTCACAGAATTGCCAATTACAAAATTCTAACAAACTCCCCCTTTGGTATTTCGTGACAAAACAACTCAATAAGTCAAGGTACTAAAAACAAGAGCAAAACTAACTAAGTTTTCTTGCATTCCCTGTTTCTTAAAATCAAAGACACTAAAATACCTAGTGTAAAAGCACGTGATACAGGAACAACCATAATATAATTAAAATATGAACTATCAATCAAACATGATAGTTGGAGACGTGATATAAATGCTAATCTAACACCAAAACTAACATTTATACCACAAAACTCAAACATATATGCAAAAATGGAATGCATACAGTGCAAACACAATAAATGCTCATCCCTACTACAACACTTAGAATATTTAATGCAGTAGGATATAATGTTTCCGTTGACCACAAAATTCGGCTGGACCTTAGTCCAACACGTCTCAGCTCCTCCCTCTTGAACACGTGGATCTCCTCCGCACTAGGACAAACAATCAGCTTGCAAAGGGGCCGAGGTGGCTCCCGTTTGCACTCCGATGCTTAAGTCAGTACTCATTTCAAGAAAATATAAATTATGTGCGGGAAACATAAGTGTGTAAAAGAGAGAAAAGGGAGAGAGAGTAAAATATTGAGTTAGAGTATTGGATTACCAACCCTTTCCTTGGAGGCAAGTGTGCTATATTTATAGAAGGTGTAATTATCTTAGATTGTGACATGTGTTATACTTTACATATGGTAAGATCCTAACCCTTCATGAGGTAAACCATTTCTTTGGTTATAATCATTACTACATGTTATAGGGTTAAAGCAACCATCAAATCCTTTTAAAGATGTTGTCACATCAAGCTGTCTTGTCACCTTTCCAGGGTACTCCCCTCATCTTAGGAGTACCTCAGTATAAGGGTACCTCTGTACAACATCACCTCGGCATAGGTTACCTTGGCATAGGGTCACCTCGGCATATAAGAATCCAGCAAATTTGGTATCCACAGTTTTGGCCTGTAGGTCATGATTAGGTGACTGAATGTTTTGTGGCTCCCCTGGTGGGCCCATATAGATGACGTGTCATGTCCAATTAGTCATGGTTGTAACACTAGTCCCTAAAGTCTGGTTGGTTCATTTATGTGCGAACTGGACTTGAAAATATAAGGGATCGAAGATGATGGAGTGTGTGTATACTCTAAGAAATAACCAAAATACAAAATATCTAAAAAATCCTTCTTGTAAGACATAACCAGAATGGAAAAAATAGAATATATATTATACATGGTAAAGCGTCGCCGATGAGGAATAATATAGGCACTTGGGCCCACGCTTTAATATAGTTTGGACACTTGGGTCCTTATTTGAACACTTGACAATCCTTTCAAGTAGACCTTTCTTGGTTATATTAAGAGAGTATTGGGATGTGTTATTCAAAATTTGGAAGTGCATCTTTTATCCCAACAAAAAGAATACTCGAGTGTGCTTCAAACTTACGAAGACATATAGGCTCATAGCAATATCCCAAGCATGCCTCAAATAGGAGGGGAATTATAAGGTTGTCTTCAATAACATTGAAGATCTTACTCCTAGATGTGTGAGGGTTAATAGCCCGTCTGGATAGTAGAGAGAATATGCTTAATTCAAGCGACTAGAGGGCTTACAAGCCTGTCTCGTTTTGATATGTGTATCTTTGGAGAATATGAAACAAAGTATACATACATTGTGTCTCGTGTTGACATGCATGTATATGCTCTCTAGTCCCTTAAATTTGGATGTCCCAGGCATTCATGGATGGGGTTTGAATTTATAGCTTTCGGATGTTTTTCCTAGAGTGAAATCGACCAATGAAAGAGTCCTTTGTAAAAGGAGTTCGTTGAAGAAGTCCTTCTCTTGGAAGGATTCCTTAGGAAGAGGGGTTCCTCATTTGGAGGGAGTCAATTGACGTAGTTCTTCTCTTGGAAGAAGTCCCTTGTAAGAGCCCTTCACTTGAAAGGGGTCCCTCATTTGGAGGAAGTTAATCGACGTAGTTCTTCTCTTGGAAGAAGTCCCTTGTAGGAGTCCTTCTCTTTGAAGGGATCCCTCACTTGGAAGGAGTTAATGGAAGAGGTATTTCGGAAGAAGTTCATGGAAGACGTCCTTCAAGAGAGGTACTTCGGAAGAAGTCCATGGAAGACGACCTTAGGAGAGGTACTTCGGAAGGAGTCCATGGAAGAGGTCCTTCGGAAGAGGTGCTTCGGAAGAAGTCCATGGAAGACATCCTTCGGAAGAGGTGCTTCGGAAGGAGTCCATATAAAACGTCCTTCGGAAGAGGTACTTCGGAAGGAGTCCACGGAAGAGGTCCTTCGAGAGAGGTACTTCGGAAGAGGTGCTTCGGAAGGAGTCCATGGAAGAGGTCCTTCGGAAGAGGTGCTTCGGAAGAAGTCCATGGAAGACGTCCTTCGGAAGAGGTACTTTGGAAGGAGTCCATGGAAGAGGTCCTTCGAGAGAGGTACTTCGGAAGAAGTCCATGGAAGACGTCCTTCGGAAGAGGTGCTTCGGGAAGGAGTCCATGGAAGAGGTCCTTCGAGAGAGGTACTTCGGAAGAAGTTCATAGAAGACGTCCTTCGGAAGAGGTGCTTCGGAAGGAGTCAATGAAGACGTCCTTCGAGAGAGGTACTTCGGAAGGAGTCCATGGAAGACGTCCTTCGAAAGAGGTGCTTTGGGAAGGAGTCCATGGAAGAGGTCTTTCGAGAGAGGTACTTCGGAAGAAGTCCATGAAAGACGTCCTTCAAAAGAGGTGCTTCGAGAAGGAGTCCATGGAAGATTTCCTTCGGAAGAGGTGCTTCGGAAGGAGTCCATGGAAGAGGTCCTTCGGAAGAGGTGCTTCGGAAGGAGTCAATGGAAGACGTCCTTCAAGAGAGGTACTTCGGAAGGAGTCCATGGAAGAGGTCCTTCGAGAGAGGTACTTCGGAAGAAGTCCATGGAAGAGGTCCTTCGAGAGAGGTACTTCGGAAGAAGTCCATGGAAGACGTCATTCGGAAGAGGTGCCACTTAGGCAATATGAGGGGCTTCTTGAGTCATTCCACTTCGGGCAATAAGAAGGAAGCCACTTTGGCCATGCCACTTCGGAAATATGAGGGGTTTCTTGAGCCATGCCACTCTAGGCAATAAGAAGGAAGCCACTTCGGCCATGCCACTTAGGTAATAAGAGGGAAACCACTTCGACCATGCCACTTAGGCAATATGAAGGAAGCCACTTCGGCCATGCCACTTAGGCAATATGAGGGAAGCCACTTAGGCCATGCCACTTGGGAAATATGAGGGGCTTCTTGAGTCATGCCACTTGGGGGAAATAAGAAGGAAGCCACTTCAGCCATGCTACTTAGGCAATAAGAAGGAAGCCATTTCGGCCATGCTACATAGGCAATAAGAAGGAAGCCACTTCAGCCATGCCACTTAGGAAATATGAGGGAAGCCACTTCGGCCATGCCACTTAGGCAATAAGAGGGAAGCCACTTCGGCCATGCCACTTAGGAAATATGAGGGAAGCCACTTCGACCATGCTACTTAGGCAATAAGAGGGAAGCCACTTCTACCATGCCACTTAGGCAATATGAGGGAAGCCACTTAAGCCTTGCCACTTAGGCAATATGAGGGGCTTCTTGAGCCATGCCACCGGGGGCAATAAGAAGGAAGCCACTTCGGCCATGCTACTTAGGCAATAAGAAGGAAGCCACTTCGACCATTCCACTTAGGCAATATGAAGGAAGCCACTTCGGCCATGCCACTTAGGCAATAAGAGGGAAGCCACTTCGACCATGCCACTTAGGAAATATGAAGGAAGCCACTTCGGCCATGCCACTTAGGCAATATGAGGGAAGCCACTTCGGTCATCCCACTTAGGAAATATGAGGGGCTTCTTGAGCCATGCCACTTGGGGGCAATAAGAAGGAGAGTCCCTCTTTCGAGGAGGCATTTCTTCAAGGTATTTGTTACCAATCTTTTTCAAAAGGTTTCCTTCCTTTTTCAAGGTTTTTTTGTAGTATTTCTCCTCTCTTTTTCAAAAGGTTCTTCGCCTCTTTTTTAAGTTTTTTTTGGTTCTTCACTCTTTTCCAAGAGGTTATCAGTCATTTTCAAGGTTTTATGTAATATTTCTCCTCTCTTTTTCAAGAGGTTCTTCACGTTTTTTCAAGATTTTTGTGGTTCTTCACTCTTTTTCAAGAGGTTATCAACCATTTTTCAAGGTTTTATGTAGCTTTTTACCACGTGATTTCGTGGTTAGAAGTGTGGTTTCCCACAGACGGCGTCAAAATGTTGACCACAAAATCTGCCTGCACCTTGAACCAACACGTCTCAGCTCCTCCCTCTTGAACACGTGGATCTCCTCCGCACTAGGACAAACAATCAGCTTGCAAAGGGGCCGAGGTGGCTCCCGTTTGCACTCCGATGCCTAAGTCAGTACTCATTTCAAGCAAATATAAATTATGTGCGGGAAACATAAGTGTGTAAAAGAGAGAAAAGGGAGAGAGAGTAAAATATTGAGTTAGAGTATTGGATTACCAACCATTTCCTTGGAGGCAAGTGTGCTCTATTTATAGAAGGTGTAATTATCTTAGATTGTGACATGTGTTATACTTTACATATGGTAAGATCCTAACCCTTCATGAGGTAAACCATTTCTTTGGTTATAATCATTACTACATGTCATAGGGTTAAAGCAACTATCAAATCCCTTTAAAGATGTTGTCACATCAAGTTGTCTTGTCACCTTTTCAGGGTACTCCCCTCGGCTTAGGAGTACCTCGGCATAAGGGTACCTCGGCACAGCATCACCCCGGCATAGGTTACCTCGGCACAGCATCACCCCGGCATAGGTTACCTCGGCATAGGATCACCTCGGCATAGGGTTACCTAAGCATATAAGAATCCAGCAAATTTGGTATCCACAATTTTGGCCTGTAGGTCATGATTAGGTGACTGGACGTTTTGTGGCTCCCCTTGTGGGCTCATATAGATGACGTGTCATGGTCGTAACAGTATCTATGTTTGCAATGCCAATGTAGAAATGAATTTCATGCAACACTTTTTGATTCCATACATTTTTTTCTCCCTCTTTTTGTCAAAAATGATGAAGGGAGCAATTTTCAAATCAATATTAAGCATAATTATGGAACAACTTAAAAATGATGTAGTGGCATGCATAAGTATAATTAATGAATGCAAACTCTTCCCACATACTTAACCCAAGTTAAAAAGAAGTAAATTGTATAAGCGACTCATGTGTGTAATGTTCCACTGATCCTTTGTAAGTAGGACTTCATCTTAAATTTGTGAGAAAGAACATTCAAAACATCACTGACAATAAGCTTATTCTCCTACTTATGAAAGTCAAACCATAATAATGTAAAGTAGGACCTTAAAAATGAAGCTCATTTGCAAATATATTTCAAACTCCCCCTTAATTCAAGCATATTTTTCTAATAATTTTCAAACATTATCAAGTTTATTATTTTTTATCTTAGGTGCAAGTTCCCCTCATTAGGCGACTAAGTTAACCCCTGTAGTGAGCTTTCGACCTGTTAACCTAAGTCAGTTGACCATAGGCACCAAGTGATGAAGCACTCCTCAGACTTAATAACTCGAGTCAAATAGGCCTTGACGAAAAACATTAAGACCGGAGCATTTTTATTACAAGGGGTTTATAAGAGCTTATGATTACTAAAATTGGTCAACCCATGTTCAAAGTGATCTTACCCAACAAGTGACTGTCATCCCAATTCTCACACGCACGATTAAGTCCCACTTACAAGATAAGTGTGCAGTGCACATGATACATGTAAACACATATACAAAGTACTTCAAAGTAACATAAGCAAGCAATGGAAATTATGCTACAGCTCATTAAATAAACTTAAACATGGTCACAACACACAAGTTTAAGTAAGTTACACATTATGTTGTAAACATACCCAATTCAAACAAACTATTTTTGTTATTTTTTCAAATTTTCAATTTTTTTGTACTTTGCAAATATTTCAATGTTTTTTGAATTTTCCAATGTAGAAAGTATGAGAATGCATCACATACAGAATAAAATAAAATAAATATCAAGTACACATCAAAAATAAAAATTTGCACATGTCAAAGAAATCATAAGAATGCATTTACAAGAAATAAAACATCTACCTAAAAAGCATTTAGACAAATAGGATGCATGCAACAATAAATAATAATATAAACGCATGCATGCACAGAGTACTCAATCAGTTATTGACACGCTCTTATCTATAAGAGCATTGTGACTAATATACAAATTTCTATGATCACTCTTCTTCACCCATTTCAGTCTAGTAGTAGAAAACTTAACAGACATTTGTGTCACCAATTTGGTCAACCTTTTAACTTGATCAACAAGAAATTTAACTTGACCAACAGACACATGCTTATGATTCCTATCAAATCTCATGTTATTCTTTATGTTCAGAATATGATGACATCTGGGACGTATGTGACCTAACTCACCACAATGAAAACATGTAGGGACAAACCTCGGACCATTGTTTTGTAAATGCTGACATCTATTCCTAGGTCAACGAGTTCTACGCTGAGGGTTAGGCACATATTTGGGTTGGGCACACGTAGGGACAAATGTGTTCTTAGATGTACTAGCAATGTTCTTATCAAAACCTAGACCATCTCTATTACCACCAGATTTGCTCATTCCTAAAATATTTTCTAACTTGCCAGAACTACAACAAAAGGCAAGGAATTGAGCTTTGGAATGTTAAAGTTCGCTCAACAGGTTGTTAACTTGGATTTATAAATTTCCTTTCTCAACACTCAGCTCACTAGCTAACTTGGAGATCTTCTCAAGTTCACTTTCTAAACACATAACCTTCTCTTCTCTCTCTCTCTCTCTCTCTCTCTCTCTCTCTCTCTCTCTCACACACACACACACACACACACACATTAGTCACAACCTACAACTTGCTATTGGACTCTTCTAGTTTGACTATTAAGCCCTCATTTTCTAGTTCAACTTTGTCCAGTTTCTTAAATGCAGCATTACTTACTTTCTTCAATTTAAGGAACTCCTCATATAATTGATCAAACGCCTCATGAATATCCTGTTGACTCTCAGGCTTTTCTCATGAGGACTCATCATTATTTGGATCAACACTATTCTTACAAGCACTCTCAAATTCACTCTTAATCCTAGAAGTGAAGGCCATGTAATTTCCACTTTCCTCATGGTGGACTCATCACTCTTGATGTGTTCCGGACCCTCGATAATCGGAGTCATAGCAGGCTTGACAGAAAGTTAAATATCCAAGCCAAATAAAAGTGCAGTTCAGTCAACCATGTCGAAATTGGATGGATAATATGTGTTTTTCGAGTAGAAACAGGTCACCGAGCAAGACTCATGGGCTAAAGCCCTTGAGCTCATTGATTTTAGGACCAAATTTCATCGTTTGGAGCTTCAAATTGGCAAATCAATGATGCAAACGGAAATTTACTATATTTCCTTAATTATAGGATTATATTTACTTTGTCTTTATTATTGTTTCCAATTAAATTATAATTTCATTATGAGAGATTTTATCTATTCCCTAATTAGATTAGATTTTATTTAGTTTTCTAAGTAGATTAGGATTTTTATTCTGCTAGCCTATATAAAGGCGTCTTCATTGTAATATTAAAAATAGACTTTGATTATTGAATAAACATTTTAAGTGTTTTACTCGTTAAAAGGTGGATTCCTTTTATTCTCCAAGAACTTATCAAGATTTCAATTCTTGTGGCGTTCAAAACCCGAACTTATCAAAAATTAACTATCTTTGTGGCGTTCAAAACCAGAAACTCATCAGGGAGATTGGGCAAATCCTTGTGGCGTTTCGAAAGTCGTGGTTCTTTATTCCGCATCGTCGAGCCATCGCGTCGTGAATATCGGGTCATGCTTCATTCGTCCAACCACAACCTGAGTTTGGAACTTTTCGGCGTTTCTTCCTCGTTTCGAATCTCATCAACTTTGGTTACCTAATTCAAACTCACTATCAGTTAGAGTGACATTCATAACCTTGCTAGACTTCTTTCTATCACTGGAAAACTCGGCTCTCATGTGCCCAAATACTTGACACTCACGACACCTCACATGCTTAGGTACTTTCCTGGATCCTCCAGCTTCTCTTTTATCATTCTTACCCTTTCTAGACATACCAGAGTCACCTTGGGATTTCCCAAATTTTGCTTTCTTAGACTTAAAGAATTTTTTGAACTTCTTAATCATATAGGCAACGTCCTCATCTTTAACACTTTCATCAGAGGAGTCAGATTCATCATTCCTAGAGGTGTTCAAGGCAATAGACTTAAATTTAGCAGGTTTATCTAAGGTAAGTTCATAAGTTTGAAGGGATCCTACCAGTTTTTCAATTTTTATGGTGTCAATATCCTGACTCTCTTCAATAGCTGCAGCTTTAGGCCTGATAAGCTCAGGTAAGGATCTAAGAGTTTTTCTCACAAATTTTTAGTCAGGAATCCTTTCACCTAAGTTGAAACTAGAATTGATTATGTCATTTAGGCTCGCATAGAAGACATCAAAAGTCTCATCATCCCTCATTCTAATTTCTTCAAACCTAGTGGTCAACATTTGCAATTTAGAGTTTTTAACAGTCTGAGTTCCCTCATGTGTGGTCTGCAAAATATCAAAAACCTCTTTAGCTACCTCACACATGGATATTCTCCTAAATTCTTCCTAGGAGACTGCCATAAATAGGGCATGTAAGGCTTTGTTGTTCCAATTACACTCATCTTTCTCATTCCTAGTCCAGTCTGCTATGGGTGTGTGGGTGACTACTCTAGCTACGGTAGTAGATGGTTCTGACCATCCATTTAAAACACTCTTCCAAACATGCTCATCTATGGATTTTAAGAAAGCTCTCGTCCTAACTTTCCAATAAGCATAATTTGAGCCATCAAAGAATGGTGGGACATATAATGAACTACTCATCTAGACAAAAAATTAAGGCCAAGAATCGATTTTAGTCTCTGATACCAATTGAGAGTTTTGGGACACCCCAAAGTTCCACCTTACATGAGGAAAAGTCACTATTAAAAACAAACGCGTCACTTTTAATAGTTTCCAGATGATTAAACAAACAAGTCCAATTTTCCTATATTTGAATGCCCCAGACAAATATCGTAAAGTAAAACAAAATATAAAGACGAAGAAACCCAACGTGGGAAAAACTCCAGGACCAAGCCAATTATCTCCATTATAAGCAATTTTGATTATAGTTAGATTTATCAAGCTTCCTTGGCTAGATAACGCAAATCTACCCTGCTAACCCAAGATACAGCTACCTCCAGCAGCTTCAAGATCTTGATGCTTCTTCCAAATTGATACCCCAATAACTCCCCGTTCTTGTTAACTTCCTACGCTTGTAATCCAACCTTCTTCAACCTCCCCCAGCTCTGAATTTTCACAATTGAAAAAGTAATCCTTATGTCAAAGGATGCCAAGTGTTTGATTAGGAACAATTGATATTATCCTAATACGGGTTGTCGGATCTCAAGAAGAATATAAATTCAATCAATGGTGAATTTGGTTCTTGGATCTTCAAATCAAAGAATCAAGTATATGATATGTGAATGTCTTATGGCTCTTAAAAAAATAGATAACAACCACCCCATAATTTCTTGCATAGGCTCGGAATATAGGAGAATGATATGGGCCACGAAAAGTAGGTTAAAAACTGACTTAGGTCGCATTTTTGTCGTTGTCCTCTCGAGCGGGATTCAAGCGTTCTCCGCTCGATAGAAGGGCCGCTCGAGCATAACGCGAGCCAGTACATACTACCTTCAAGTTGCTTTGGCTGCGCTCGAGCGTGAAGTGAGCGGAGCTCCAGCGTAGGTCAAGACACTCGAGCGGGAGTCGAGTGTGAGGCGAACGTGATTTGTAACTTCCGAATTTCAGCCTTCTCTTTTCAATTCAACTCTAACCTACCTTTTCAATTATACAAAATTGCACCTAAGTCCTTGACTTTTACAAATGTTCAATTTAGTCATTTGTTCACAGAATTGCCAATTACAAAATTCTAACAAAGTGCATTGATGTTTCAGATTGCATAGCTCGACGGGCTTCTGATGTCATGAATGTCCTCTCTTAATTTGTCATTACAGCCTTTATTTTTCCGCAAAAGTTGAAATTCAGAAATTATTGTAATCGAGATCTATAATACAACTCTTTGTTAAATTTAGATGTGAAATTTCTGAATGTGGTTGTTTAAGTAATTAATAATATTTTGTACCATTTTTGGAGAATAAAGTGAAATTGAATTTGTTGGTTTAGTTCATGTTGTACCTAGTGTAGTTGAATTGAATTATATATCTGTTTTTATCTCGGGATCGAAAATTGTGTCCAAGAAAAATATTACCATCAAATACCAAAAGCTTGAAAATGACATTATTTTCTACCTTGAAATTTAAACCAATCAAATACAATTAAACGTATTTTCCAAGGAAAATAATATTTAGCCATTTCAATTCCTAGAAAAATATTTTCCTTCCCCCCATTTTTCATTTTTCCAATCGAATACAGCCTAAAAGAATGTCTAACTAACGTTTCTTTTTTTATTTTTGTGTAAAAAATTTGTTCGTCTAATCTTTTGTATTGTCAACGAAGTGTAGTTCTTCCATTTAAATCCTAGAATCTATTATTTCTTCATGCCAAAACAAAATTATTATTTTATTTAAATCAATATTTGCTGTTTTTACTTTTTATTGATCTTTTTCCTATTTATCCGTGTCAGTACATTATACTTTATCAATAAAATATACCAGTGCATCGCACGGGTGTCAACTAGTAACAAAAAAAAAAAAAAAAGTAGCTTGTTCCTTACATACAAAATCAAAAGCAAGTTACCTTAACTGATTCAATTAAATGAATGCAAAAGTTATAAATCTCGAAACTAAAAATAAATTTGGATTGATACTACAGTCACATGCATGAAAAAACCTTTCTTTGTATATAGTCAACTGTTGAATTTGTTTTGGGTAATTATTGGAGAATTTGATTTGGGTGATTTTGTGTTTTTAATTGGGAGATTTTATTTTATTTTTCAGAGAAAGTGTATTTCACAAATTAAATAAAAGCTATCATTTTAGGTTGGTGCATTTTTAGTCCAAAAAATAAACGTCATCAAGCTGTTACATCATTTTTCTATCGCATACATGAAATTTTCCGTCAAATTGTGGGTAACATATTAAAATGAGTGATGGATGGGTAAACGTTTGAATAGATGAGTGAACAATGAATAATTTTTTTTAGTTCAATGATCAATTATCAATTTAGAGTAGAGTTAAGTGAGCAGTGAGTAATATTTTTTAGTTTAGTGAGCAAGTAATAATTTAAGGTAAAGTTGAGTGAGTATTAATTTAATTATCTCCATTGTACATTCAAGTGACTAGATAGCTTTCATTTCAATAAAAATGTATCTTAGGGCTTTTTTATTTTTTAAAACTTTGATTATTAGCAAAAAAGAAAAATAACAATGTGGTTACTTTACATTCATCAACCAGATACGAATCGAGAAAATTTTTGATCACGATGAATTATCGAGTTTCAAAAGTCTCATATTTAGAATGTTTGATACATTGATTTGGAGGTCATCATTTGTTCGTAATTGTAAGTGAAGTTTATCTATCCTGATATGAAAACTCTGATGTTATAAAAACATAATATTTCATTAACTTTATATTTTTTTTCAATTTTGGATGTGATTGAACGTGATACAAGTATTCACAATTTCACATCACAAGTTTGCATAAAATAAATATTCTAAATTTTATCCTTCTCGAAGAAGAAAAAACAATAAAATCATTCGAAAATGTCTAGTACCTAGGTTTGTTTTTAGGTAAGAGGTATCAATGTAATTAACAAAAGTTGTGAGAACTATTAAAGTAAATGTTCGGAAAAAATACTAATTGGTGGTATGATATTGCCATAGTTAATAAAAATGTGGTGTCTCGTCTAAAAAATTCCAACTATTAGAAATATATTTTTACAATAATAAATAGATGTTAACTTAACTAATAGATATTGGATGAATTATACCATATCTACCATCAATAATATGAATGTGTTATTACTAAATTAGCTTGATCCTAGTGTGTCTCACATAAAATTAAATTATATATAGGAATTACGACCTTATGGTAATAATAGTTTAAATAATAATGTTACTTGTATATAATGGAGTTACATAATTATTTATATGCAGATGACGCGTCAAAGAGAGAGTGGTGATTTTTTTTATTTAATTAAATAAATTATGATTCAATCATCTCTCATCACATCACACCACGTGTATAAATATTGTTACGTAGATCATTATGTACATGTAGCACAATTGTAACTTAAATGTATGTCGATCGTTTATGGTCTTATCTAGTTATCTTTTCTCCCGTAAGCGAGCTTGTAATGATAAAATCATATAAAAAGAAATGATATATATTGTTAGGTAAAACTTAAAAGGCTAAAAGTCTAAAAGCTTTAGTTGCTACGAAAATTAGGTGTCGTCTCTTGTCGTCATAGACTGTTAGTTTGAAGTAAGTGAAATGTCTCACATTAAAGCCTAAAGGTCCAACCGATAAAGTCAGAAATGAAGAAAAGTTCATGATTTTCTTGATAAATACGGTAAGATCAATACTGTAGATCTCTTCAAAAAGATATAATAGTTTTAATTATTATTATTTTCTACTAATTATAATTAAATTAAGCCATTGTCTGGTTCACATTAAATTTTTTTCTTTTTTTTTTTACAGTATTCAATCTCAATCATCAATCAAAAGTTAAGCCCACAATATTTTACTTTTCAACCAAATCTCAACCATCTATTCTTCTAAAAATCACTATTCATTTCAAAAAAACTCTTTTTTAAACAATACCAAACACACTCTAACCCTCAATTGATTCAAAAAGTGGATTGTATTAATTAAGTTTTTGTTCTGTGACAAAAAGTCGAGCCTGGATACTGCAACACCTTCGTTAGGAGGTACTTCTATTTTGAAGTTGGGGAACTATTTTTGTCAAATTTTTAATAGGAATTGCTTAGCCCTATTTGATGCCCATTCTAAAGAGAGTGATTTTTTGATGTATAGTTGAAAGTATGAAAAGTTTTGACTTTACGTGCAGAATATTTTATTTTTATTTTTTTTCTAAAAAAAAAAAGAAATCAAACAAGGGCTTAATTTGACAAGCCGATATAAATTTAGCTGGAAGAGTGACGTCAACTCATTGTTCACCACACTCCCTTCTCCTGTTCTAGCTAGCAACATTGATTACACACAATAGGACGATAAGAACTAACGAACAATAACCTAATTTGAGTGAACCTAAAAACGCAACAACCAGTACTTGACCTAACAGGAAGTAGGAACATAGCCTCTTTTAGATATGGTATGAATCATGCTATAGGAATATAAAATTTTATATAAAGTTTTACACATATACACATAACTGCAATCTATTTAACAAAATCATCGTTTAAAAACAACAAAACATGCAATCAAATTCAGTTGTCTCAAAATGGTGTCCCCTTAGCTGTCTATCCAATTAAAATTGTATACGTATACATGGTAACAAACAAGATTTTAAATTTACACAAACGGTTACATTCAGACGTAACGATGTGCATAATTTTAATGTTAAAAGGATATCATTTTGGAATAGCAGATTTAAACTCACCAAAACATGCTATCTTTTCGTCAGTGCCTACGAAAGGCCACGGCAGAAAGGATAACGAGGAATATAAAAACGACTGATGCTATGAGAGAAGCCACCACCGCACCACTAACCCGCTGGCAAAAGTCACCGAATTGTTGGCAAATTGCTAGCCAATTGGTGTTGGAATTCCCATTATGCGCTAAGTACACAATGGCAGCTGAAGATGCTGCTCCAGCAGTGGTAAATCCCACCAACACCTATGAAAATCATAGATTCAAAAGATTCATTTCAAAGACTTATGAAAATGATATTAAGGTATTAAAAGAATAATGCTATTCTATCACATAGCGTACTATATAGGGTGTCACTCCCTCACATGGGAGGTGGGACCGCTCATTATGAGGACAGTTCCACACACTCATGTGAGGGTGTGGCACATTGTGACAAAATTTGGGTTGTAGAATAATATAATTCGTATTAAAAATATGTTGCATATAAACATATTTGGCAATCTCGACTAGTCAATTACTCCCTCGTCCCATAAAGATAGACTCGTTTTTTTTTTTTGTTTGTCCCAAATTATAAGACATTTTCCTTGTTGAGATTATAATTAATGTCTTTATTTTCTAATATATCTCAATCTAATATCCATTGTTAACAAATATGAACTATCAATTATTTAATGTAAGGGTATATTAGGTAAAATGTTAGTAAATTTATAGTTCCATCATAAAGTAATAATTATGTTTTCTTAATCTATGTGAAAATAGAAACAAGTCTATTTTTATGGGACGGAATTATTAATACACATCGAATATACTCTAGTCTTACGGTATCGAAGATGAGTGGTAGAAGCCTTGCTCCTGCTGCATGTGGACGAACGATGCAAACAATGGAGAAAGGCAACGAAAGAACAAGGTATCCAGTGACAATAGCATTTGACAAAGAACCTGCATATTAACAGCATAACATGTTTATCACCGTGCTAAACACGTACAAAATATAGTCCACATCAAGAGTAATTACGTTAAAGTTGGGAGATCGTCGTAGCTTGCTTGGAACTGAAAGAACTGCGTGAAGAAGGGAAGAGTTTGATCAGTAGTCCCCATCGTGATCTTGGCAGCTAAAGCAGCCACGAGTGCACAAATTCTGAGAACAAAGTCGAAGATGACAACGCCTCTTTTCGTCCCTCCATGTTGTGGAGTTGCCTTTGTGATAACATTGTAAGCTGCAGGAGCCTTTCCTTTGGCAGATTTGAACTCTGCAATGTTAAGTGGTGTTTCGTCAGTGCTCTTTGTTGAATCCATTGGAACTTTACAAAGAAGCTTGTGAATACAACTTTTTTGTTTTGAAATATGACGGAATAGAACTGATTGGGCCAAGAAATATATAGGCAAAGAAACAATATTGAGTTATTTACTCGAGAGGAATGGAGAAAATTGTATTGATATCCAATATACAAAACACAAAAAAATCACTGTTTTCTTGATCACAATTCTAACTAATATTTTCCTTTTTTGTAAAATGCCTTTGAAGAAGCCTCTTATTTTACGGAATGAAGAAGTCAACAATTTCAATTGATCAAAGATTATCGTCCATCATTTTTTACTTTTAAAAAAAAAAAATTGAACCTATGAAATATTATCACGTCTCTATTTATAAACAACCGTTTATAAATAGTTTACAAACTGAGACTTCGTCATCTATAACCACACCATTCCTGTCCAATGAAATATATTACATTTCGTATAATCAAGTGAATTCCAGGAAAAACACGCGAACAAGATTTTACCTCACAAAAGAATATACCTCTCTCAAGGAACCACAAAACTGTTTATACTTTACAGGCCGCGTTAATGAAGCCAATGATTATTTTACAAGTGTGGAAACTCCAAAAATCGGAAACGTCTACATTATATTTATGTGTATAAAACTAAGAATAGACAGACAACGTAAAATTGCTGCTTCACAGTCACTCACGAAAAGGACATGAGGCGATGAGAACAGTATGAACAACAGGTCCCTATGGCCGTAATCTCCATCCACGCTCAGCAATTGCTTTATGCACTCGGCTTGCTGCCTCTGCAGTGTCATTCAAAGGCGGATAACTCCAGCTTTCTGACATCTGAAAATCGAGAGAAAACCGCAATTGCATGAATAATGGATAGAACAAAATCCTACTATTCCCCACAGTTACTGATAATTTAATGCTAACATATTACATCAACATATGTTCACCTTCTACAACAATTCATTCTGATGTAGAGGTGGATCGAACAAAACTACAAATATTTTGATTTGTAAAATCAAACCAAGTTAATAACACAAAATCTGACATTCGACCTGCCTCTAGTTACGATGATATTTGGGACCCCAATCAGTAATTCTTCCCCAAAATATGATGATATTTTAGATATCAATTAGTAGCCCACCCCACAAATATAATAGATTTGAATTATCAAATGGTACACACCAAATATTGCAACATAATATGTGGACTTAAATAATACCAGTGTGCATGTGTAAAAGGTGCGCAAGCAGTGGCGGATCCAGACATTTTGTTCAGCACAGGCGGATATCAATAAAAAAATTCCAGCACGGGCGGACTTCAGTAAAATAACTGTATTTTTCAAAAAAAAAAGCCAAAAAATCCCACTAATTTTTTTTTTTTTTGGGGCAGATCCAGCTCGTGCTCGCCATGCTCTCGGTCCGCCCTTGTGCGCAAGCAGAAATTTTGGCAAAAAAATGCACAAGTTATTTGATAAGAAAAAAACATAATAGAGCTATAAAGATCATTTCCACAAGTGTAAGAGAACTTTGAATATTGCCTTATCAGAATCAGAAGAAATTTGAACTCAACCAATTTCCCTTCTATAGTTTTTTCTTTCCCCTTTATTTCACTTGTTGGACAAAGTTAATCTTCACCTTTCTTATCGACCATATTTTTTGTTACTATACCATTATACCAAAGGGCCATGCATACCTTTAACATACTATCTAAACAAAAGCTAGGGAAGATCACAGGACTGACTATTAACTGAATTTTTCAATTCGTGATCCTCAATTACAAACGAAAACTCATTTTGGATTTTCTTTTTGGGGGATAGGAGGCATTAAGCAACAGATGGCAAAACAGTTTTTTCCTCGATAAGGAAAAAAAGGGAACCAACTTTAAAATATATCATGTTACATATATCAAAACTTGCTCGAAGTTTTAATAGCACAAAAGAGTTTTTTAAGACAATTTTGAAAAAGCACGTTGCTCCAAATTTCATAGTCGGTAGAACTCATTTACTCCATAATATTAATTTATGGGAAGAGTATAATAATCACTTACATCCTCAAGACCTGTAAATGGTCGAACCAGGCCTCTTTCTCTCAGCTTCTTATGGAACTCCACGAACTTCCATGAACAGCGTTCAGCTCCAATCACATAAACAGGTTTCCTGTAATAAACCAAAGAGTTGATCGTATATTTGGCAACCCTGTTTTATAAAAAGGAAAAATCATCAATGGCTATTAAGGTATTGTACTCAAGCATACCCAGTGCTGCAAACTTCACTCAACATACTAACTGAATCAGCAGTAACTATAAAAGCATCTGCCCAAGCCAGATGTCCCATGTGTGGATTAGGTTCTGATAACAACAGGACAACATCCTCATTAATTGATTGTCCCAATTCATTCATAAATCATCTATCACGTTGAGGGGCTTTAACTGAAGTTACCTTCACCATCCCATATGTATATTTTCGAATGAGTTCCAAGTTCTTTCACTATAATGTTGGAGACCTGTCAATTAAAAGCCCAAAAATCATAAAACAGTACTATGCTGAAAAACAAAATTAAAGAAATTATTACAGTTAGAATAATAAAGTTGAATAACACTGCAACTTATTCTCACACCTTTTCAGGCGTCCTTCTTGAGAAAGATATCCTCACACTTCCACAGCTTGCGAGTACATTATGGAGTGAGGTTGTCAACTGCTTCGCAAGGTCCATGCTATATTTGCAGTACCCTATCAAATAGGAATATAACGTAAGTTGAGGCAGCTATTTCTCAACTGGAAAGACAGTTAGAAACTGAAATAGTTAAGGAATAAATTTGAAAAAGAGAGTGGAAGTTAAAAATGACAAACAAGCCCAATGAGTTCAGAACTTCATGAACTAAAGGTGAAATGGCAGGGTATCAACATCCCATACTCTTTGTTCAAGAAGCCATGCAGATAACCAAAAGCCATGTGTGATGGTTATCTCATAGCCACGGGCCAATGGTGGTGACTGGTGAATCCAGCCAAAAAATATATATCAAAAGGAAGTAAGGAACATATTTCGATTGGTCAAATGCAATTGGTCCACTGGAATTATGTTATAACGGAAGTTGAAAATTGCAATATCTATCATTTCTTGAATGTAATGGACAAAATAAACAAATGTAATGTACCTTAAAATCTACGAGAAATAAGGCGGGTGGGGGGGAGGGATATGAAAGATTGCAGACGCTTTTCAGATATTATGAAAGTTGAAGGATAACATCTTGCCATTAATCCTAAACATCAAAGAAACAATCAAGGTGATACAGATTTCTACTCTTAAGTGACAAGGCAGAAATTATTACATCATTAAAAGCCCCATTAACCATTTTCCAGTTCAAGATATTTATTATCCAACTAGAATATTTGCACAATTTAAACTATAGTTGAAAACATATGCCAGTTAAGAGGAGAGCAAATTTACATTACACAGGTAGAACAACAACAAACAAAAATGACAAGAATCCAACACCAAAATAGAGAAAGAACGGTTACTTGTAGGCCCTCCGATGTTGACTACGAGTAATGGTTTTGGTAAGGGTGCAAATTCATCATGCCATGCATTAGCTGCACTACGAAGGGAAGCAGAATCTACTTGATGAAGAGCTCCTACTGTGAGAACCTGAAGAACATACAGTGAAGATATGAAGCTATATAGAGTAAGAATTTAGTGCAGTAAAAGCTGATTTGATGTGAAAATATATAATATGAATACATACAACATGCCCAGCAGGAGGTTCACGAGGTGTCATATATCTCCTGAGAAACCGAGGAACCTGCTCCTGTGCATGAGGTGTCAAAGGGTAGTAATCATGCTGTGGGGCAATCACCATATCAAACCTATCCAAATGGGACCTTGGATGCTGAATCTGAAAAAGAAACAATGATAAATTGTCAAATTTTCCTTTTCCCTACAAAAAGTCGAGTCCAGACACAGCATACGACACTCTATCAAGGTACATAAACTGAAACAAGGAATCTTTTAATTCCAAAGGAAAACAAGTTTACAAATAAAATCAAGAATACATCATATCTTCCAGTCAAAAACACTAAAGATAAAAAGAACATCCTAAGACTCCTTAATATGTAGAAGCCAATTAAAAATGCAACAACTAGGTCTCTTCCACAGATTGTCGAGTGATACTTCGTTGTCTTAGAAACTTCTACAGTTTCTTTCTGTCTAAACTGTCCTTTCCTTGCATATAATGCTATATGTAGTTAAGAAGTAGACATTTTGAGATCCTTTTAAGGATCTCGGAAAACGAAATAATGTAACCGAAACGAATCACCCAACTTGAAAGTTAAAACCGATGAGAACAGAGGAGAGCAGGAACTCATGACTACTAACAAAAAAATGTTCTTATCAGATTTTGCCCAATATATTGAATTTCTAAAAGTATCGAGTGTTGATAAGCCATGGCAGGTTGGATGAGAGGGGAAAAATAGAATGAATGACAGAAATACTTTGTATGGCTGCATCACCACTCTCATAAGACCTTTTAATTATAAAGAAAAAAGTAAAATAAGGTTCTTGCTGATGTTGGAATACTAATGGTACATCACCAGAGCTTCCTCTTGCAATCATCTAACTGCTTCCATTAACAACCAGATTTATGTTTCCGATGCGTAATGACACCAAATAATAAGCATGACTTGCATATATCGGATTAAGTGACAAACCTGAACGACGAACACATTTTCAGATGCTAATCTTTTTATAGAGCTTGCAATTGAAATAGTATCTCTTCCAGATGCAACCACCAGTAATGGACCAGCCCTGAACAGAGTTTAAAATATCCAATTTTCAGATCAAAATTTCCATACACGTAAACATATCATCACTTAATTTAAGACTAAAGCACAAATTTATTTGCCAACATAAACATATTCACATTCAGATCCTTTCTTTAACCATATATATTTTGACTTCAATTGTTGATGAGGCCTAGTAAACCTTGAAAACAAAAAGGAATGAGTAAGTTTTTTCAGAGATAGCCTGAAATAGGTCTTCTGCATTCTTGATAGTTTTATATAACATAGACATAGCCCTTCCCCATGTACTTTTGAAATGTTTGTATCTTTAGAAGTTTCTATCAAACTTGTTTTTAGTTGTAATTGCTTAAATATGTTCATAATGCAATATATCAGATTTTTCTTTAAATTTCAAATGTCGACAATGTGACAAAGAGAACCCGTGATGCACTTTACTGATTATAATCAGGAGGGATATAATGAGATTCATAAATCACAAATCTTGATATATTGGAAGACAGAAGGGTTATAAAAGCAACATGAGATAGCTTCTTTGACATGGCTAGACAGTTTTGATAAAAGATAAAAATGGAGGATATTCTTGAAACAGACCTTCAACCATATTTACTTGATAACTTAAATATTGACTTGATATTATGTTTGCAAAATTAGGAAGAATTTAACAGCAAACTTGCACCATTGTCATGTATTCTCGATGTACAGGAGGCGAACCACCATCATCAAAAGTAAACTATTTCCTTTTCATATTTATTTAAAAGAGTGGGTCGTAACATTCATGTTTCTCAAATTTGGAAGGGAAAACTCTACACTTGAACTAGATATTTTTCTCATGTTCACAAAGTTTTGAAAAATATTAAAGATTGATATGGATCATACCCATGTAAGCACAATTTCTTACTTTAGCAAGTCATTTATATTGATAATTTATATCTTAGGTCCTTGTATTATTTTTGCAAACTTATAAACAGTCTGATTGCAAACATGTCCGTGTCACGTACTCAAGATGCACAGGAGTCAAACCACCAACCATCATCAATAGTTAACTAGTTCATTCATTGTTCTGAAAGCAGTAACAACATAATGTTCATACCTCTCTGATATAAACAAGATAGTTCTACATAAGAGATGCCTTGCTCGTCAATTCCAGAAATTTAGAGTGTATGGAGTTAAGAGAGAAGTCTTACTTATCAGAAGTTTCTTTAGCCATCCTTACAATATTTTTAACATCAGCTTCCAGTACAGATGACAGACCAGCAGAATGACCATTCTCCATTTGCACCAGATTCTTTCCTCCTCTAGTTACCAGAAATCGGGAATAACTATAAATCCAACTAATAATGTAATATAACTTTTTGTGGACGGAAACAGGAAGCCAGTGTAGCCATTCATTGATTCCTCCTCTTGGCCTCATAACCCGCTGTGTATGACAGGATAAACAACATGAGACAATCAGATTGAGATAACTCAATTAACGTCACAAGTATAACAACATCAGACAACTTAAGATGGAACTATCAGTATTGGTAGCAAACAAGATGCTGTGCAATTCAAACTGAATTTTCAATCAGATACCCTTCTGACTGGCTCGTAGATGTCACACCACATATATAGGGAAGGTGTTGAGAGTGACAGAGAGATATCAGGGTAGACCTTAACAAGAAAATGACAAATATAAAACAACTGATGCATGTCAAAAGAACATTAATTCTTTTCATACAAACTCTAATACTTTTTATAGAAACACCAAAAAAAAAAAAAAATCCTGTACAATTCTACTCTACCCAAGACAGTAGCGAGTACAAGCAAAACCAGCACAAAGAGTGAGCAACAAAAGATTCTAAGAGAATTCCAGGATGCTTACACCAAGAAAAAATATTCTATTGACACAAGAATGCTTCTTCTACACTGAGTTCTTGTTAGGTAACCTCCATCAAAATATTAAAGAAAAACCTCCCATATTTCCTGACCTTCCCAACTACATCTCTCTCATGCACAACCACAGTATCTCAATGATCTTTTCCAGCACAGAAACAACATAGAAATCCTTAAAAGTGCTCCTTGGCAACTATAAAAGAAGATGATTTCAAATTTCTTTAATTTTCTTTTCATTTTCCTATAAATGAATGCACTTCCCTAAATAAATATTTCATATATAACTTCCAGGAAAACCGTAAGTGCTTTGAGATCACTGGGAAACAGCTCCAAATTCATTCCGAATAAGACCTGGTGTTCTACAGTTGTTGCAATTCTACTAAAAAATGGCATGTCTTTCAATTCTTCTGGAAGCCTTAAAACACAAATTTAGCTCAATTCTAACCCTTAAAGCAGAACACAACAAATTGTGTGATCAATTTCCATTCTTAATCGCCATAGCCATGCAGAAAAACGGTTAACATCAACGCAAAACAGAAAAGTATATGAATATAATTCCCTAAAAACACTCCACCTGAATATGCACAATAAAATCATCCATAAAACCAATACATAATAAATCCAGTTCAAACTCTCCTAATATTCCACTGCATATGAACCAATTAAGCAAACCCCACGATGAATAATACATTAAAAGAACACATAATACATCATAAGTTCAATTCAAATTCTCCAATTCTCCTGCAATTAAACAAACCCTACAACAAAAAGGAATATAAAAAGGCGAATTCAGATTCAATGCTTACATAAAGAGTTTGCTTTTCCGACAGACCTAGGGCGCGTACCAAGCCAAGGCTCTGATTTTCTGAAGCCGGAAAACCATTACCAATGATGACGGCTCGCCGGATGACGCCATAAACCCCGCCTTCAAATATATCAGGTACTCCACCCATTGATGGCGGACTACCCGGTGGCTCTGGAAGCCTTATGGGCTTCATGAATATATATAAATACAAAATTGTTTATGTATGCTTACTTGTGGGAATTCAACTAAAACCCTAGGACCGATTTCCGATTGGGATTAATCGAAATTATATGTATATACGTAATTATGTACGTATAGTTGGACTACTAGTTGAGATTTTATGAGATGGTGCGCTGCCTTAGACAAGTGCTTGTGGGTTTAACTTTCTCCCATGGGATGACCCCCGCTCATACGAGAGTTGAGTCGCACTTTGTAGGCTCCACGCTCACGTGAGTGGGGATCATTTTCGAGTTGACCGTCGAGAAAAATTTAGTATAATTTTCTATCAAATACATGTGTTTTTTTATTGCTTTTGATGGGCAATAGAACAATTTCGTGCATAGACGGCCCTGTTTTTGGTCCTGTTCTCTTTTCTGTTTTGAGGTCGTTTTCTGTTTTTATTTTCAAAAACGTTAAAAATACGTTTTCTTTACCATTTTTGAAAATACTTTTTGAAAAGTAAAAAAAAAATTGTACACAAAATGTAAAACGTCCAAAATCTCGTTTTGGACTTTTTAAGTGTATTTCTACGGGTGGGCGTGGGTTGGGTTGGATCGATTTTTTGCCCAACCCGTACCCAACCTAATATGGTCGGATTGATAGAAAATTAACACAACTCAATCCAAATATGAGTTCAAACACAACAACCCAACCCAAATACGGTCGGGTTGGGTGGTTTGAGCTTTAGTCCAATTAACTAAAAATATTAAAAAATTAAAAAATTATGCTCATAAATCAACTATTAACTCAAATAAATTATGTACAATACAATAAGCTCAAATATAATAAATTGAATAATTTCTAATAAAACTAAAATATGTTCAAATCATATTTGAGTTTCATCCAAATTAAAAACGGGCTTAAGATTCTTGAAATTTAAAGGGTCTTATATTTTTAAAATTTTGATTGGGTTGAGTTGGGTTGGGTTAAAAACTCAACTCAACCCGACCCAATCCAACCCAACCCAACCAGAACTAAAAAAATTTTTTGAAACCCAACTCAACCCAATTTTCATCAAAACCCAACCCAAACCGATCGGGTTGGGTTGTGTTGGGCGGTTTTGGCGGGTTGGGTGGGTTAATGTCCACCCCTATGTATTTCAACAAAAAATATTCAAACGCGAAAAACGCGTTTTGATATTTATTTTTTTAAAGAATTATCCTAACTTAGAAATAAGCTTAATATATATATATATATATATATATATATATATATATATATATATATATATATATATAAAAGAATTATCCTAACTTGAAAAGAAGCATAAATAAAGTTTTATTGAATTCAATATCAACATTACAAAAAAAATTATGTGAGAATTCTTGTTATTATATTTCAAAAAATGGTTATTATATTTCAAAAAATATTTTGATAAATGGACTCTGGTAGTTTTGAAAGAATTTGCATTTTCTGGATTTCAATAAAATTAGAGCTTTCTCAAATCGCGAACCTGACCAAGCTGTGTTAATATAGAATATTAGTTGTCACATTAGTGTGTTACAAGTAACCATATTTTCAGTGTATTGTTAAAGGAAATTTGAGTTTGAGATAGTAGTATTCCGCAAGCAAATTAATTAAAAATAGTTTAAGTAATATTCTGCAAAATTTCACACAGAACGTATTTTCCAAGTTTTTTATTTTCAAAAACAGTTTTCAGAAATGACAAACCAAACGCATTTTTAGCAAATTTGAAAATAAAAATAATAACAGGAAATATAAAACATTTTCGAAAATGAAAATACAAAATAAAATACAAACAGAACACCACCTTATTGTTTGAAAAAAAATTTCTCTGTTTGGTAACACTATTTATTTTATAATCTGTTTATTTATGATTTTGAGATAAAAATTAGTAATTGAAAATTGGAGAGATAAAATATGTGTGGTCAAAAAATGATTTGAAAAATTGTGTTATTTATTAACAAGATTTTGATTTTTACCGAACGGAAGCTAAGGAAGTGTTTGGTAATACTGTAGTAGTTTTTAAATTGATTTTTTTGTTGTTTCTGCGATAATATGTATAGTTGAAAAGTGGAGAGAAAACTTGTATGATTAAAAAGTAATTTGAAAAATTGTATTATATATAAATTGATTTAATAATTACGTTACAAAACAGGGTGTTAGTTAAGTCATTGAATGAAAGTACGAAAGAGACAAGACGTGATGTGAATATACATTGCACTAGTAGAAAAGATGAAATTAGGTTCAAAAGATGCATAAACGGTAACTTGGGCATATGTGGCCTTGCAATCGCTCGATTTTAATGAATATGCATTTGTTCGAGTGATGCAATCTTTTGAGCACCAGTAGGTGCCATTTCGTCCAATCTATATATACTTTCGTGTATGATGATTCAACCAGTATATATAGGAATTGATAAGAAAGAAGTAGAATAACATCCACATATTCTACCAAAAAATACGATCAACTTCTACAATTTAAAACTCGATTTTTCGGTTGTTTCTTGTTCCTTTCTCCGAAATTCATTGTGCTTTATGTTTACCTAGTTAAAATGCTTGATTAATCCGTTAAAGTCATTTGCTTCAAACCATAAGCATCTCGATCGAGAAAGAGTAAATGTAATTTTAGGACAACGATTTTGAATCGTGTTTGGGCCTCTACTTTATCTCCCTTTTTGGTGTTTTTTCCAGTCATTTAAAGAATTTGTTGCATGTTTAGGATCTCTAATCCTACATTCAAGTGTTTGGTTCATGGTTCTTCAGTTGATGAACATTGATTTCATCTCCAACTCTCGCGAGTAAGTTTTTCTAACTGTAATCGCATCAAATTTACCTGAAGAACTAATCGAGGGGGATGCCGCTCTCCTTTAAGATTAGTAAGGGATGGCAAACAGGCCTCTCTAACGAGCCATGAGCTTGGGCACAAACCAATCACGAAGGGAGGATCGCTGGTGAAATGATGAGCAGCTCGTTGCTTGTGACAATTAACCAAACTCATAACTCGTTGCCACGAGATGGCACCCGGCTCATTGCCACAAGCCTGGATAGACGAGCCAAAAAGCCGCTCGGCTTGTCAGTTCGTAAATGTGACTGTGTTGGTCACATTGTTTGTTTTGTAACTTTTTTAAAACTGTCATGAACATCTATTCTTTTTTTCAATTTTCATTTATAAATTACAACATATTTTCATTTTAGTTCACACAAATTCTCTACTCTCTTCTATTATAATCTAATTCAATTCTCAATTTACTTATTTCAATTCAATTCAATTAATAATTTACTGCATAATACATAATACACATTTTATCTTTACATACTACAATTACACAATTTTTTTTTTATTATCTCAATTCTCGTACTACAAGCCAACAATCACACTTTTTTTTCAACATATAAAAGAATGGATGGTAGTCGTCGATTTGTTGAGAATTTGTTCGACTGTGAATCACCATTAATCCCACAATCTCACTTTCACAATGAATTTATCGATCAATGAAGTTTCAATTCCATAAGATATTCATGAGTATGAGGTAGTCATCTAATTGATTTGAATGACATTGAAGAAGATGTTGAATTCCTCGAAAATATACCCAATATTCCTGAAATGGTTAAAAAAAAAAAAGCAAAGTGCTAGGATCATTTTAAATTGGTTCTAGTGAGTCGTAAAACTAAGAGTATAAAGTAGTGTGCAAATATTGTGTACAACAGTTGGCATGGAAAAAGGATATAGATACTACACACCTCAACTGTTACTATCGTAAATGTATGACCAAACAAGGATGTTGAAGGAAACTAGAAAACCAAACACAACTGCAATTTGGTACGTCTAGTACTGGTAGTATATCTAAACTAAGCACATGAATGTATTTTGAGAAACAAGCTCGCATTGGAATGGTGAAATTCGTGGTCGGTGTGGAGTTACCACTAAGTATAGTGGACAATCATTACTTTACAGCTTACGCTAAAGAATATCTTCAACCGAGGTACGTTAAGATTAGTATAAACACCTTTCGTTCTAACTCTATAGAATGTTTTGTTAATATTAACAAAAAATTAATATCATATTTATATAAACATGATTGTATTATTTCCTTTACTTCTAATATATAGGAATGAATTAATAAAAAAAGTTACATAGCTGCAACCTCATACTACATGGATCCACTTTGAGTTATGCATAAAAAAAAAAAAAAATTGCTTTTAAAATAATAGAATTTCCTCATAATGCTAACAATATATTTAATGTTATATTACAAATTGTTAGAGAATTTCATGTGAAAGTAAAATTCGTTCTTTTACATTTGATGATGTTAGTGTGAAAAAACATGTTATTGATAAATTATGTAGGGTTGTTAATCCTGAATTTGGTGAATTTTTATTTCATGTTAGATGCATATATCACAATTTAAATTTAAATTTTCACAAGATGGAAAGTGATAGAATTAGGGATGCAATGTTTACGTAACAATTTCACCAAGTATGAAACAAACATTTGAATAAATATGTACATGTTATGGTCAATATGCTAAAAAAATTGTCACTGATGTAGGGCATAGATAAAACTCTACGTATTTATTTTTTAAATTATGTGAAAGTTATGAACGGATACTACAATGGTAGAACTATTAGAAATGATAATGGGTCCCATGTTAGTAGAAAATGATTAGGAAATTGCTTTTATAATTAAAAGTTTTGACAAGTTTTTATGATTCGATCAACATATTATCTGGGTATACTACCACACTAGTTCAAGATTTCTTGAACGTATTTTTGTTATTGCATAAACTTTTCATAAATACAGAAATGATTTTTTTTTTTTTTGATGTATTATTTTCAATGAAACTAAAATTTAGAAAATATTGAGAAGACTTACCTATGTTATTTCCTTTAGCATGTTTAATGGACTCGCTTTACAATTTAATATGTACTAAAACTATTATTTCAAAAATCAGTAGTTTGTTGAATTTTAACTCTCCTATAAAAAGCACGTTAGTCAACATGTGTGACTCATGTGCAACACGAGTAGGTGGAAATGTTAGTATACCTCCTCACGATCTCGTTCTTCTTCACTTAAAGAAGACGACGTAGAAACATTGGATCTTTGGAAAAAATTAGGGATACGCAAGACACTTCTTATAGTATGTCCCCTGTTTTTCATCAAACATCTGAATCAAGACCATCTATTCCATTGACAATACTCGAAGAGTTAAAAATCATTTTAAATAAGAGTTGATCAGGAACGTAGAACATGAAAATACACTACAATTTGATTTACTTGAATTTTGACGAATAAATGAACGAAGATATCAAATTGTTTCTGACATGTCAAATATTTACTAACACCCTCGTTTAGGATGGCAGCTTTAAAGTTTGTTTTTAGTACAGGTAAACAGACCTCTTGTTTTGTTTTTTGTTTTTTTAACTTTTAGTGTAGCTTCCTCAAAACATTATTTCCATATTTATTTGAAAATTGATTTTTAAATCATTTTCATACTGCGAAAGTATTTTTTTAAAGAAGTTATACTAAATAAGCCTAATCTGAAAGTTCTTCTAACTGACACAAGTACTTTTAAAAAATTTATCAAACATATGAAAAGCAAGTTTTGACTTCTCAAAAGCATCCCAAACATTCCTTTAAAAACGTAGTTTATCAATATCATGAGTTTAAATCCTAATTTTTCATTAAAAATGCTACTTGTACATAGATGTTACGAGATGGATGACCAAAAAATAATGTGGCGCCTCTGTAACTATTGATTTCTAAGTTGATGTAATGTGTGAAATAATATGATAATATAACCTTGCGTTGCATTGTCTCACATGAGTGTCAATATGTATTTACATGTAGCAAAGCTGATTTTTCATTTATAAACATTTTAAAAATCATAAATTAAAAAAAAAAGACAAAAACAAAAACAAGTTTTTTTGACGTGTGTAGCTTGTATTGGTGAATTATAACTTCGCATATAAAATGGGTTTTCCGCCTTTAATAACTTTCATTGTGACATTCCAATCTACCATATTTGTGCAATCAAATTCTTAACTATTAATTAATTTGAAATATTTCAAATCAAACTTCTAAAATTTTGAAACGACAGTGGAATAGTATTAGTGCGGATTACTCTTAAAAAGTTACAATTTTATTTGCCATTGTTGTAAAACTATCAAAATCATAACAACAATATAAGAGAGAAATGGAGAGAGCTTAGAGGAGATGGAGAGAATTCTCTCATTCAATGAATTGGCCAGTTTACAAATGAAATATAGGCTCTTATTTATATGGGCGGATAATGGCATAATCGTAATATGTATAATGGCATAATCGTAATATGTAAATTTTACAGGGGCATAATGATAATATTTCATTCAAACCTAATACCTAATTTCATTACATCATACCCATTATTTCATAACACTCTCCCTTGAATGACATATTACTCGCTTGCTCAATTGTCTGCCTCGTTAAAACCTTGCTAAGAAAACCCAGTGGGATAAAACTTGAGCGAAGGAAAAAGAGTACAGCTACTCCCCCTGATGTTGGCCATCATTAATCATTTAGTCTAATATCCAAAATGACATCAATGATAAGTAGTACAAATCATGTACTGAAATATGAAGTGCTTCAGTGCTGTCTCGTTAAAACCTTGTCAGTAAAACCCAATGAGACAAAATCTGAACGAAGGAAAAATAGTACAGCCGCTGCCTCGTTAAAACCTTGTCAGGAAAACCCTGTGGGACAAAACCTGGACGAAGGAAAAAGAGTACAGCATGATTCTCCCCCTGAAATGTGCAATCAAGTATTCATGAACCTTTTGAATAATGATATCATCTTTCATCTGGAATATGTATATATGAAAATCTTCTTGTGTGTAGCCGATATCATAACATTCTTCATAAGATGTGTATGATTTTCTTCATTTGTTGATATCATTTCAGTATAACAATGTGTTGCTGAATTATAGCTTGTTGATAGCTATGATGATGCCTCAAAATCCTTACTAGGAAAACCCTGTGGGACAAAACCTCAGCGAAGGGAAAAATAGTGCAGTATTCTCATTAATTTTCATCAATACGCCTCAACTGTTGCCTCATTAAAAACCTTGCTAGGAAAACCTTGTGGGACAAAACCTCAGCTAAGGGAAAAAGAGTGCAACGCGTATTTATTCATTTTCATGGAATATCACAAGTATATTGATGCAATCTCGTATCTTTTCATCAAACATATCATTCATGATGAGCTTTATATAAATCATTCATAGCTCATTTATGATGTCATAACATGCTATATTAAGCAATGTTGTACTAATTTATCGATTGCATCTTTCACTTCTGGTGAATAATCAAATTTAGAATTCACTTCTGGTGAATAATTAAACATATTCATTTTCATATTCACTTCTAGTGAATAATCAATTTCCCAGATGTCATAAACGGTACACTCTAATTTTACTTTCAACATATTATATCATGGAGTCATTTGTATCATTCTATAGTGATACTAATCTGAGCATATTGAATCTTTCAATGATTTATACATGTATGTTCTTGCACTTTATAAACTGTAATCTCTAATTTGCAGGAGCATAATCAATCATTGAAATAGATATCAATTTTGACATATAATCTACAATTATTTTACTTGAAATCCCAACGTACCGCAATCAACTGGTAAATCAAAGAATACTCTCAAAGTACCAAGATGAGAATCATACATTTTGATCTCACTCATTGGTATATCAAAGAGCTCAAGCTAGTGATTTAGACTATAGTCTATCCACCATATGTCATGCCAGTTCAATGAAAAATTTTGCGCGCAACGAGTCGTCTTTTACGACTGTGTAATATTTTTCATTTGTACATATAATTACTGGCTTTACACATTTAAGCATTTGGACTTCAGGTCCTTGAACAATAATCCATACATTGGGATTATATACTTGGCCAAAGTATTATAATTTCATCAACCTCATTTTCATAAGAGGGTATGCAGTCGACTTATTTATCGATTCCATCTCAATATAACATAGAGAGATCTCTTTATATGTTCTATCATCAGGTACCTGAGTTTTTTACATTTAATTATGTCCCTTTTACTCACCATGAGTATTTAGCCTCAAAGGGATCATCTCAATCATTCAAGAGATATTTATTTTTGGAATCGATAGTGATGTGATCCGGACCAGGCATCGAAGGGCGAGGTCGAGTCATCGGCAATATGATAGTGATCTACGTGCAAAACGGAGCAAGTTCCGTGTTGGAATCGAGCCGAGAAGAGGAAAGAATCAAGCCGAGCCGAGCACAGGGAATTGTTTATGCAGAAAAGGCCTTACGGCCGTAAGGGAAATTATTCACGGCCGTAATACATACAATCACGGCCGTAATCAATTGACGAGGAAAAATGAAGATTTGCTGCAGAACGAGGCTTACGGCCGTAAGCCTGGAAGTTACGGCCGTAACATTCAAAAAGAGCAACTTCACGGCCGTAAGAAATTCGTCACGGCCGTAACTAATATCACAATTTGATCAGAAAGGCCTTTACGGCCGTAAGAAGGTTTGTCACGGCCGTAAGAGACGCAACGCCAGATTTTCCGGGGATTGTCAATTAATTTATTTCCTTTTATTATTTTAGGTTATTTTCCTATTTTAGAATTTTAGCATAATTAGAATTCTAGGTTTTCTTGTTTATTTATATTTCTTTTCATCATTGTAAACATCAGACAAGTTTGAGTTGATTAATAAAATTTGTGAGAGGATTCTCCAAAATTGAGAGGTTGAGTTTATTCCCTTTTTCTTGAACTTATCAAAGATCCGATCTTTATGGCGTTCTTCCAGCAAACTTATCAAATATTCGCAAGAGTATTTGTGGCGTTTCCAAATTCGATACTTATCAAGGAAACTGACAAGTCCTTGTGGCGTTCACCAATCTTGGTTCTTCAATCCGCATCGTCATAAATTGCGTCGTGATTGTCGGGTCAAGGCTTTACCGTCGTTCTATCCTTATTTTTCGTTGTTTGTCTTGTGTTGATCTGATTTAGATCTTTCCTAGGTTTTAATTATCGTTATTCCGCGTGTTCGACGAGATTCCCCGACCGGGATCTTATCAGATAGTCATTACGCTTCAGGCATATTTTCCCCATAATGTTCACAAATATTATATTATATCAATTGGCTAAAATGCCATAACACATGTCATCCTTTTAGGGATATAATTTCAATCATATATCTAAGTGCACTTTGGTGGAGCTTTGGTGGATTGTATACATATCGCACTTTTACAAATCATAAAGCTTCTTGAGCTAATCCCTGTTTGACATAGAATATTGTTGTATGATAAACAATTTCTGAATAAGTTATTCTCATAGAAAATAATTTGAAACTTTTGATAATCTAACCGTTTATTATAGAACTTCTGGTTCAATACGGTTTTATTTCATTTCTATGTATGAATATTTGATTCAATACAATATCGCTAAACTTCTGGTTCAATATAATGTATATTTCATTTATGAGCTTCTGGTTCATACTATATACATATTTCACTTGTACGTATGAACTTCTGGTTCAGCAAGATATTTCACTTGTACATATGTATGAACTTCTGGTTCAATACAATATTCATTTCATCAGTACGTATTTCTATACATTTCAAATCAGTAAACATTTATTACTTTTAGTATACCGGAAAAATCAGGTACAATATCCAAGGAAATATCTCATGATCTCAATCTTGTCGCCAAATCTTCCCTTATATCGAAAAAGGTAATGACACATTATCTCATTGTTTCCACATTTTCAATAATTTATTCCATTATTTCTTGATGGAATCGATATCACTGACACGAGAAAAATCGCTCTTTTACGCGTTGAATAATGCATTTAAATAGATGATTTGGGAAGAAGGCTAGATCCATCAAAAATGGATATCATACTTTCAAATATTCGCAAATATTATTCCAATCTTCCGGTAAATGATTTGAGAAAAATTTATCGAATTAGGCTCGAAAGATTGAGGTTGCTGATGGATCATGACATCCCAGAAGATGTTCGCTGGTTGATCGAAGCAAAAGTTAGATTAGCTGGTGAGTTACCAGATTCATTTTCTAAGCATAAGCCTGGCTTAGGTAAGAGTACTTTTGCAAAGAAGCGATGAGCAAAAAGATTAAATAGTTGCTACAAATGTGCTCGATGGACATGTGATACCCGTTGTAAATCAATAGGATATTCATCCATAAATCGAGATGATAAGATAGACTTCATTAAGGGTGGACTGAGTAAGGAGTCATTGGATGACATCCGATTGACTCTTGCGACGCACCCTAGTGGGTATGTGCAGCGTGAGCTACTATCTTTATGGGCTAAACTCATCGGCGATAAAGAGCGTTATAGTCTCAAAAATATAATAGCAAAAAATCATGTTTGCCAGGCTGTTATAAACAATGATGTTTTGGCTATGCAGCATTAATACAAGGTAAATCATTTGATATATATGCACATATAAAATATTTTTCTGTTTCCTTTCACGAGTTTTGATAAAGGCTGGTTAAAAATATTAAATCACCGAAAGGTGAGTAGGGTGATTTTGTCAAAAGTAAATATTCACTTTTTCGAAATACGAGAAGTAAATAATGAAGTTTTTCAAGTTTAAAAATCCAATGATTTTCACAGTTTATGCATCCCAAAATATCATTTTCTCATAAGTTTTTCCTTCCTTATTCTCTCAAAGATGGAAGGATCAAAACTTCGACAAATCAAAACTATATGTATATTTTGTGGATCAAAAGTAGGGAAAGGTTTTGGGTATCTAGAAGCTGCAGTGGATCTTGGAAAGAAATTGGGAGAGAAATGTATCACTCTTGTGTATGGAGGAAGTAGCAGTGGATTGATGTGTTGTGTTTCAAAATCCGCTCAAGCAAAGAAAGCAAGAGTAATAGGTGTTATACCTACTCCTTTAGCTGATATCGCAGGCAAAACACGAGGGCATGAAGTACAAAACTTATCTATCCATGAACGCATAACTTGCATGTTATATGGTTCTGACGCCTTCATAGTCCTGCCTGGAGGTTTTGGTACTCTAGAAGAAATCTTTAATGTTACCTCATGGGCTCAACTAGATCTCCATACTAAGCCTATTGGGCTTTTAAATATTAATAATTACTTTGATGGTTTGTTAACATTTCTTGATTATGCTGTGGAACAGGGATTCATCTCTCCATTTTCTAGGAGAATCCTCATTTCTGCTCCTACTATCGAGGAACTGCTGGATAAGTTGCAATCATATATTCCAATACAAGATCCAGCAGGAGTTAAGATAGATTGGTCGCAAGGAAGGGAAATCAAGAGAAAATGGAGTCCGATTAATGTAAATTTATCTTTGTGAACCCTAGAATAGGTGGTGGTAGAGTACGGAGTATTCTCGCTCTTGAGACACACCATAAATTTCTAGGATTTTATCAATGTTTTAATCTTGTGTACCTCAAAGATTTAAAGTGGTAGAGTATGGAGTATTATTACTCGTGAAACACACATTTTTCTTTATTTCCTCAAAAGATCAGAGGTGGTAGGATACAGCTATTCCCGAAACACATCTCTAATTTTGAGGATCATAAATGTTTTCCCCTTTTGTATTTTGCATGTATGACTCGTTTATGCTTCTTCAGGAGCAATAATAATATCATTTCAGTATGTTTAGATGATAATTTTTTACTTCTTCTGGAGTAAATATGTATTTCTTCTGAAATACATAAGTGCTCGTGCAAGAACTTTTCCAGACACTTATCATCTAATATTCATCTCATAATACTGATGAGATTATTTTCACATTAGCTATGTCCGTGCTATCATGTGATATTATCTTATCATACATCAACATTCTCTTATTGAATAATTTATTTTCATCCACCCTTTCAAATACAGATATTGGTAACTTTTGGTACCATTGGATGAAATATTTTATCGACATTTACCAACTTTTTGGTAATGATAACTTCTGGTATCATTTTAGTATTGATAACTTCTGGTATCATTTAATGAAGTATCAAATAACAATAATATTGTATATATAATAATATTGGGGTTATACCACCACGTATATATGTTGACAACAACCTCTAATATGTTAGAATTAGCCAACAACTGAGGTGTTTGTAAAATATTCCATGTATTCAATTGATAGGCCGATCATATAGGCGGTGACATGATATAATTAAAACTGGTAAAGCCAACCATGTAGGTGGTAAAACCAACCATGTCGGTGGCAGCATAATATAATTCAATTGATAGATCGACCATATAGGCAGTGACATGATATAATTAAAACTGGTAAAGCCAACCATGTAGGTGGTAAAACCAACCATGTAGATGTCAGCATAATATAATTAAAACTTTTGTTAACTCAGTTGGTTAGAATCTCGTGCTGATAACGTGTTGTAAAACTATCAAAATCATAACAACGATATAAGAGAGAAATGGAGAGAGCTTAGAGGAGATGGAGAGAATTCTCTCATTCAATGAATTGGTCAGTTGACAAATGAAATATATGCCCTTATTTATAGGGGCGGATAATGACATAATCGTAATATGTATAATGACACAATCGTAATATGTAAATTTTACAGGAGTATAATGGTAATATTTCATTCAAACCTAATACCTAATTTCATTACATCATACCCATTATTTCATAACAGCCATTATTATTTTGTTATCAATATAATGAAAAAATGTCTAATGACTTGAAACGTATGGAGTTGTTTTTGTTTCGTCGACTTTCATTTATATTTATTATATTTCAAATTATTATTTACTTTATATTTTAAATTTAAGCACCAATTAGTGTTTATTAATATATAATCATCCGTTTGGTAACACTATTTGGTTTATAAATTATTTTATTTATATTTTTGAGGTAAAAAATTATGAATTGAAGAGAAAATATATGTGATTTAAAAGTAATTTGAGAAAGTGTAATTTATAAACGTGTTTATAAACCATTTTTTGGTTTTCACCGAACACATGCCAAATTAAAAAAGTAGAATCCAATCAGGGGCACAAGTCCTTCCCTTGCCAAGTACGGATGAATGAACGTTATTCATATCTGTTCACGGATTCAAGCACATGCAAACTTTACAACTAATTCATTCCTTTCGATATATTTTTTAAATTACACATTAGTTAGTAGCAAAATTATTCTGTATTCCAAACAATAGACCGCAACATATTTCCCAAAATATATACATAATAAATGAAGAAACTGGCAACTATAATACAGTCGATGTTATCATGTTTCTCCATTACATAACTTTCACTTGCACTGGCAAAATATGAACCAACTTAATCATTTAAAATGAACAAAACTATTCAAAATACCCAACCGTGAGCAAATGCCGATTCATCTGCATAACTTAAGATACATCAAGTAGAATCATTCCTCGTACCTCAGACAAGACTATTTTGATCTACAGGACGGTAGAGTGATGCCCCCACAAGCAGCTGCGATTATAATGTACAGTAGTATGACAATCAAGCATGTCAACAGGGCTCTGTCATGAATGAAAGTCGGATTTCAACGTCCAAAAATAGAAGGAGAATTAAGGCTTTAAGGTAGACATTCAAGAAATTGTAAGATGAACTGGATAGTTGTGAATAGTATTATTAAGGAAAAGACAAAAGATGCTAACAGTACTATTGAGCTCTATCCAATAATGTATACTAAACATGCTCTCACCAGACTAGTTCACTCATTTTAACGAGTAAAATGTTAGCCCCTGTTTGATACCATTTAAATTCTAGATTTTAATCTAAGTCAAAGTTAACAATCAAACTCAATCACATATTTCACGGGACCCACAACTTTTCAATCACACATTTCGTCAACTTTTATCACATTTTACTAAGAATATGATTTTAATCTCAACCAAACAGGTGCTTAATCTTGTACTTAAAATTATTCCTCAAAAGTACTGAAGAGCAGAAATCAGTGAACAGATTCAATCAAAAAGGTCAAGTCCTATGACAATTGTGCATATACAAATACAATACATTCTGAATAAGCAGGGATGTCTGAATTATTACATTCAGCAATGCCAGCCATGAATGTCTGATCATTTCCAACTATCACTATTATTTTCCCTGAGTTGTTTATGCAGTCAAGTAATAGGTCTAATAAGTCTTGATGTGGGGTGGGGGGGGGGGGGGCAACTGACACCAAACAAGTGGACTATCCTGCTAAATCTCCCCGCAAACTATTGACCGAACCCTCAAAGTTTGTATTTATCCAGCTATGGTGAAAAACAATTACATATCTTAATCATATCAATTGTCTCATCTGTTTGTCATTTAAAGCTCTACTAGGTTGTCCGCAAATCTTGTGCAGGAAATTAGTTCACTAGACTATAAAAAAGATATGAAATGTAAATCCAGTTATCACAGCTTGGGTGATCAAGTTCACAAAAGTAAATTCTCCAAAATACAAGATTATAGTGAATGTTTGAAGCTACACACGTTTTCATAGCACAATATAGCTCTGGCAATTGCTATTTTGTTGCTTTCACAAACTTTACAGTTTTTAAAGACCACTATTGAGCTCTTAACCGTCAACTTAAGTAGAAAGGCTATTAAAATACTTACAAGAGCTTGGCATTTTTCATCCACAGAGCTCGACGAAGGCGCTTCGACTGTTTCTTGAAGTGAAATGCACTATCTTGCATGGTTGATGTTTTGTCAACAAGAAGCTCAATCCGGTCACCTCTTTCTAATATCTTGTCAATGTTATCCACCATAATTGTGCGTACCTGAAGACAGTGTTTCAGGTGTCAGGTTCATAGTAGTAGGAAAAGAACAAGCAAGCTCATAAAATCAACACTATCATACGAATGATAGAACTCCTAAGGCGCCTTGAATTGTAGCATTACTCCAATATTTTAACATGTTTAACCATAATTTTAGATATACGACTTTGTCAAAAATGATAGAAACAACACAGATTAGATGCACTGTAACATGATTACTGCTCAGAACAAATACGCATATCGTTTATAGCAAAGGAGCTGAGGATTCTTGTTGAGCCCCCCCCCCCCCCCCCCAACAAAAAAAAAAAGGAAAGGAAAACTGAGGCATCTCAATTCACTTCACCAACGTAATGTAAAAGAGTCTTTATCTCCATTTTAATTTTATGTTCACTGGCTTATACTTCTCTTATCAGTTGAGTCCTAGCCCTAACCATTTTAAAATTTTAGACAGTTGCTCTCACTGGTCCAGGGAATAGATTAGGGACTCTGGCTTATACTTTTTATAGGCAAGAATTTCTTAAATATGAGCTAGGTATTTCATAATGTAAATTTAGGTTTTAACATTCAAAAGAATACAGGCATATCAGACAAAACATGACAAAAGATAACAAAATGATTATTCCGTATTATTTAATTGATGGAAAAGACAGCATCAGATAAGTAAAAAGTATCAACCTCCAAAACATGGCAAAACCTTCAAGAAAAAGAAATGCTGATAATCACAGATGGCCACATAAAACTTAAAGCAAACTTCGAGAACTAAACAGCCCACACAAATGCAGCAAAAACCAAGAAATATAGAGTATTATTTATTACAATATACATTGATCTTCCCAATGAATCATATAATTAAAATTTTATACGTAAATATTTTTATGACATAACCAGCATCATACACATGGTACAGAAAATATAAAAAGAGTAAATGGAAAACAATCTTTCAAGCCATAATAAAGTGAACTTCATTTTTGGTCCTGTTTAATTTCTATATTTTGGGAGTCCGGTAAAGGTGACAAAGTAATCTTGCCTCGCTAACTTCTCCTCTGACACGGTTGAGTGTGTCTGCACTAGGATTACTTGAGAAAAACTCCATTTGCTGATGCAATACCCGTGAGAATTCATCATTCATAGCGTAAGCAGGAGCATAAGGAGCCACTCTTCCGTAGTTTTTCATGAATCGCATCTGAATATCCTCCAAATATGAGAATGGGATTCTCCCTAGTTAAAATTGTCAAAATAAAATAAAATAAATAAATAAATCTCAAAGCCTCCATATAGCAAATAGACATAAAAATAGAGTCTAAACATCTCAAAGACTCCATATAGCAAATAGACGTACAAATAGAGCTCAGGACAGACAAGATGGGAGAAAATGAGATCCTAAAAGCATATACAGAACTCGGAAGGAATAAAAATATTGAGTACTTCATAGTCTAAAAGTACGAAAAGAGAAGTATGGTATACCAATGCAAAGTAATGCAGTCATAACTTTCACCTATGATTCGGGAAAAGAAGTTATTAACGGAATGAGGATACTCTATCAGAAGTCCAATTAATTCCCTTCAGTCCTTGACCCGTACTTATGTCTGAATGTAGGCTTCTGCTTATTGATCTCGTGTACAAATGAACAGAAAAATCTGGAAAAATCCAAAGACCTATGCCTCCTACAGGAATTACGAAAATTGGGCAAATTGTGCTTATAACATCTTCTACAAACCAATCTATATTGAATAAATTTTGCCATAAATCAATGTGAATATTCTTAGTATGTGTGTGTATATATAGTGGTTAAAGCCACGTTCTTTATAAGAATGTGTATACAAGAACGACAAAGGAAAAGATGCAAGAGAGTTGTTATAACACAAAAATTCAAGTTTAGGGACTCATTTGAGATTTTGAGTGTTAACCCATATTTAGGACTTATTTGTTAAATAAATGCTTGGTCAAACCTTCTTATTTTCATTCAAGGAAGAGAATTTATGGTTGACAAACATGGTGCAAGTGTGAATGCATGAGTAATTGGAGATTTATCGAGAATGCTTCATTCACATGAGAACAGGAGCAATTCTTGCTTTTTCCAAATTATGTGGTCAAGTTTCACATATTTCAAGGAGGAACTACGCCCATTTGATACAATAATTGGCACCATCTTAGTAGTTGACTAGTTGTCCTATTTAAACCCCCTTCACATTCACACAATTCACTTCATGCATTGTCCTTTCTTCCAACTGTCTTACACGTACACACACATTCTTTACACATATCTCTATACAAATATAAGATTAGCACCCACTTTTATGCAATATAAATTATCAATCAAGTAATCACGGATACATGTACGACGTGGTCAAACAAGCTTTATTCCATTTCCTATTACGTTCCTCTTTTTCTAATAGATGGCGAGTGGACAAGGTCAAACTAGCCGAACTGAGAGACATATTCATTTTACTTGACTGCATAGGAATTACAAAAGAAACCCAAATCATGGTCTGCTACAGCACCTAGATGCCATGGAAAAGATTTACCAAGGGGCTAGGGCGAATGGGTATAAGTTTCATAGAGATGAGATTGTATAGCCCCTTGATCGAACGCCCCCCTCCTTACTTGAAGTTTATCAAAGCAATCGAAGACAATCTCACAAGGATGCCTTCTGCTTTATCTTGACTGAAGTCAGGAGTTGTGTGGAAACCCTATAAATTGGGTCTTTCTATTCGTAAGTCATAGGCACAAAGCTTATAGGACTTCAAAGAAATTTGCATGTAAAAGAAAAACTCTCGAGAAAATAGAGTTACTCCTTTGAAATTCTGTTATCAACCTTAAAATTTATAACATCCATCAACGATGAAAAGCTAAATTAGTAAAAAAAACTGCGTAGCAGCACATTATTCGTACTCACAGGAAAAACTAAAAATGACCATCAACAACAGCAAGATCAAGCCTTAATACACTAAACCGTAAGCAAACATCCAACAAACGTACATTAACACATAGCTATACAGATACATAGAGCTAAAATCTCATATTCCATTTTTATTTAGAATATTGCTTACTTCCGAATGTGTCGTTGGCCATACAGAGGAATGTGAGTCCGTCCGATCTAAGGATGTGGAATATGTACCGATCCTGGGAGAAGCATAGCCTCGACTCCTCCTGCTCCGTCTCCGACAGCTTCTCCAGTATTCGCCGCGCCAAAGCCGGTGCGTTCCCCGTCACCGCGCTGAACTCCGAAAGCACCGTTGTTCCACGCGCCACCACCCCATACAGTATCGCCATCAAAATAAAGTGAATAGTTATAGTGGAAATCGAGCTTGCATAAATTGCAAATTATACACTCGATTAGGTTTATTAGTTTGATTTTTATTGATAACTAGATCTTCTTCCCCAAGGGAGGGGACGCCGGGACGGGGTGGACGAAAATTGAACTGAAAGAAGACAGAAGAGTCTTGGGTGTCACGCGGCACAAGCCAGAAAATCCGTCCAATGCAGGTTTGATAGCGTGACAGTACCTTACGTGAATGTTTGTCTAATTACATTTTAAAATAAATAATTTTGCTATTGCCTCAACAAATTTGACTGCAATTAGGTTACTAAACTAAGCCCTAAAATTTTAATGTGTCAAAGTGAACAATTCATCACAATCTCATATATATGTATATATATTTTTAAATTCATACATTTTCAAGTTTCAATCATACGTTCCATCAACTTTTATCAAAATTTATTAAAAATTAATTTTAATCTAGACCAAACTGGGGCTAAATTTGCACAATTGGCAACCTACCTTCAATTCAATGATAGTTAAAACACTACTTTTGGGTGTCAATAAAATTTGATATTGTATTTGTTTTGCACCGATCACGTTGTTAACAATTAAAAAGAGATTAAACAATGTGTAAGAGAAAAACCTCTTAAAACAAAGCTTTAACAATGGGTATCTATTAGAAAGATTTAATTTTGCTCTATAACCGCCTTTAACTTTCTACAAAAGAGAGGTCACCGCTACTAATTAGTTGTATTGTCTCACTCAAATTTCACCCAAAAAGTTGCATAGACTAAAATTACAGAAATGACCAGAAACAAGGATAAGAAAAGGAAGGAAACGACTAAGGTAAGGGTAAGAAAATTCAACCCGAAAATGAAGACACTCAACTACTTATATGACACAATTCATTTAGAGGCATCCAACAACCCATATTTTTCAACATGTTGTCAATCAATCATTCAAACCAATTAAAAACATAAGCATGTTTGTAAAACACGCCTCTGAAAAGCCTATATCCTTCATCAGAAATAAGTGAATGTGGGTCGGAGTTATGGCCCAATTCTATAGAAAAAATTGAAACAATATACTGGAAAATTAGACCTTGTTAAAATAAGGGAAATTTACACAATTACCTTATTGTAATGGACGGTAATTGAAAATTATGTAATATTAATACAATTTGTAACACTACACAACTTCAGTTATCTTTTTTAGATAAATATGGTTTATTGGGAAGAGAGAATGTTATGATAATTAATTTCATGTCAAAGGGTTCAAATTTTAATATTGAATTTTTCGCCCCCTGCGGCATTAAGATCCGATCTTAGTCAGCCTTCCAATTCCGATTTGTTTGCAAATATGAAAGGAACAACAGATTTAAAGAAACCAAAACGAAATGCAACAAACAACACAAAGCATACAGGAATCCTTCCCAACTTTTATTGCCTCAATAAAAGAACACTCACGTTTTTGCAATGAACACAACAATGGCACTATTTCTCTCTATGTGCCTTTGTGACTCTTGCCCAAGATATACAAAATTCATTTGCAGTTGATACCCCCAACTGCTAGGGTCAGATTTCAAGTTTCCTACCAAGAAAACCACCCAAAACTGGCCATGTAACTGCCATACATGTGCTAATCCGAATTTCCATGTCAAAGCCTTTGACATGTGCCAAGTAACTGCCACACTGGAACATGAAGTCATCCAACTCCAACTTGTTGCCTTGCTAGTGAATTCGAGTTTGCATACAACCAAGAGTCGATTTGAAGGTAAACACCGCAACCTGCCGAAGCATGCCGAGATCCTCCCATACCATGCCTATCTGCCCAATGAACTTGCCATGCACAACAAGGCGGCACGGTACGGGAGGATCTCAGATATCTGCCCAACGAACTTGTGCATGGTAAGGTCATTGGGCAGATAGGCATGGTACGGGAGGATCTCGGCAGGTTGTGGTGTTTGCCTTCGGCTTGACTTTTGATTGCATGCAAACTCGGATTCACTGGGAAGGCAGCAAGTTGGAGCTGGCTGACTTCATGTTCCAGTGTGACAGTTACTTGGCACATGTCGAAGGCTTTAACATGGAAATTCAGATTAGCACATGTATGGCAGTTACATGGGCGGTTTTGGATTGTTTTCTTGGTAGGAAACTTGAAATCTAACCCTAGCAGTTGGGGGTTTCAACTGCAAATGAATTTTGTATATCTTGGGAAAGAGTCACAAAGGCACATAGAGAGAAACAGTGCAATTGTTGTGTTCCTTGCAAAAACGTGAGTATTCTTTTATTGAGGCAATAAAAGTTGGGAAGGATTCCAGTATGCTTTGTGTTATTTGTTGCATTTCGTTTTGGTTCCTTTAAATCTGTTGTTCCTTTCATAGTTGCAAACAAATCGGGTATTGGAAGGATGACTAAGATCGGATCTTAGTGTCGCAGGGGGCGAAAAATTCAGTATTAAAATTTGAACCCTTTGACAATTGGTATCAGAGCCCGGTTTAGGGTTGAACGGGTAGTTGTTGTAAAAGATGGCAGAATAGGATGTGGGTGTTCGACTGGGAAGGCTGGAAGATTTCGTTGGTGGCCCTATGACTGACGATGCGGTTAATCTTCTAGTGCAAGCACATAATCAGCATGTTCTTCTCGTTGAATTGCGTGCCCAATTCGATGCTTTCACAAACGAAATGAATGTCAACCAGATGTCCATGTTGAAGGATCTGATGGACGTGTCAGACAACATGAAACTACGTTTTGAGGACATGGAACGCGAATTAAATTTGATCAAGTGGGCTGTGGCGAGTCCAGTTGGTGCAAAGGACCCGATGGCTTCAAAAATTCGTGTGCCTGAGCCTAAAGCATTTTCTGGTGCCCGGAATGCTAAGGAATTGGAGAATTTTCTGTGGGATATGGAGCAGTACTTCAAGACTGCACATGCTCCTACAGAAGAGAAGGTGACTTTGCTTCCATGTACTTAACAGGAGATGCGAAGCTTTGGTGGCGTATTAGGCTGAGGGATGATGAAAGTGTGGGAAGACCTCGGATTGAAACGTGGGAAACGTTGACGAAGGAATTGAAGGATCAGTTCCTGCCTTGCAATACATCTTGGATTGCAAGGGAAGCACTGAAAAGGCTGAAACAGATGGGTTCGGTACGTGATTATTTGAAAGACTACACGTCTTTACTGTTAGATATTGAGAATATGTCCGATGAAGAGAAGTTATTCAACTTCATCTCGGGTTTGCAATCGTGGGCACAGACTGAGTTAAGGTGACAAGGTGTTAAGGACTTGGCGTTTGCTATTGTGGTGGCTGATAGTTTGACTGATTACAAACTTGGCGCGTCCTATGCCAAGGACAACAAGAAGGAGCACGGTGGGAAGAAATCTGGTTCCAAAGGTGGGAAAAATCATGACCAAAAGGGGAAAACCAGTGACTACTCTAAATCAAAAGAGGGCGATTCATCCCAAAGAAAAGGCAAAAGCTCTAGTAGTGGATGCTTTATTTGCAATGGGCCGCATCATGATCGTGCTTGTTCGAAACGGGAGAAACGCAATGCCTTGGTGATTGAGGAGGAAAGTACTATGCAGGGTGAAGTTAGTACACGAGTCAATCCTCTGCAACTTGTGAATGCTCTTACTGAGAAGAATGAAGTACCTATGCGAGGACTGATGTATGTTCCTATCAGTATAAATAGCCAGATAATGATGGAAATGTTGGATACCAGGGCTACAAACAACTTTGGGAGTTTGAAGACGGTAGACAAGTTGGGTTTGAAGTTGGTGCAGGCCACTTCTCGAATTAAGGCAGTAAATTCAGAGGCACAACCATTGAAGGGCATGGCTCAGTGCGATGTTCGTGTGGAAAGTTGGGAGGGACAGTGAAATCTGATGGCCCTTCCACTTGATGACTTTGATCTGATTCTCGGAGTGGAATTCTTCGTGAAGGAAAAGGCTTCAGTGGTGCCTTATTTGCGTAGGATGCTTATTGCAGACGAAGCAAATCCTTGCTTTGTTTCTACAATTTTTCTTGATACGAATGTTCCTGGAAATCAGCAAATAAGATTGATTGGGATGGTACAGTTAGCGAAACAGGTTGATGGCGGGTTAAAAAGAGGGGAATCCACATATTTGGCAGCGTTGATTGAAAATCAAGCCGGATCAGTTTGTGGAAGTGCCAGATTCGGTTGTTGTAGTGTTGGATGAATTTTCGGATGTGATGTCACCAGAACTTCCGAAAGTGTTGCCCCCCCATCGCGCAGTGGACCATAAAAATCGAATTAGAGCCTCGAACGAAGCCTCCAGCTCCAGCTCCATATAGAATGGCTCCTGCAGAACTTCGAAGGCAGTTGAATGAGTTGTTGGATGTTGGTTACATATAGCCTTCGAAATCCCCTTATGGTGCTCCTATTTTGTTCCAAAGAAAGCAAGATGGTTCGATGCGGATGTGTGTGGATTATCATGCGTTGAATAAGGTGACTGTGAAGAACAAGTACCCGGTGCCTCATGCGGTTGACTTGTTTGATCGGTTGTCCCGTACTTCTTTCTTCACAAAGCTGGACTTAAGGGTGGGTTATTGGCAAGTGAAAATTGCTGCTGGTGATGAGCCGAAGACTGCTTGCGTTACTAGGTATGGTTCCTTTGAATTTCTTGTAATGCCTTTCAGTCTTACAAGCGCCCTGCTACATTTTGTAACTTAATGAATGATGTTCTATATGAGTTTCTAGATCGATTTGTGGTGGTGTATTTGGATGATATTGTGATCTATAGTGAGATGTTAGATGATCACTTGGTGCGTTTGAGAAAGGTATTCTCTCGGCTTAGGGAATATCAATTGTATGTTAAAAAGGAGAAATGTGAATTTTTTAGAGAGGAAGTTCAATTTCTGGGCCATTGGTAGAGTCATGGTAGAATTCGGATGGATGAAAGGAAGGTGAAGGCAATCATGGATTGGCCTGCTCCTACTAAAGTTCTAGAATTACGATCTTTGCTTGAATAAGCCAACAATTATCGTCGTTTTATAGAAGTATATTCCAAGAAAGTGAGTTGCCTTACTGATTTGTTGAAGAAAAATCAGAAGTAGGTGTGGTTGGAGGCATGTCAGAAAGCTTTTGAGAGACTGAAGCAGGCTGTCTCTACTGAACCTGTGTTGGCACTGTCAAATTTTGATAAACCATTCGAGATACATACTGATGCCTCAGACAAAGCTATTGGTGGGGTATTGGTGAAAGCAAAAAACTGAAAGATGCTGAGCAACGATATTCGACCCATGAGAAGGAAATGACTGCGGTCATACACTATTTGGAATTTAAGCGTCACTATCTGCTAGGAACTAAGTTTTGTGTGCTGACGGACAATTTGGCAAATACTTACTTCAAAACGCAGAAAATGTTGTCTCCAAAGCAGGCATGATGGCAGGAATTTCTGGCCAAATATGATTTTACATGGCTGCATAAACCAGGAAGCCAGAATCAAGTTGTTGATGCTCTAAGTCGGAAAGAGGTAAAGTCTTATGTTGCTTCTTTGAGTTTGGTTCAATCGACCCTCCTTGACAGAATTCATGGGAATGCTCCTAATGATGCTCCTTATAACAAACTGAAGGAAGAAATCGGTTCGGGAGTTGTTAGGCGGTATTGGATTGATGATGATCTGATCTATGCACGTGGTGGCAGGCTGTTTGTTCCTTTGGTTGGGGGACTTCGGCACGAATTACTGCAGGAAACACATGATCCTCAATGGGCAGGACATCTCGGTGTTGAAAGAATGTTGGCATTGTTGAGCAAGTCTTACTACTGGCCGAAAATGGCTGAAGATGTGGAGTGTATGTGAAGACGTGTCTTGTATGTCAGTTGGGTAAAGCTGAAAGGAAAAAGGAAGCAGGTTTGTTGCAGCCACTTCCTACTCCGGACAGACCATGAAATTAATATATATGGATTTCATTAGCGGGTTTCCTAAGGTTGGGGAAATGAAATCCATCATGGTTGTGGTGGATCGGTTTTCTAAGTATGCTATTTTCATGACAGCACCGCATGAATGCAAGGCAGAACGTTCATCTGAACTTATGTTCAAAAATTTGATCAAGTACTTTGGGTTGCCGGAAGATATCATAAGTGACAGAGATACTCGTTTCACTGGCAGGTTTTGGACTGCGTTGTTTAATCTGATGGGATCAGAACTAAAAATTTCCATAGCCAATCATGCTCAAATAGATGGCCAGACTGAACGGATAAACGGACTGCTTGAAGAATTTCTGAGGCATTATGTGACAGCAAGTCAGAAAAACTGGGTTGAGCTGCCGAATACTGCGCAGTTTTGTTATAACATTCATCGGTCTACGTCTACTGGAATGAGCCCAGATGAGTTAGCAATGGGGCAGAAGCCAAGAACTCCCCATGAAGTTGCGAAACATGCTGGTCGAAATGCTTGTCCTGCAGCCTATCGCTTTATTCAAGATAAACAGGATATGCTTGAACAAGCGAAGGACGGCTTAGCTAAAGGCCTAAAGCATTAAGGCGGATGAAGAAGAAATTATTTTCGTTTTAGAATATATGCTCCTTAATTTGTGTTTATTTGTTTACTTTTCAGAAAACGTCCCAATCGAAGAAGAGTGAAGCAATTAATGGGAAAAAAAATGGCAATATTGGATGTTAATTGGAGCTTAATTGAGCAAGTGAGAGATATGTGACGTCAACCAGGAAGGTTCATGGTGCTCAAGTGAACAAATCAAAGGTTGGAGGTCCCAATTGAAGGAATTGAGAGCTTAATCGAGATATTCAAGAAGAATGTAAAGTTTGGGGGACTAAATCGCAACAATTGAAAGTGGAGGACTAAGGCTGCAATTGAAGGTCGGGGACTAACTTATACAACCGAGAAAAGATGGAAATTACATGTCACGCGATCGCGTAAATCCTACTGAGCGATCGAGAATTACCTCAAATTCATAACCCGAGAGTTTTAGGGTCAAGCACGCGATTGCTAGGGTTGAAGCCACGCGATCGCGCGCTTATCCGGCTGGGCCGACTGTGGGATTTTTCTCACGATTTTCAACAGAATTCTCTATTTCTTGACCTAGGTTTCTCCAAAACCTATATATACAATACATGAGGCACGAAATCTGAACCTTTGCCTCTCCATAGAACGAGTTACAACAGAGATTTCAATATAAAATTCTTGGAGATTCAAGCATCGCGGAGGGGCATGAATTGAAGATAATAGAAGAATTGAGACTTGGTGCATGCTTTTCTTTCTTCTTGTTTTCAATGAACGTTTTATTTTATTATTATTGTTCTTTAATCAAGATGTGTAACTAAATTCTACGTTGGGATGAATGATGTAGCCTAGTTAATTATTTTAATTCCATATTCCTTGTTTTAACGATTTAATGCATGTGTTGATTTATTATTGCGTTTAATACGTGAATGAACTGACCACTATTTCATAATTTAATGTGTTATTTTCATAATCCGAGAAGTGAGTTAATAACATAGATCTAGGTAATAAATCCGGTAATTGAACGAGAGATAGAGATATACTCTTGTTATTATTGCGATCGTGTGTGAATTCTTGCGTGTAAAGCATCTAGATAAGGAATATTCGGACCCGCTGTAGAAATACAAGATTGACTTATTTAGATAGGATTGATTTAAACTCGAGAGAGGAATCTCAATTTGAATCAGTGAATTCGATCAAGCACATATTTAGAAAATAAAATCTGGAATTGGAATTGATTTAATTGGCGAGGTGAATTCGTGAATCCCAACTACCTTACAATCATTTTTAAAACGAAAACAAATTCGCAAATTTAATTGTTTTGTTAAATTTCTTAGTTTTAGTTCACAATCACAAATTCTCTTTGTCTGTTCAAATAAAGTGTAGAACTAAAATATTTCGGTACTTAGTAAACAGTCATCGTGGGAATGATCACTCGACACAAAAGTCACTTTATTACTTGATTATGATATCGTATACTTGTGATTTTACATAACAAGAAGTTTTTGGCGCTGTTGCCGGAGACTGTTAATTAATATCGATACCGATTAGTTCTTATTTTACTTTGAACTTTATTTTGCTTATTTTTATTTTTATATTAATTTTCAGTTTTTGTTTTTAATTTTAGTTTTATTTAATTTATGTTAAGGACTAAGTCATTTGAGTTGTTTCATTTTGATACAGAAATTGAACGCACCTTTCGACAGAGGCGTAGACAACAGTTGGAAGCGAATCAACAAACAGACTTAGCCATGGCAGATGATAGAATTCAGGATAATCACGTAAATCAACAAAATCTGCCAGCAGCTGTGAATGGACAGCAACAAAATCATGGAAGGCGCATATTAAGAGATTACATGGTTCCTCTTGTGGGGAACATTGTAACCTGCATAGTACCTCCTACAATCCAAGTCAACAATTTTGAGATCAAAACCTCTTTGATCTCATTGATCCAAAACTCATGTGTTTTCCATGGATTTCCGTCTGAAGATCCTCATGCACATCTTCGATCCTTTTTGGAATTTTGTGAAATGCAGCGCATGAATGGAGTTTCAGATGATGCTGTGAAATTGAAGTTATTTTTCATTCTCTTTGGTAGACAAAGCTAAAGCTTGGTTCTACACTTTTCCCCTACATACAATCACTACTTTTGAAATTATGAACCAAAAATTTGTTGATAAATTTTTCCCACCTGGCCGTATGTCAAAGCTAAGGCGTGAGATTTTATCATTCAGTCAGTAGTCAGGAGAGTCTATTTTTTAAGCCTGGGAAAGATTTAACGAACTCATTAGACAATGTCCTACCCACGGAATAACTGATTGGATCTTAGTCCAGACATTCTACAATGCGCTGACAAATGAAAACAATAAGTACGCCGACTCAGTAGCTGGAGGATCAGTAATGGATATGACATTTAAAGAAGCATATGAGATTTTTGAGAAGATGGCTGCGAACAGTTACCAGTGGTACTAAGATAGATCTACACCAAAGTCTGGGGGAATTGTTGCAGTTAGTGAGATTACAGCTTTGAGTGCTAAGCTGGATACTTTAACAAAGAAAATTGACAGTATAGGTGCGCAACCAGTGAATTCAATACAAACGGTTTTGTGTGATTTTTGCTTTGAGAATCACGCTGTAAACTTCTGCCCATTACAGCAAAATCAATCGAATCCAGAGCAGATCAACTTCATTGGGAACAGACAGCAAGGTGGTCCATATTCACAAACATACAACCCAGAATGGAAGAATCACCCAAAATTTTCTTGGTCTAACAATCAGACTGTTCAGCGCCCACCTGGATTTCAGCAACAGCAACAACAACAATCTCAGAAAAACATATCCGAGAACATAGAAGTGTTAATCTAGCTGGTCAAGAGTCAGAATGGAGAATTAATGAATCAAGCTGCTGAAATAAAAAATTTGAAGAAATAAATAGGGGAGCTGGCAGTTAGCAGCTCAACAAGGCAGTTTGGACAGTTACCAAACAACACTGAAATGAACCCTCGTGAGCATGTTAATGCAATAACAATAAGGAGCGGGGTTCAGTTATCTGAAGTGATTACAGAAGAATATGAAAAGTAGAGGAACCAGAAGAAAGATGTGGTGGAAGAACAGGAAAGTGAGAAGGAACAGAGGTCGACTCCTGAAGTTCAAGAAAAAGCTGAAGAAGAAGTTCGAGTTAGACCGCAAGTCAAAGCTTATGTGCCTCCAATTCCATATCCACAAAGACTGATAAAGCATCAGTTGGAGCAGCAGTTTGGAAAATTTTTGGAAATATTCAAGAAACTGCACATAAATATCCCATTTGCAGAAGCTTTAGCTCAAATGCCCTTATAGTTGAAGTTTATGAAGGAGATACTGTCAAACAAAAGAAAGTTGGTTGATTTTGAGACAATAGCACTGAGTGAGGAGTGCAGCACCATACTTTAAAAGAAATTACCACAAAAATTGACTGATCCAGGGAGTTTCTCCATCCCTTGCACTATTGGTAATCTCAGCTTTGATAATGTTCTATGTGACTTAGGGGCTAGTGTTAATTTAATGCCTCTTTCTGTGTAAAGGAAATTAGGTTTGGGGGAGCCTAAGCCAACGAATATCACTTTAAAGCTGGCAAATAGATCAATCCAATACCCATATGGGATAGTGGAGAATGTGATTGTTAAGGTTGAAAAATTCTTCTTCCCAGTCGACTTTGTGATTCTGGATATGGAAGAGGACACTCAAATGCCCCTCATTTTTGGAAGACCTTTCCTAGCTACTAGAAGAGCCTTAATTGACATTGAAAAGGGGAAATCATTTTTAGAGTCGAGAATGAACAAGTCAGCTTCAGCATCAAGCCAAGACAGGATCTTGAATATCTAAAAGAAAGTTGCTTAAAGGTGGAAGGAGTGATCCAAAAACTCGAAGAAAATGTGAAGCAAGGGATAAAACTTGAGAATGCTTCGATGTTACAAAGAGAGATTTTAGAAGCTAAGAAGGATAGGAATAACTCAAGGAAAGAGGAAAAACCTAATTTTACTCAGCAAACAGTGGAAAAGGAGGTTTTAGACTTCAAGAAAGTGAGGAAACGGATCGAGAAGTGCAAGGCAGGTAATTGCAAAGTGTGTAGGGCCTCAAGAGGATCATTCAAGCCTCCATGATAAAGAAGTGCAAAAAGCCGAGCTTTAGACTTAAAACGGAGCGCTTGTTGGGAGGCAACCCAACCTTTCCTCCCTTTTATTTACTATGCTTTAAGTATTAATTTCTTTATTTGGTTTAGATATTTGCATGGTAGGTAATTTGTTTAAGTGTTTCTCATGTTACATATAAGGACACTTTTGCATGTTAGTCTATTGTTGCAAATTTAGGCATGTTTTTAATTTTGCATGTTTTCATTAGACTAGGTTCTTAATTGTCATCTCAACTCACACACACACACACACACACACACACACACACACTAGTTTGGATCATGAAGTTAATGTTGGAACGTCATTGCATAAATCATGAAGTGATTAGGGGGCTAAAAACGATTTTGAAAATCAAAAATAGGAAAAATTTTCATAAATGCCGGGAAATACGGGATCGCGTGCCAAGAGGCTATAGTGATCGCGGGTTTGCATTAAAAAATCAACAGGTTTTAAAACCTTGAACCACGCGATCGCTGGCTCTCTGTCCAGGCGATCGCGTGGCTACACTGGTAGCAGAACCGGCTATTTAAATGCTTCACTTAATTCTTTCAATTTTCAACAACAGAAATTTGTTTTCTCTCCCCAAAATCACTCCAGAATTAATCTTTCATCTATCATGCATGTCATCAACACTTCATTGCACCAAATTCATTGCTATTTTCACATCCAAATCAATCAAAAGTATGAAATTCTTCACTTAAATCAATGTATACTCAAAATTTTGAAATTTTCTGTGAGTTCTGGGATTTTGAAATTGTGAATGGTGAAGAATGGGTTTAGGTTAGATGTTGGAGAATGTGATTTGTGATTTAATAGGTAAAATTTTTGGGTCAATAAATGTTTCAAATTGATGCACTTTCTTTGATTTTTGTAATGCACATTAAGTGTTTGATAAAATGCTCCAATGAGATTTTTGTTCAAATTTGAGAGATTCTTCCGAGCATTTATCTTCATGACATGGGTATTATTGAGTATGTATATTTGATTCATAAATTAGTACACTACATTGCATGAAAATCATGAAAACAAAGGCCCTGTTCTCTTTGCTGTTTTGGGGTCGTTTTCTGTTTTTATTTTCGAAAACACTAAAAATGCGTTCTCTTTATCATTTTCGAAAATGCATTTTGGAAAACGAAAAAAAAAAATTGTACACAAAAAGCAAAACGTCCAAAACCTTGTTTTGGACGTTTTATGTGTATTTCAATAAAAAAATGTTCAAAACGCAGAAAATGCGTTTTGAGAATTTTTAATTTTTTTTTTTAAGAATTATCCTAACTTGGAAATAAGCTAAAATAAAGTTTTTTATTTATTTATTTTTTAAGAAGAATTATCCTAACTTGAAATTAAACCTAAATAAATTTTTTTTTTTTTTTTTTGGAGAATTATACTAACTTGGAACTAAGCCTAAATAAAGTTTTATTGAATTCAATATCAACATTACAAAAAAAATTAAGAGATAATTCTTGTTGTTATATTTCAAAAAACACCTTAATAAATGGACTATGATGGTTTTGAAAGAACTTGCATTTTCTGGATTTTAATAGAACCAGAGTCTCCTCAAATCTCAAAACTGACCAAGCTGTGTTAATATAAACTCTTAGTGTCCACATTAGTGCGTTGCAGGTAATCATATTTTCAATGTATTGTGAAAGGAAATTTGAGTTTGAGCCAGTAGTATTTTGCAAGCAAATTAATTAAAAATAGTCTAAGTAGTATTCGGCAAAATTTCGAACAGAACGTGTTTTCCAACTTTTTATTTTCAAAAACAGTTTTCAGAAATGACAAACCAAATGCGTTTTCAGCAAATTTGAAAAAAAAAAAAACAGGAAATACAAAACATTTTCAAAAATGAAAATACAAAAATAAAATACAAACAGAACGCCACCAACATTGCATCAAGGCAGCCCCATTGTAGGCCACTGAAGGCTATTGCACCAGAAAATCAGTTCACGTCACCCACTTCTCCATAATTTTTCATGACCCTATTAAACTCCAAATGACCTGAATTTTTAATATGTTGTAGACCATGCTGTGAACTTTAACATACCAAAATATGGTTCGGAAATTTTTTTGTTTTTCTAGGAGATATCAAGGCTTGAATATGTGTGGTCTACCATTGTTGAAAATTCAAAATTTTGCTTTAACTTTAGTTTGGGGGTGTGGTACTGAACGTCCATTATTTCTTATTGATGTTTATGACTTCTAATGCTAATTATCTCTTATTTGCAAGGAAAACACCAGTCCAAACACGCCAACCAAATTTGAACAATACAAACAAAGGGTCGATTCATCCAATGCAGTGCAACAGGAAGCTTCAAAGAAATACATCCTCTACACTTGGGAAGTTCTCGTTCTCTTTTCTTTGTTGTGTTTTACATTGTTGAATATTTTTGACAAACATTGAGGACAATGTTCGTTTCAAGTTTGGGGGTGAAAATTCATTGCATTCTTCATTCATTTTATATTCATTCGATTCTTTAGGGACAAAAAAAAAGAAAAGAAAACGGTGTCGACTTAGTTATTGCCTAGGATATAGTATGAATCAATTTGTGCATAGGCTTGAAAATTGGATAACATGCAAGCATGAACTTATTTTGAACTAGTTATGTTGTACTAGATTCATATTCATTGCGCACATAGCCAGCGTTGGATAATTGCTTGTGTAAAAGATTTTGTTTAATACATGTGGGGCAAAGTTTATGCAATTTGAACTTAGGAATGACTTGAAAATCCCGGAACTTAGATCGTTAGACATCCCATCCCTAAATTAGAACCAATCATGCTCAAAGGCAAGTTGGGGGTAGAATGGTTGGAATTTGTGTGCATTAATGGGTTGGAAGCCTGTGGTTCTTTGTTTTGCACTTGAGTCACTGCAGTTTGGTCAACTGGTATAAACCATTTTCAGCATAAAAACAGAAAAATGCTGAAGGTCTTATTCAACTCTTCAAATGCATTTTTGACTCGAGTAAGTAAGTCCGAGGGGTCCTTCAAACCTGGTGCCCTAAACCCAACTGGCTTGGGAGTCATCGACCTAAAGCTCGCTACAAGGGTCAATTAGAAAGCAAGTACAGAGAGTGGACTTACACATAAGACATTATAACAACTTTAACTTTTCTGTTTAAGCCTTTATGACTCGGGCAAGTACGTCTGAGGGGTTCTTTGAACCTGGTACCCTAAAGCCAACTGGTTTGGGAGTTTCCGATCTGAAAACCTGCTACAGGGGACATATAGAAAGCAAGTATGAAAAGTTCTACACAAAGATGGTAAAAGACAGGGACAATTAAAAGAAAAAGTCGTCCATCAAAAGAAAAAAATATAAATGCATGGTATAAGCTTAGTTGACTGAGCTGTGGTGGTTGAGGTTGTAGAATTGAGGACTACTTTCTTTTGATTTGTTGTGCATGCATAATTCTGATTCTGACTGCCTTGTGTGAAAAAATCAAAGAATATTTTTAGAACCCACATAGATAAAAAGTCGGGATGTGAGAGAAAAACAGAAAGTGGTGATCATCCATGAGCGTTGAAAGGAATTTCATTAGAAATCATAGATTGACCATATGGGATTCGAGCTTGATTATGCATAATGATCCACACAGTGTTGAACATATCTTTTGCATAAGTGTGCGTTTGACATTAGCTATTCACACACACACTGGAAACTCTGGCAGGATATAACTAGAAATTATTTTGCATTGTTGTTCATGACTCTTGCTTAAAGCTTAAATTGGTTTGGACTATGGAGGCATATGGTAAACATGTTGACACAACAAAAATATTTGTTCTCTTATTTCTTTGATGTTTGTAGTTTATTTTTCATTATTCGAGGACGAACAATAATTCTAGTTTGGGGGTATTTGATAAGTGTGTTTTATACACTTATCAGTATGTCTAAATTAGAATAAATTATTGTCGTTTTAGAATATATGCTCCTTAATTTGTGTTTATTTGTTTACTTTTCAGAAAATGTCCCAATCGAAGAAGAATGAAGCAATCAATGGAAAAAACGGCAATACTAAATGTTAATTGGAGCTTAATTGAGCAAGTGAGAGATATATGACGTCAACCGGGAAGGTTCATGGTGCTCAAGTGAACAAATCAGAGGTTGGAGATCCCAATTGAAGGAATTGAGAGCTTAATTGAGAAATTCAAGAAGAATGTAAAGTTTGAGGACTAAATCGCAACAATTGAAAGTGGAAGACTAAGGCTGCAATTGAAGGTCGGGGACTAACTTATACAGCCAAGAAAAGATGGAAATTACATGTCACGCAATCGCGTAAATCCTACTGAGCGATCGCAAATTACCTCAAATTCATAACCCGAGAGTTTTAGGGTCAAGCACGCGATCGCTAGGGTTGAAGCCACGCGATCGCGCGCTTATCCGAATGGGCCGACGGTGGGCTTTTTCTCACGATTTTCAACAGAATTCTCTATTTCTTGACATAGGTTTCTCTAAAACCTATATATACAACACATGAGGCACGAAATCTGAACCTTTGCCTCTCCATAGAACGAGCTACAACAGAGATTTTAACATAAAATTCTTGGAGATTCAAGCATCGCGGAGGGGCATGAATTGAAGATAATAGAAGAATTGAGACTTGGTGCATGCTTTCCTTTCTTCTTATTTTTAATGAACGTTTTATTTTATTGTTATTGTTCTTTAATCAAGATGTGTAACTAAATTCTACGTTGGGATGAACGATGTAGCCTAGTTAATTATTTTAATTCCATATTCCTTGTTTTAACGATTTAATGCATGTGTTGATTTATTATTGCGTTTAATACGTGAATGAACTGACCACTCTTTCATGATTTAATGTGTTATTTTCATAATCCGAGAGGTGATTTAATAACATAGATCTAGCTAATAAATTTGGTAATTGAACGAGAGATAGAGATATACTCTTGTTATTATTGCGATCGTGTGTGAATTCTTGCGTGTAAAGCATCTAGATAAGGAGTATTCGGACCCGCTGTAGAAATACAAGATTGAATTATTTAGGTAGGATTGATTTAAACTCGAGAGAGGAATCTCAATTTGAATCAGTGAATTCGATCGAGCACATATTTAGAAAATAAAATCTGGAATTGGAATTGATTTAATTGGCGAGGTGAATTCGTGAATCCCAACTACCTTACAATCGTTTTTAAAACAAACACAAATTCGCAAATTTAATTCTTTTGTTTAATTTCTTAGTTTTAGTTCACAATCACAAATTCTCTTTGTCTGTTCAAATAAAGTGTAGAACTAAAATATTTCGATACTTAGTAAACAGTCCTCGTGGGAACGATCACTCGACTCAAAAGTCACTTTATTACTTGATTGGGATATCGTATACTTGCGATTTTGCATAACAACATATGATGATAAAGAAAGGAGGGTTCTGGAATTCCAGGTTGGCTATAAGGTGTTGCTGAAACTAACACCTCAAATTTGGAAGAAAATCTCAAGCAGCGTGGTGCATCGTGGATTGGTTCCTAGATATGATGGGCCGTTTGAAATTGTGAAACGTGTTGGGAAAGTTGCTTACATGTTGGATATGCCAGAAAGATTCAAAGTACATCCTACTTTTCATGTTAGCTATTTGAAACCTTTTCATGAAGATCAGTCTGCTGATTGGGTGATTGTTCGCCCCCTACGGCACTAAGATCCGATCTTAGTCAGCCTTCCAATATCGATTAGTTTGCAACTATGAAAGGAACAACAGATTTAAAGGAACCAAAACGAAATGCAACAAACAACACAAAGTATATATGAATCCTTCCCAACTTTTATTGCCTCAATAAAAGAATACTCACGTTTTTTCAAGGAAAACAACAATGACACTGTTTTTCTCTTTGTGCTTTTGTGACTCTTTCCCAAGATATACAAAATTCGTTTGCAGTTGACACCCCCAACTGCTAGGTTCAGATTTCAAGTTTCCCACCAAGAAAACCATCCAAAACTGGCCATGTAACTGCCATACATGTGCTAATCCGAATTTCGATGTCAAAGCCTTTGACATGTGCCAAGTAACTGCCACACTGGAACATGAAGTCAGCCAGCTCCAACTTGCTGCCTTCCGAGTGAATTTGAGTTTGCATGCAACCAAGAGTCGAACCGAAGGTAAAAACCGCAACCTGTCGAAGCATGCTGAGATCCTCCTGTGCCATGCCTATCTGTCCAACGAACTTGCCATGCACAACAAGCTGATTCAATGCTCCCGAGTTACTCCCGCTCCGCCTTGAACTGTTCCCACGAAATGCACCCACCGAAGTACATTTCTACCAAGGCTTCAACATGAGATCAAGGAAATCCCTATGTCTTAGCCAATCCGAGCATCAAAGTGCTAACAAACCACCCTCACCAGATAAATTCGACGCCCTCGTCGAATGATCCTTCAGGTACTGGTCAATTTTCTTTTCATATTTCCAAAGGGTCACATCACGTTCCCAAGTAGCGTCTGCCTCGCTACTGCCTTTCCACTGAATCAAGTACTCAATCCGCCTGTTCTTTTTACTCATGCTAAGAACCTCGTGATCCAATATCCGAGCAATTTCCTTCTCAAACTGCGTCCAGACAACTGGAGGTGCTCTCCTTGCCTGCACCCGATCAGCAGACTGATCTTCATGAAAAGGTTTCAAATAGCTAACATGAAAAGTAGGATGTACTTTGAATCTTTCCGGCATATCCAACCTGTAAGCAACTTTCCCAACACGTTTCAAAATTTCAAACGGCCCATCATATCTAGGAACCAATCCTCGATGCACCATGCTGCTCGAGATTTTCTTCCAAATTTGAGGTGTTAGTTTCAGAAACACCTTATCGCCAACCTGGAATTTTAGATCCCTCCTGTCTTTATCAGCATACATCTTCATCCGCCTCGATGCTTTAGCTAAGCTGTCCTTCGCTTGTCCTGTTTATCTTGAACAAAGCGATAGGCTGCAGGGTAAGCATTTCGACCGGCATGTTTTGCAACTTCATGGGGAGTTCTTGGCTGCTGCCCCATTGCTAACTCAGTTGGGCTCATTCCAGTAGACGAAGACCGATGAATGTTGTAACAAAACTGCGCAGTGTCCAGCAACTCAACCCAGTTTTTCTGACTTGCTGTCACATAATGCCTCAGAAATTCTTCAAGAAGTTCGTTTATCCATTCAGTCTGGCCATCTGTTTGAGGATGATTGGCTATGGAAAATTTTTGTTCTGATCCCATCAGATTAAACACCGCAGTCCAAAACCAGCCAGTGAAACGAGTATCTCTGTCACTTATGATATCTTCCGGCAACCCAAAGTACTTGATCACGTTTTTGAACATAAGTTCAGCTGCACGTTCTACCTTGCATTCATGCGGTATTACCCTAACATTATTATGTTTATTATTATTGTTGTTAATATGTATATATGGATTTGCTATATCCTCCATGATGGTATAATCTCAACATTATTATGTTTATTACTATTATTGTTAATATGTATCTACGATTGTGGTATAACCCCCGTGGTAAGTATAATCACATTATCATTAACTTGTATTGATAAAAATGGTGATATAACACTAACAGTTGTTGGTATGTCATCTGCTTGTTAAACAACGTAGTGCATTGTTATCTGAATATGTAAAAAGGTAATAAAATTGGTTAACATGATCTAACGACCTAAAACCCTAACTAGTATTATTTGTTATTAGAATATATGTGAGTAACAATTGCTCATGTGATATTAAATGATACTTCATGACGTGTTTAAAGTTATTTCCTTACGCATTGCATTAAATAGGATTTTACTACAAGATTTCATTATGCATTGCATAAAAGGATTTTCTTGCATGATATAACAGTCATGCTTTATCACTCATGTTAATTCGCCTATGATGCCTGCTTCGTGTCACGGAGTCCAGTTATTGGATCACGATGTAGTTACTGATGGTAATGAATTTCAAGGATTTTATCTCACTATCTGAAACTCGTGGAATATATACCACGCATGTTAAAGAAACTCGTAGAATAAAAACCACTCCTATTAAAGATTTTCGTGGAATAAACACCAAACATGTTAAAGAATATTAGGGACTTAATTCCCTGTCCGTTATTTATGCATGCTTGGGATAGTATTTGATCTGCAATATGGACTCCATTAAAAGTCATGATTTCTTTAAAGTACATGCATTTGCACTGGTCTTGAATATATGAGATTAACTTGTTTATGTTAATATGTAATAATACATGTGCACCATATTCTACTCACTGGATAAGTGTATGTTCATCCCATGTATCCTAACTTTTCAGGTAATCATAGAAATAAAAAGGATTAGCGCAGATCTTCAGATGATGAGACGGATAGTGCTGCGCTTGGTAACAACCTATGAGTTGTGGACACACGGAATAAGGTTTATTGTGTTTGAACAACCAAACTCATTATTTTATTATTATTACTATTTATCTAAAATATTTTAAAGTCCAGATCTTTTATATTGACTAGATATTTCACAATCAAGATCTTTTATGTCTACTAGAAATGTTTCAAAAAGTATTATCGTTGCCTTTTAATATAAATGGACTTTGTTTTAAAGTGAAGTTATTTTGAAAATCCAATAATGTGACATCGATAAATATTAACATGATTTTTCTGTGCATTACACTTCATTACAAGTCTGTTAAAACAAGTGCACCTAAACATACTTTTTTGGAATGTATTTAGCTTCTCTTTCAATTTATATATCACATCGTTCGTGGTGTCCATGACAATGTTCATGTGAAACTAGTAGTCACGAGGAGGACAAAGCCTCAATCCTACAATAACAATCCGTTTCATAAACATTATATAGCCTTCAAACAAATTAAAAACAATGTAATATATTAAATCATTAAATGACTCAAAGTTACATGTTTCTGAGGATTTTATAATGACTACACTTACAACATAGAATTACATGATATATTTTCTAACCTAATCACATGACAAGTCTTTATCGACGTCTGTTGTTGAAGTCATGTTAAATATTACAACATATAGTTACACACATTGCAAAATTCTAACACGGGAAACAACTTGTAATTACATGGTCTGTAATGTATCATGAAGAGAAGAATAAAATCATATTACATATCTTGTAATCCCAACATGCATGGTACACTATCAGTATGTTCTTATATTACTTGATTTGTAATGAAGTAGATCCTGAATACATTTTCTCACATAAACATAAAGCTAAAATTATTTAGCACTTCATATAGGAAGGAAATAAAAAATCATTAGAACTCTTCTCGTTCTATAAGGAATAAAGTTGATTGCACTTATTCTCATAACTCTCACAAAGGGAATTCATAAATACATACATGTTATGAACCAACATTTCAAGAAAAGCTTAAACTAACATGTATTTTAAAAATTAAAAAAGAAAAAAAAATGATTGAACCAACAAAAATCAAAAGGGATAGAACTCGGAATCACAACACCACAATACCAACAACCTAACCATAATGGTCACTAAAAAGGTTAAAATGATGTAATATGATAGACCCAGGTAGAACAACATTGAAATCAAACTTGCAAGGGTTAATTGCACAAATTACTGTGTTGAGAAAAAACTGAAGAATACGTCATCTTCTTCCTGAAGAGATATATGTCTTCTTCTTCCCAAAGCCATCAGCCCATCATCACTGCTGTATCACCACTTCACTCCACCCGACTGAAACTCACTGATTTCACTAACCGGGAAGAGCTCCCGAGTGACCGGCTCCAATGAAGTCAAATTAAGATTCTTCTCTACTAGGCTACTTTTATTGAGGATACCGAAGTTGAATGTATACGAGGTTTCGGGGGAACACGTGTTGAAGCCTTCTTCCCCATTTAAAATCGAAGAAGCCAACGTTACAGGGGATTCATCTTCGTCAAAATTCTCGTTCCCATTTGAATCAATGCTCAGATTAAGATCAAGCATCTCTTTCACTCCGTCTCTCTTTCTATACTTTGCTTGACACCAATTAACTTATAAGACCACCGGTAAAAAGCTGATAGGAGCTAATGGGTATTCAGGGCGAAGTGTGTCCGATGGTGGTGATTGTGGTCTACAGTTGTGCACAAGAAGTGATCGATCTAATGCCTGAGTCAAAGTATCATAACTATTTTGTAAAGTATCAAAGTGTGATACAAAAGATTTCGCCTTAAGTATCATAAAAATTGAAAAAGTTTCAGAATATGATACAAAAATTTCAAAGTATCACAAGTATCATAAAAAACATTTAAAGTATCACAATATGATACTTGTATGAGAACAGTATTTTTCCAAAAAAAAAAAAAAAAAAATTTGATGTATTTTTCAATAACTTTTTAAAATGAAGTAAGTTTCTATTATGATACCAAAAGTAGGGTATTTGTGCAGACACCCCAACTTGCAAAGCACCATATCACCAACCCAAACTTCGAATGAATGGTAACTGTAGGAAATCCAACCTATCGAACGAACTTCAAAAGGCAAGTTGGAAATAGAGTGAGCCATGACTGAAGAAGGTGAAGGACCCTTAAAAATCGATGATGCCTAGTAGTAAAATAGCTAGCTACAAACACTAAATATAGCTAGAAATAACCAAAATGGATAAAAGATGGAGTAGCCAAACCAATTCAAGTCAAAAAAATAGACTCGGTTGAAATCGAGTTCAAGTGAATAGTAACCCACATTATAGCTCGATTTGTCCCCACGAGTTGAAAGAAACTTGGAATAATGCTAAATCTAGATAAAGGGAATAATACCTAGTATCTAGACCTAAGAAAATGCAAGCAACTCACCACCCAGTAGAAGTTGAACCCGCTAATAAATTGTGTATAGACATTCAGCACAACATTGTTGGGAAATTGGACCATAAACGGAATTTTCAACACAAGTAGCAAAGCCAAATATTTTCCCCAAACTCCGTGTGATTAAAATAGGAAATCAACAACTCAATCCAAACCAAGCCAAAACCACAAATAATAGAATATCGAAATTATAAATGACAATGCGATAACACCAAAAATTATTTAACATCGTAAAACCCTCCAATGAGAAGGGAAAATCAATGGAGCAAACCAACAATTCCACTATTACCAAATAATAGGAATACAATATTTTCTTCCCTAAATTTTTGTCCTAAATTTAGAGGTAACCAATACACACTTTCAAGAATCAATATTGGCACCCAAAAATATACATCATCTAATACAATAGATGGAACCCCAACAACATAAATAATGAAGAATAAATAGCACCTAAACCATTCTAAGATAAAACTTAGAGAACCCCAACATTGGAGAAGAAGAACACATCAATAACAACACTTTCTTCTCCAAAATATAACAAGAAAATGACACCTTTTATTCTCCAAATGTTGTATGCATGCGTGTTGAAATTTCAGGCCAAAATGAAGAACTCCATTTCCAGTATACTGCGTATTTTTTGTGTAGAAACCAAAAAAATCCCAGCCTCTATTCGCGTGAAGAAAATGAAGACCCAGCCTCTGTTTTTGAATTGTGTCCGGCCAGAAAATCTTTGTCCAATTAATTAGGTTAGGCAATTGACTTCATTGAAATTGCACTTTTAGTCCTCTAGCTTCAATTAATATGTGAACCAAGTAACCAATTAAATAAGGCATGGGCTGGACCAACATAATGAAATTATGGGCTTAAAAGATTTAGCCCAACAATCTCCCCCTCCAACCCATGAGAGAGGTACACCCAAGACTCCAGTCACTTGGAATCCATCCCGGCCTGCTAGGCACAAAATTCAAGCTTCTGCTTGGTAACAACCTTGGTCAACATGTCAGCAATATTTTTATCAGTGTGAATCTTTTCCAACTGCATTAACTTCTCGTCAACCGCTCCACTTATTCAATGATACCTCACATCAATGTGTTTAGTACGAGAATGAAAAGTAGAATTCTTACTTAGCTCAAGAGCACTCTGACTATCACAATAAATAATGTACTCACCTTACTTCACGTTGAGCTCCTCAAGAAACTTTCTCCTCCATATCATCTTTTTACCTGCTTCGGTAACTGCAATATACTCAGCCTCAAATGTAGACAAAGCCACACATTTTTGCAATCTTGATTGCCAAGAAACAGCTCCCCCTGCAAAAGTAAACAAGTACCCAGATGTAGACTTTCTGTTGTCAAGATCTCCTGTCATATATGCATCTGTATATGCTGTCAAAACTGGCTGAGATACCGCATAATCCATTTTACTGCTTCCCAATGATCTTTGCCCGGATTAGACAGAAATCTGCTTACCACGTCAACTGCATGTGCAATATCTGGACAAGTACATACCATAGCATACATCAAACTACCAACTGTTGAAGAATACGGTACTACTTCCATCTTCTTATTCTCTTCACTCGTTGAAGGACAAGATCTTTTGGTAAGTTTGAGATGACCCCAAGAGGTAAGCTAACTGGTTTAGCTCCTTTCATACTGAACCTTTCAAGAACCGTTCAATATATTTTTCTTGTGATAACTACAACCTCTTAGTTTTTCTATCTCGAATTATTTCCATACCCAATATCTGTTTAGCCGGCTCCAAATCTTTCATATCAAATGACTTATGTAAGGCTTCTTTCAATTTCTTAATCAACCCCACATCTTGGCTAACTATGAGTATATCATCAACATAAAGCAGTAAAATAATAAATTTGCCACCTGGAAAAGATCTGATATAAACACAAGAATCTGCAGTCATCCTTGTGTATTCCTGACTGACCATAAAAGCATCAAACTTTTTATACCACTGTTTTGGCGCTTGCTTGAGCCCATACAAACTTTTCTTCAATTTGCATACAAGGTGTTCTTTCCCCTTTTGTTCAAAACCTTCTTCTTGAAACATATACATCTCTTCCTCCAAGTCACCATGTAGGAAGACAGTCTTCACATCAAGTTGCTCCATTTCTAGGTCTAGGCTGACTGCTAACCCCAAAACAACTCTGATAAATGTCATTTTCACAACAGGAGAGAAAATCTCATCAAAATCAACACCATATTTCTGCCCAAAGCCTTTAACAACCAAACGAGCTTTGTACTTCATCAAATCACCATTGCCTTCCCGTTTGATTTTATATACCCATTTATTTCTCAATGCTTTCCTACCCTTAGGAAGATTCACCAAGTCATAAGTATCATTCTTCCTCAAAGAATTCATCTCTTCTGTTATTGCTTTCATCCACTAAACTTTATCTCTGTTAGCCTGTGCCGCAGAAAAACTTTCTGGCTCCCCATCAGTAGTAAGCAAAATATAGTCAGAAGTAGGATACCTAGTAGATGGCCTGTGATCTCTGGTAGATCTTCTAACATGTGCTTCTTCATCTTCTTCTGTCTCAGATATTTGCTCCCCCTCATTAGCATTCTCATCAGATAGTATATCATCATGAACAATGTCATCAACATTCTTATCAATAGGAGCTATACTCTCTTCAAAAATAGGCTGTGATGTTGAAGTGCTAGTAGATGCAAGATCAGGAACAACTGCAGTCACTCTAGGCTGCTCCAATTTATCCAAATCTTCGATGGTTTGGTCTTCATGAAAGACCACATCTCTGCTTCTCACAATCTTCTTTTTCTCTAGATCCCAAAATTTGTACCCAAACTGTTCATCACCATAACTGAGAAATATACAATGAGTAACTTTGTCATCAAGCTTCGATCTCTGCTCCGTAGGCACGTGCACAAAAGCTTTGCACCCAAACACCTTCAGATGAGAGTAGGAAACATCTTTGTCTGTCCAAACTCTTTCTGGAATATCAAAGTCCAAAGGAACAGATGGAGATCTATTGAATAAATAGCAAGCAGTCTTAACTGCTTCGCCCCAAAACATTTTGGGTAGCTTGGCTGTCTTCAACATGCATCTAACTCTGTCAAGAATGGTACGGTTAATTCTTTCTGCCACACCATTATGTTGAGGAGTACCTGCTTCTGTAAACTCATGTCGAATCCCAAATTTTGAGCAGTGATCCCTGAACTCATGTGAAGTGTATTCCCCACCATTATCTGTTCTGAGACATTTCAAAGGCTTCCTTGTTTCTCGTTCTACCACGACATGAAACTGTTGAAAACACTTAAATACCCGATCTTTAGATTTCAACATATAAACACAAAGCTTCCTAGAAGCATCATCAACAAATGTAAGAAAATACTTATTTCCACCCAAAGAAGATACATCACTAGGAGAACACACATCAGAATGCATAAGTTCTAAAATATCACGTTTTCTTTTAAATGAACCACTAAAAGAAACTCTGTACTGTTTACCATATAAACAATGATCACATTGGTTTAGGGACATACCTTTGTCTAACGGAATAGATGTCTTCTTAGCCAAAACCTGCAAACATTTTTCACTCATGTGACCAAGCCTCTTGTGCCATAAATCAGGAGAACTATCTTCAATTGCATTCACCTCAGTTTTACAAGCTTTTGTATAAGTCTTGTAGAGAGTGCAACAAGCTTTTCCTTTGGTGACAATCAAAGTGCCCTTTGACAATTTCCAATTCAAATCACCAAATTTATTATAATAACCCTGTCTGTCGAGAGCCATAACTGAAATTAGATTGAGGCGTATATGAGCAATATGCCTCACATCATTCAGTATCAACGAGTAGCCAAGTTCTGTTTGCAAGTAAATATCACCAATCCCAAAAATCTTAGATTGACTAGTATTTCCCATCTTTGAAATACCAAAATCACCAGTTGTGTAATTTACAAAAAGTCCATGTTCGAACAAACATGGTAGGAAGCACCACTATCAACAATCCACTCAGTACTAGGATCACCCATGTGTAGGCAATGACCATCTACACAAAAAAGTATTTCATCAGTGGTAGAAACAATAGCTGCAGTATTCTTTTCATCTTCCTTCTTCTGATTGCAACCTTCCCTTTATTCTCTCAACCAAATCCGGAAGTTTCTTTTAATGTGGCCCACATTACCACAATGATAGCAAGTTGACTTTTTGTCTTTTGATTTCGACCGACCTCTTGACTTGCTGCGACCTTTCTGCCATCTATTTCGATTTCTCCCCCTGTCCTCTACAACAAGAACATGTGCATGATTTGACCCTGCATGTACACCTGAGGACTTTCTTCTTGATTCCTCATTCTGCATACTGTCTTTCACAGACTCCATAGTCAAAACACCATTCGGAGCAGAATTGCTGATTGTCACAACAAAGGTCTCCCAACTATCTGACAAAGAACTCAAAAGTAACAAAACCTGTAATTCATCTTCTAATTTCATACCCATAGTAGTCAACTGATTTACAATATTCTGAAAATTGTTCAAGTGCTCTGTCACACCCATTCCATCTCTGTATTTCATGTTGACTAAGTCTCTAATCAGAAAAGACTTTCTGGATGCGGTCTTTTTCTCAAACATCGACTCCAATTTCGACCACAATTTCTGGGCATTAGTCTCCTATGCCACATGATGAAACACACTATTATCGACCGACTGTCTTATAGTTCTGATAGTCTTTCTATTCTGTTTGGTCCAATCACTGTCTGACATATCCTTCGGTTTAGCTGTGTCACCCTCAGCGGGGTTATGCAAATCCTTACAATAAAGGATATCCTCCATCCTAGGCTTCCAAGTTACCCAATTATGATTAGTGAGTCTAATCATAGCACAACCAACCGGATCCTCCATTTTAATCCACACAATCCAACCTACGCTCTGATACCACTGTTGGGAAATTGGACCACAAACGGAATTTTCAACACAAGTAGCAACACCAAATATTTCTCCCAAACTTCGTGTGATTAAAATAGAAAATCAACAACTCAATACAAACCAAGCCAAAACCACAAACAATAGAATATCGAAATTATAAATGACAATGCGATAACACCAAAAATTATTTAACATCGTAAAACCCTCCAATGAGAAGGGAAAATCGACCAAGCAAACCAACAATTCCATTATTACCAAATAATAGGAATACAATATTTTCTTCCCTAAATTTTTGCCCTAAATTTAGAGGTAACCAATTCACACATTCAAGAATCAATCTTGGCACCCAAAAATATACATCATCTAATACAATAGATTGAACCCCGACAACAACAACAATGGAGAATAAATAGCACATAAACCATTCTAAGATAAAATTTAGAGAACCCTAACATTGGAGAAGAAGAACACATCAATAACAACACTTTCTTCTCCAAAATATAACAAGAAAATGACACATTTTATTCTCCAAATGTTGTATGTATGTGTGTTGAAATTTCAGGCCAAAATGAAGAACTCCATTTCCAGTACACTGCGTATTTTTTGTGTAGAAACCAAAAAAATCCCATCCTCTGTTCGCGTGAAGAAAATGAAGACCCAACCTCTGTTTTTGAATTGTGTCCAGCCAGCAAGTCTCTGTCCAATTAATTAGGTTAGGCAATGGACTTCATTGAAATTGCACTTTTAGTCCTCTAGCTTCAATTAATATGTGAACCAAGTAAGCAATTAAATAAGACATGGGCTGGACCAACATAATAAAATTATGGACTTAAAAGATTTAGCCCAACAAACATGACTAGCAGAACTAGAAAATTAGAGGAGAGACTGAAAGAAAATGAGATCTAAGATGTCAAAGTAGAAAATAGTTAAAATCTCATGCTACTCTTACCTAAGAAGTCAAAATTAGCTTTTGTTTGCCTTTCAACGAGGACGACTGAGTAAGCATCATTATCAGAAGAGGTGCTATAGTTTTAGGGTTGGAAGCATATGAAAGAAAATCTGAATCAGGGAAGAAGATTCAAAAATTGAAAAGGCTGTGTTCGGCAGTCGGTCAAATGGAATTGAAATTATAATGTTGATTTATTTTGGTGTTTTAAGTAAGATGTGTGGTTAAAAATTAAAGAGAAAAAATGTGTATGATTAAAAAATGGTTTGAGAAATTGTGTAAATTAATTTGGGACAATTATTGCATTTTAATCTCCCAGCTAAACGGACATTGAATTTAGTTTGGATAGAGATTATAGCAAGGATTAGACTAAGTCCTAGGGATTGATCATGGAGAGAAACGGGTTGAAGGATGGAGGTGAGAGATAGTGAATTCTACCACCTTTGTAATTAACGTATTTTTCAATATATGAGTATGATAGTCTAATTATTCCTTAAAATGATCATACCAAACAAGTTCAAATCAGTTCAATCCAAAATTGACAAGTTCACATCTCCCTCAATATTTGACTTTTACTCTTTATTTTGCACCTTTTAACCACCAAGTTGATGTGAGTATAACCTAATTAGACCCTTAATTAGGTCAAATGGTTAAGCCTATTTTTAAAATATTGCTTCGTCATATATACTATATGAGGAATGCTAAATTGGCACAAAACATGCTAAATGCCTAAATCTTAATTTCTAATATTAGAATGTAAAAAGTTACATTTCACCTATGTTTGGCTGCTCTTTTTTTTTATAAGCAAGAAATTTGAATATTTGAGGTAAAATATGTGACTGAAAAGTTGTTTTAAAAATTGGACTTAATTAAAAAAATACTTTAGAGAAATGTGAAAAATAAAGATTGTTTATAAACAAGTTTACCAGACACTTACCGAATGGAATTCAATTAAACGAATAATTCCATAGCTATAAATAGGTAAAAATCCATGTCTATATTCATTTAATGCCATTACCAACTCAGGAAGGTAATTCAAGGGATAGGTAGGTATTCTTATTAAGGTGTAGTCCACACCTTAGGGGTCTTCACCTGTCCTGTCTTGGGCCTTGACGAATGAGATAAATCGCAGGACATGCCTCCAGGATGCAGGGTGAGAGGTTTGCCTTTTAACTTTGCTTACCAAATGACTCATCTAGGGGTGGCAAATAAACTGGACAGTTCGCGAGTTCGGTCCGATTTGGTTTGATTCGTTAAAAGTTCGGTTCGTCTCGTGAAAAAATGGACTTGGACTTGGACCTGGACCGGACAGAAAATTTGGGTGTTGGACAGTTCGAGTTCGGCTCCTGAAGTTCATGGATCGGCTCGTGGACTAGTCCAACAAACAGCGAAATAGGCTAGCTCGCGAACCGGCCCATATCAGGCTCGTCCAGCTCGTTCTAACGAGCCTAATGGGCCGGCTCGCAAGCCGACCCGTTCAAGCTCGTGAAAAGTTCGTGAGAAGTGTTGGGATATTTGACCCAAATTAAGAATGAAAATATCTTGGACAATTGATTTTCATATTAAAGTGGTTAACTTGGAGACCAAGTTAAAGGTGAAAAGGAAAATAAAAGACTTTATTTTGGTATTCTACTTCAATAAGGAAACTTACTTGGACACGAATTCTACATATTCTAGGTGTTGTTTTTTACCTATAAATATGTGTGTTAGGGAGCCATAATATTGTGAATCTTATGTGAGATTAATTAGAGAGAATTGGAGAGCTTTATCTTTGTAGTTTCTTGTGAACTCTTTGTGGGATAATTCAAAAAGTAGAAACTTGTGTTAGATAGAAGTTCATTTTTAGTATTTTCTCTGGGGTCTGTTGGATTGGGTTGGTGAGTGAAATTCTATATATTTGTAACAATTTAATATATAGCGAAAGACTTTGGTGATCCGGAAATTTTGCGTTGTTATTATTTTCTTGTTTGCTCATTTAATTATTAAACATTAAAAGATCCTGTGAGTTAAAGAAGAGGAATCAACGTGTAATTCCCAACAAGTGGTATCAGAGCGTCAGGTGGTTCGAAGATTTTATTGGAGCAAAAGAAAATATGTCTGTTAAGTACGACGTTGAGAAATTTGATGGAATAATTAATTTTGGCTTATGGCAAGTACAAGTCAATAATATTTTAATTCAGGCGGGTCTGCACAAAGCTTTGAAAGGAAAACCAACCGAGAGTTCTGACAAAGGAAAAGAAAAAGAAACTGAATCCAACAAGATTGATGAAGATTGGGAAGATTTGGATTTGAGAGCTGCTAGTACAATACGACTTTGTTTGGTCAAGAATGTTCTTGCAAATATTCATGGGATATCTGCTGCTAAGGAACTTCAGAAAAACTGGAAGAGTTTTATCATGCGAAGAACTTGTCAAATCGGTTGTATCTGAAGGAACAGTTTCATTCGTTGAGAATGAGCGCAGGAACAAAAATCTCCGACCATCTTAGTGTTCTTAACGGGATTGTTTCTGAACTGGAATCTATTGGAGTCAAAGTTGAAGATGAGGATAAAGCGTTGAGGCTCATCTGGTCTCTTCCATCCACGTTTGAGCACATCAAGCCGATTTTGATGTACGGGAAGGAAACGGTGGACTTTGTAGAAGTTACAAGTAAGTTGATCTCTGAAGAACGGAGATTGGGTGGAGGTAATAATTCATCTGAAAATAATTTGCTTGTTACTGAAAAGTGGAAGAAGGGTAACTCCACGAAGAAGAAAGTTGTATGTTGGAACTGTGGACAATCCGGTCACGTAAGAAGAAATTGTCCAAAAGGTGGAGCAGACTCAGCTCACTGCTCAAAGGTGGACAATGTGACTCTCCTGGTGGAGGGCAGTGATGATGTACTCTGAGTAGGATGTGACATCCTCATGGCATGATGCCAGTTGCCATGATAGATAATGTGTTCTTACTGGCGGGTGCATGTGTTTACACACAGCATTGGTTTGACTTGGATGTAAGATGTGTGTTTAAATTGATGTCGATCGCTGATGGGCTTCTATGAAAAATCAAAGAATAGGAGTTGCATCATAATTTTCAGCAATTTTGTTTTGACATGAGTCGGTGAAAAGCTCGGAGTTCGTTGATAATTCTGAGTGGTCATACTCATATGGTGGATTGAGAGATTGTCAAAGTGGAAAAAGCTTGCTTGTTTACGCAATGATTAATTTTTGAATATTTTGGCTCGGATGAATTTGTGTCAAGGTGGAGATTGTTGGGATATTTGACCCAATTAAGAATGAAAATATCTTGAACAATTGATTTCCATATTAAAGTGGTTAACTTGGAAACCAAGTTAAAGGTGAAAAGGAAAATAAAAGACTTTATTTTGTTATTCTACTTCAATAAGGAAACTTACTTGGACACGAATTCTACATATTCTAGGTATTGTTTTTTACCTATAAATATGTGTGTTAGGAAGCCATAATATTTTGAATCTTATGTGAGACTAATTAGAGAGAATTGGAGAGCTTTATCTTTGTAGTTTATTGTGAACTCTTTGTGGGATAATTCAAACGGTAGAAACTTGTGTTAGATAGAAGTTCATTTTTAATATTTTCTCTAGGGTCTGTTGGATTGGGTTGATGAGTGAAATTCTATATATTTGTAACAATTTAATCTATAGTGAAAGACTTTGGCGATCCGAAAATTTTGCGTTGTTATTATTTTCTTGTTTGGTAATTTAATTATTGAACATCAAAAGATCCTGTGAGTTAAAGAAGAGGAATCAACGTGTAATTCCCAACAAGAAGCCCGTTCAAGCTCGTGAGATTCGTTTTAATATTAGGAAAGTTTTTTTTAAAAAAGGACGATCACGGCAGCCCGTTCGGCTCTTGAGCTCACGAGCCGAACTTGGGCCAGCTGAGTAGGAGACGAGACGACCCGACTCAGCTTGTCTCCCACACGAGCCTTGATCGGTTCGGCTCGTGAACAGGACCAATATCGAGGTTCATGGGCCGAGCCGGCCCGTTTGACATCCCTCAACAATATTTCATGATTCGAACTCTCGTCACGGCAACTGCAAATTAGGCTGGACTGGAGACTTTTCACCTCACCTTTCATCATTTGGAGATGTTCCCTGGGGATGGTAGCTAGGTATTCTTATTAGTTGTGACCAAATTGCTTAGTGGAAACTGTAGTTTCATCTTAAAATATTAAGACTCTAGTTTCATCTAAAAATGGTTCATTTGAGAATGTTGATCTTAGAGAACTTGCACGTATTTGAATTATAGTGGAATCGAATTGTTTGTTTGACCTTAATGACATTTGATATATCTTAAAATGTCAACATTATTACAAATTATTATATATTAATTTATATTTTATATTTATTTGATGTGGAATTTATAATGGACAAAACCTGTCCTCTGAATTCAAAGATACGTAGGTATTCAATGACATAATTCTCTATTGGTGAAGACGCAATTTTTAAATGTAATATATCGACGACAAGTGTGGATATTATATTAATTGGAATGTGTTTGATTTTAGTTAAAATGAATTTTTTTAAATGAATAGTAATTTTTAGGAAAATTGATAGTTGAAATTTGATTAAAAAGTCAAATATTGTAGAATTGATTTTTAATTGATGGTTGAAATTAAGTACTGTAAAAAAATAATTAATTTTTAATGAAAATCAAACAAGGGTTATATAGAAAAATAAAATTCAATTCCACAAGAAAAACAACTTCATACAAACTCAATACAAATATCTATGGAATTTAAACAACAAACTCACATTTGATCTCAACAAAACAAATTTCAAAACGTAGAAAAAGAAGAAGAAATAATTTTTTTTTTTCCAAAAAAAAAAAAAACAAAAAAAACCTGAATATACCAACCCTAATTCTTCATTTGTTAATGAATATTTCCTTGTGCACCTGTGAGTACTTCTACTGCACCCAACTTGACCATACTTTTCTATTGGTGAAGACGCAATTTTTTAAATGCCGACAAGTGTCGATATTAGAAAAATAAATGGAGACTTGTAATTCAATCCGACAAGAAAAACAAACTTCATTCAAACTCAATACAAATAATTATGGATTTTAAACAACAAACTCACATCTGATCTCAACAAAACAGATTTCAAAGCGTAGAAAAAGAAGAAGAAATAATAAAAATAAGAAAAGAAAACAAACTGAATATGTTAAGATTGATTCAAATCAACCCCAATTCTTCATTTGTTAATGGCTCTGCATGATCTTCTGATCTCTCCTTGTGCACCTGTGAGTACTTCAACTGCACCCAACTTGACCATGGCCTGTCCAAATCGAGTCGAAAAGTCGAACCCTTTAGCAATGGCTGCAACCGTGGGGTTGGTTAATCGATCAAGGGCTAGGTCTTGATCAAACTGGAGAATACCTCTACGTAAAATGATTTGTCTGTAGTAAGAATTGTCTACAATCATTGAGCTCAAAGGGTTTTGATCAAGATTCACTGGGTTATCAACAGTTGAATTCTGAGGGCATCTTGTTTTTAGTGTGTTTAGTAGTGTGGTATCCATGGTTGGATCAGGTTTCCCTGTGTTTTGGAAGTTGTAGAGACGATTTCGAATGAGTGAACAATGAGTAACTCCAACAGTGTGCCCACCTGCAACAAAGGATACGTCGAAAATTAATGTCATCCATTAATGATATATATGTAACCAACGGTGGGTACTTGCTATAATTATATCCACTGTGGATGAGATGCCGACTTGTATAATTTTTTTTGCAACACGTGTCAGCATCTCATCTACGGTAAGTGCCCACCGTGAACATTATATTACTACGTACCCTTCTTCTCTTTTAAGAATTCCATCTATACTTTTTGGTGTTAGCTTCAAACCCTAGTAAATTAAATGGAGAGAGAACTCCCTTTGTTATATTACTAATAACACAAGAAGGGTGAGCAAAATTGAGGTAGTTACCAAGAAGATAAACCATGTCAGTGGAATCAAGTCCTTTCTTGTTAAAAGCTTTAATGGAATCTGACACTGTTATTGAAGGAGCTGGCAGATCCACATTCTTAGCAAGGGACACTGTTCCATCTCTTCTTCCCGTTTGTACAATATAACGCCCTCCTCCACTCTATAAATAAAATATATAAAATCAAAGTTAAAAATAAGTAACTTATTTTGAAAGTAATTAACTACTTTTATCTGATAGTAATTCTTATATTTTTACCAAGGCAACGGCATCTCTAGTGGCCATAACAATGATATCAGCACAAGAAACGACTCCTGGACAGATTGGCTCCACAACAGCTTTGGCTGCATCAATTATTTCATAGCCTCGAACACTCAGATTAGGGATTGCAGTTTTCTCTGAGTCCTTTCCATCCAACAGGATTGATGCATCACAACCCTAATTGCATCATTAGTTTCAAGTAATGAAGGTCAAAATAAAAGTGATAATTATAATGTTACATATGAACAGTACTGCAGGTATATATTATTCTATACATTATATTGTATTTATAGTCGATACATACAAAGTGTAGATTAATTGGATTCAAGTAGAATGTGTTACAATTATAGAGTGACAAAATTATACAGGCTTCGGATTCCAAAATAGTGTCACAAATTCAAGTTTAGCGGTCACCTATTCATAAAAAAATTGTAACCTTGTAGGCTTTTGAATGAAAAATTAAATAAATAAACATGATACCTATAAATATTCTTACATTGACAAAGCAGTCGTGAAATTGCATGCGAAGGAGAGCAGCTACAACAGTAGGATCCCTAGAGAACCATCCTCTGACAACACCACCCACAATCGCCTCCACGTCGGCCTGGCGGCATTTTCCTCTGTAGAACCCTGCCTGCAATGCACCACCATTTGCACCACTGAACGAACCAGCCAAGGCGAAGAAAATGCAAGCAAAAGCTAACGTAGTTGAAGATGCTCTCGACATTTTTTAAGAAATTCTTGTTTTTTTTTTTTTTTTTTTTTTTTTTTTTAAATTTGTGTTGTTGTAATTGGAAACCTCGCTTTCTGCTATTTATACAAATGGAATAGGCACTTTATTGTTTAGAGGAATTAATGCATGTTTGCACGACATAGAGTGTTCATATTATAAGAACGTGCAATCATGTAAAGTGAGAATTTAAATATTAATTTGAATTAGGTGAATGTTTGGCTAGAAGCTTAGAAAATACTTATAAGTTTATTTATAAGTAAATAAGTGAACATTAAAAAAATATTAATTTTTTGGTTAAAATAAGAAGAAAAAAGAAAATTTACAGATAGGGTACCAACCTATTGAAAATGTTGCAAGTAGGACTCTAGCCTAATATTTTGGAATTGTCAATTTTTGTAACATTTGGAAGCCAAATTGATGATTTTAAGAGGAGATATACTCATGTCACTATTTTTTGTTTGTTGCGCCACATTTTAATTGTAAAGAAAGACTTAAGCTTTAAATTTCTTATTGTTGTACTTATATTCTCAAAAATTTTTCATTGAATTCTTATATTTAACATCCAATTAATTAATATATGTTGTCCTTTATGACGTTTTTTCTCAAAATTTTATTTTACCCATGCTTTAAATTGCGGAATAGAAGTTTTTTCAAATTTTTGTACTATATTTGTTTTATTTTTCAACTAATTATAAAAATTTTAGAGGTTGATGTATTTTTTACACCCTCCTAACAATATTTGGACGAAAACCATCACAAGATAAAACATTGAGGAGACATAAGCACAATAATGAATAAAGATAGAAAACATTAATTGCAATTAAAATATGATGTATCTAACAAATAATGTGGTTATGGTATAATACTATAATTACATTCCCGTCCGCACGACGTAAAGGGAGTTTATGATGAGGACAATTGTTGCTCAAATGTCTACTCAAAGTATGTATAGATTGTATCCTCAATCAGATTTACCTGGAGGATGAACCATGGGGGGAAGGTCGCCCTCCCTCAAGATTAGTAGGCGAAGCTTGGACACTTGAGTAATAAAAAAAAAAATAAAATTATAAAGAAACTTTTATTCAAACTAAAATAAAAAAAGGGGAAAAAAAATTCAAAAATTAAAGAAAAAGCAACAATGAACCAACCTCCAATTAGAGTGACCCCAGCCCTCGGTGGAGTTTCTCTCCTCTTAGTATTTGTCTGTTTATATTTTCAATTTTTTTTTGTTTAATTAAACATAAGTGTAAAATCCTATTTTTAATAAATCTTTGGGATTGAAATGAATGTAAGGGGAATATTTATCTAGTTGGGACTCGAGTGCTACTAAATTAGAAAAGGTTGGAGACTACATTCATCTTAATAATATGTTTAGGACCTCATTGTTACAATTCCAATAGGTTGAGGACCCCTTTGATTTTTCTATAAAATATGTAAGTCGCTTATTATTGTCCTTTTATTTTTAAGTAATACCTCGTAATTTTTCAAATCATGTTTGAAAACAAAAACAAAAACAAAAATTAAAATTAAAATATTTTAAGCTATTTTTAAACTTAGCCAAACATGGTCGTAGTATTAAATTTAATTTGTAATAGTTCATGTACCTAGCTATGAAGGTCAAACAAATTAAATATATTTTTATATAGTTTGAAAATGATTAAGGAAACTAATTTTGGATTAATTATAAAATTTAAATGACCAATTAGAACTCTATTCGACTTAATTCTTAATATTTTTTTTGGGTGATTGTCGGACTTGGGTAGTTGAAAATTTGGAAGAGAATAGTACTAAAATATTCATTAGATTTAATAAACTTGATTTTAGGTGGAATTGGCATTAATTAATTATATAACATTTTTAGCCCTTGTTTGAGACATTATTTGGAGAAAATGTATTTAGTAATAGTTATTTTTAGAAAAATATGTATTTAAAAATTAAGAAAATAATTTCAATTTACGTACATAATTATTTTATGAAAGTATGTGTTACTAAAAATGATAGGGGTGGACAAAAAAACCAGAACCGATGTGAGCGAACCGTAACCAAGTCGAAAAAATCGGAACCGTATGATTTTAAAAAAAATGAAATAGGAAATCAGTTTTGGAACCGCTTTTAGAATCGAAAAACTGAATTTAGAATCAGGTCTTTGATCCTTTTTTTAGGGTTTTAATTGGTTGTCCTAAAATTAAAAATCAAAAGAATTTGTAATTTTTTTTGTGTAAAGTGAAAATGATTAAATTCTTTTTATGAAATTTGTTACGTTTCTACCTCATTGTAATCTTTAACTTCACACTTGGACTGAAATTCTTAGTAAATGAAAATAGAATGAGACTAATTTATTAATCAGTGAAGATGTAAATGACCACGATGGAGTTAATTAAATATTTAAATACAAATATAAAACAATTAATAATAATGCATTTAAAACTCATGATTCATCCAACGAGTTTATTATACAAATTTATCAATTTGTATGGCTTCTTGCCATGCTCGAAAAATCTTCCAGATCATTTGTTTCTTATTTTGGTTTATGAATATCTTTTGTTTCATGGAGAATCCTATACTTTCTTCGGAGGGAAAGGATTTTCGAAATCATTGATCTTGGTATATTCAGTAGAAGTTTATTTCAGGTTATTGACTCACTTCCCGAGACCTGATATTCCTCGATAAGACCCCCGAAAAATAATTATTATTGTAGAACCGAATTAGAACCGAAATCGAACCAAAATTGAATGATTTGGTTTCGATTCTTGAGATATCCGAACCAAATCACCTAACGCTCACCCCTATAAAATGAGTTTTGAAAATAATAAGTTTCAAGCAAGCAACGGCTTAAATGTTAGACTGTTGGGACTATGCATGTAAAGTGATCTATTTTCTCGTACTTTACTTTGCCTAGAAAGATTATATGCATGTGAGACTACATGTTAGAAATATGTACGGAGAGAAGGGTCGAAAATACACTCTTAGGGCATAATGTTCTCATATTCTACTTCTTTCTCAGCAAAGCAACTGATATCAAAAACCAAAAAAGGTAAAGATTAAAGTCAAAATTATCAGAGAATCCTATATTTTATCGCTATAAACCAATGTAATGTTAACATCATGAACGAGTTCCCAGATGTCATCAAAAGCAGAATCTAGTTTATATCGAGCTCATACAAAGAGAGAATCGTACCGTAAAACAAAATGCAATAGAAACACGATGTTGCTTCATAAATAAGTTTTATTTCGAGAAATTGAGTCAGTCATGTACTTGGATAGATTCCTTCTCCTTCGACTCATAATACCATCCAAAAGCAGTTGTGTAGAATATTATTGTATATTTTACATTCTTGTTGTATATTAGTTAGAAGTCAGAAATAGTTTTAGTTTGTTACACTCAATTCACTAATAGAGTTGGTTAGTAAATAGTTCTTTTAGCTTAAGCTAGATTAGTTACTATTTATGAGCATGATTAACTGGTCTATATAACAACTTGTATTCCTTTCATTTTAAAATAAGAATATACTATTGTAAAACTATTATGAAAACAATAGAGAATATAGAGAGATATGAGAGAATTCTTCTCTTATTGAATTCATATGAATGAATGAAATAAGGCTCATATTTATAGGAGTGAATAATGACACAATCGTAATATGTAAAGTTTACAGGGGCATAAGAGTAATTTTCATTCAAACCTAATTTTACCTAATTTCTAATAATATTTTATAACACTCCCCCTTAAATGACATATTACTCGTTTGCTCAATTGTCTGCCCGTTAAAACCTTGCTAAGAAAACCCAGTGGGATAAAACTTGAGCGAAGGAAAAAGAGTACAGCTGCTCCCCCTGATGTTTTCCATCATTAATATTGAGTCTAATATCTAAAATGACATCAATGATAAGTAGTTCAAATCATGTACTGAAATTTGAATTTCTGAAGTTCTTCAGTACTTTAGTGCTTCCTCATTAAAACATTGTCAGTAAAACCTAATGAGACAAAATCTGAACGAAGGAAAAAGAGTACAGCCGCTCGTTAAAACCTTGTCAAGAAAACCTAGTAGGACAAAACCTGGACGAAGGAAAAAGAGTACATCATGATTCTCCCCCTGAAGTGTGCAATCAAGTATTCATGAACCTTTTGAATAATGATAACATCTTTCGTCTGTAATATGTATATATGAAAATCTTCTTGTGTGTATCCGATATCATAACATTCTTCATAAGATGTGTATGATTTTCTTCATTTGTTGATACCATTCCAGATGTCTATGACTTTCTTCATTTGTTGATATCATTCCAGCACAATTTAAAGAGAGAGCTTGTTGTTGAATTATTACTTGCAGATAGCTGTGACAATGTCTCAAAAACATTTGCTAGGAAAACCCTGTGGGATAAAATCTTAGCGAAGGGAAAAAGAGTACATTATTCTCATTGATATGCCATAATTGCTGCCTCATTAAAAACCTTACTAGGAAAACCCTGTGGGACAAAACCTCAGTTAAGGAAAAAAGAGTGCAGCGCGTATTTGTTCCCTTCATAGGAATATCACAAGTATATTAATGTAATTTCAAATCATTTCATCAAACATATAGTTTGTGATGAGCTTTTATAAATAGTTTATAACTCATTTATGATGTCATAGCTCATTTATGATGTACTGAACATGCTATATCAAGCAATGTTTTGTTAGTTGACTGATTGCATTACTCAAATCTAGAATTGATTCACTTCTATCAAAATCTAAAATTCACTTCTGATGAATAATTAAATATTCATTTTCAAATTCACTTCTGGTGAATATTCATTTTCCGGTGGATAATATAATTTTGCATATTGAAAATCAATTGCATGCCCAAATATTCAAATATAATAATAGTACACTCCAATTTTATTTTCAACATATATTATGGGGTCATATGTATCATTCTTCATGTGATTTTATTTTAAGAATCACATTTCATTCTATAATGATACTATTCTGGGCAAATTGAATCTTTCAATGATTTATTCATATATGTTCTTGCACTTTATAAACTGCAATTTCTAATTTGCAGGAGTATAATCAATCATTGAAATAGATATCAATCTCGACATATAATCTATAATCATTTCACTTGAAATCCCAACATACCGCGATCAATTGGTACATCAAAGAAAACTCCCAAAGTACCGAGATGAGAATCACACTTTTTGATCTCACTCATTGGTATATCAAAGAGCTCAAGCTAGTGATTTAGACTATAGTCTATCCACTATATTTCATGCCAGTTTTATGAAAAACTTCGCGCGCAACGAGTCGTCTTTTACGATTGTGTAATATTTTTCATTTGTACAAATAACTACTGGCATTACACATTTAAGTGTTTTGGACTCCAGGTCCTATAACAATAATCCCTACATCGGGGTTTTATACTTGGCCAAAGTATTATAATTTCATCAACCTCATTTTCATAAGAGGGTTGTATGTAGTCGACTTATTTATCGATTCCATTTCATCTCAACATAACATAGAGAGATCTCTGTATTTGTTCTATCATCAGGTACCCGAATCTCTTTTAACTATATCTCTTATACTCACTATGAGTATTTAGCCTCAAAGGGATCATCTCAATCATTCAAGAGATATTTATTTTTGGAATCGATTCTCATTATGCTTCAGGCATAATTATGCTTTAAGCGTGTTTTCCCCATAATATTCACAAATCTTATATTATATCAATCGGCTAAAATGCCGCAACACATGTCATACGTAATTATGGATATAATCACAATCATATATCAAGTGCGTATTGTTGGAGTGTATATAGATATTGCACTTCTTAGAAATCATAAAGCTTCACAAGCAAATCTTTATTTCATCGTATTGACATGTTTGTATGTAGAATATTGCTGCATGATAAATGTTTATATTCAAATTGTTCTCATAGCAAATAACTTGATGCTTTTAATATGCTAAACCATTAGCAATATAATATTCTATTATCTCAACTAATTCGTAAAATCATTAATGACTTTTAAGATATATTCATGCTAATTTGTAATATCATTACTTGAGCAAATAATCAGTCATTCATTTTCTTAGTGAGATAATTAATTTGCTTTTGAGAACAAGCAGCAATGATAACTTGTTAACCTGAACAATCTTCTGGTTCTTTAATGAATGCCATTTTGCATTCTTAATAAATCTCATTATTGAATTGGAATCTAACCAATCGTTATAGAACTTCAGGTTCAGCAAGATATTTCACTTGTACATATGTATGAACTTCTGGTTCAATACAGTATTCATTTCATCAGTACGTATTTCTGTATAGTACAAATCAGTATACCTTTATTAGTGTACAGAAGAAAAATCAGGTACAATATCCAAGAAAATATATCATGTTCTCAATATTGTCGTCAAATCTTCCCTTATATCGAAAAAGGCAATGACGCATTATCTCATTGTTCCCACATTTTCAATAATTTATTCCATTATTTCTTGATGGAATCGATATCACTGACACGAGGAGCCACCGCTCTTTTACACGTTGAATAATGCATTTAAATAGATCACTTGGGAAGAGATTAGATCCATAAAAAAAATGGATGTTATATTATCAAATATCCGCAAATACTACTCAAATCTTCCGATAAATGTTTTGAAAAAGATTTACCGAGTTCTACTCGAAAGATTGAGGCTGCTGATGGATCAAGGTATCCCAGAAGATGTTCGTTGGTTGATCGAAGCAAAAGTTCAATTAGCTGGTGAATTACCAGATTCATTTACTAAGCACAAGCCTGGCTTAGGTAAGATTACTTTTGCAAAGAAGCGAAGAGTAAAAAGATTAAATAGTTGCTACAAATGTGCTCGATGGACATGTGATACCCGTTGTAAGTCAATAGGATATTCATCCATAAATCGAGATGATAAGATAGACTTCATTAAGGGTGGACTGAGTAAGGAGTCATTGGATGATATCCGATTGACTCTTGAGACGCACCCTAGTGGGTATGTGCAGCGTGAGCTACTATCTTTATGGGCTAAATTCATCAGCGATAAAGAGCGTTATAGTCTCAAAAATATAATAGCAAAAGATCTTGTTTGCCAGGCTGTTATAAAAAATGATGTTTTAGCTATTCAGCATTGATACAAGGTAAATCAGTTTATTGTGTGTATATATATTTGCACATATATTTATAAAATATTTTCATGTTTCATTTCTCGAGCATTGATAAAGTGTATTGAAAAAAAATCACCGAAAGGTAAGCTTTATCAAAAGTAGTGTAATTTAGTCAGAAGTAGGTTTTCACTTTTTTCAAAAGACGAGCAATAAATAGTGAAGTTTTTCAAGTTTAAAAAGCCAATGATTTTCACAGTTTCATGCATCCCAAAATATCATTTTCTCATAAGTTTTTCCTTCCTTATACTCTCAAAGATGGAAGGACCAAAACTTCGACAGATCAAAATTATTTGTGTATTTTGTGGATCAAAAGTAGGGAAAGGTTTTGGGTATCTAGAAGCAGTAGTGGATCTTGGAAAGAAATTGGGAGAGAAAGGTATCACTCTCGTGTATGGAGAAGGTAGCAGTGGATTGATGGGTTGTGTTTCACAATCCGCTTAAGCAGAGAAAGCAAGAGTGATAGGTGTTATACCCATTCCTTTAGTTGATATCGCAGGCAAAACACGAGGGCATGAAGTACAAACCTTATCTATCCATGAACGCATAATTTGCATGCTATATGGTTCTGATGTCTTCATAGCCCTGCTTGGAGGTTTTGGTATTTTAGAGGAAATCTTTAATATTACCTCATAGGCTTAATTAGATCTCTATACCAAGCCTATTGGGCTTTTAAATGTTAACAATTTATTTGATGGTTTGCTAACATTTCTTGATTATGCTTTGGAATAGGGATTCATCTCTCCATTTTCTAGGAGAATCCTTATTTCTGCTCCTACTATCGAGGAACTGCTGGATAAGTTGCAATCATATATCCCCCTACAAGATCCAGCAGGAGTTAAGATAGATTGGTCGCAAGGAAGGGGAATCAAGCGAAAATGGAGTCCGATTAATGTAAATTTATCCTTGTGAATCTCATAATATTGTGGGTAGTAAAGTATGGGGTATTCTTACTCTTGAGACACACCTCTAATGTTGATGAGTATTTGAACTTAATCTTGTGGACCTCAAAAGGATTTGGAGTGGTAGAGTACAAAGTATTCTTACTTTTGATACACACAAAAAAGATTAGGGGTGGTAGAGTATGGAGTATTATTACACCTGATACACACCTCTACTTTTGAGGATCATAAACTTTTCCCCCTTTTGTATTTTGCATGTATGACTCATTTATGCTTCTTCAGGAGCAATAATAATAATATCATTTCAGTATGATAATCTTTACTTCTTCTGCAGTAAATATGTACTTCTTCTGGAGTACATAAGTACTTGTGCAAGAACTTTGATCAAAACTGCTTATCATAATCATATAACATTTATCTCATAATACTGATGAGATTATTTTCACATTAGCCATATCCTTGCTATCATGTGATATTATCTTATCATACATCAACATTTCTTTGTTGAATAATTTATTTTCATCCACAATTTCAACTACAGATATTGGTAACTTCTGGTACCAAATGATAAAATATTTTCATTAAGATCTAACAATCTTTTGGTAATGGTAACTTCTGATACCATTTGTTGAAATATCAAATAATAACAATATTATCAAATTTATAGGAGTAGAGATATTTAAAATCAGTAGAACCAACCATATATGTGGTGATAATATAAAGAAATAATTATATTTCATAAATGAGCAAGTCATATCTCTAAATCCAGTCAACGTATTCATAATAGTTCAAGTCGTTACGATAATGAGTTATACTCAACGCATCACGACATGGAAACTATTATGTTACTTTTAAATCTTTTAATTTATCATATTGATCACATAATAGTGTTAAATAATTTAGAATATATATTCTATTAACACTTATCATCATATCATTAATAATGATTAATCAAATTCGTTAAATCACGATTAATATACTTTAACGTATCATCAAGGGCAAAATCGTCCATATTTTAATATATTGATCATATGGATAAATCGAAACCGTCAATAGGTTTGAAATTAAATTTAGAACAAACTTACTTTTGGTCCGAAGTTCAAAATCCCGTCGGAACTGTTCCAAAAACAGTTTTTAAGAAAACCGCCACGTTCGACCGCCAGAAAATTTCAAAACTGCACAAAACAGAAAAGTAAGATCATAGAAAAATCCAAATCATCAAGACGAACAAACTGTCTTTTGACGTCATCACCGGAATCCGCCACGCGCTGCCGCAGTCCGCCACGCGCTGGTGGTCGGAAAAATCAACCAATCAACATAATGTGTGCCTCGACGTCCTGAACATGCCCATGGTCTCCGTTTCTCCAAAAGACCAACCATTTGGCCGGAATCAGCATTTTTCAGTCCGCTAGCATCTTCTTCTCTGGCCAATAACTTCCTTTTTAACCGTCGGATCGGCGCCAAATTTTAGTCGAGTCTTCTCCTAGAAAAGCCCGTTGATATGCCGCTGGGCAATCGTCGATCGGAGTTCAGGATCGTCCGGGATCAGTGTTTCAATTTCCAGTCAGATTTTGTTTTTTGCACAGTTTTTCAGCCTTTCTTCTCCGGTCAATATCTTCTGTTTCAGCCTTTGGATCATCCCCAAATTTCAGGCGAGTCTTCTCCTCGAAAAGCCCGTTCTGATGGTGGTGGCCGATCGTCGATCGGATATCTGGATCAACCAGAATCCTTCTTTTTCAGTTCGACCAGAATTTTTGAAAAATTGGATAAATTTTCAGATCTACAATATATGAGTTATTTTCTAAAGCCAAAAGTGTTTGGTTTGAGAAAAGGAAACATTGATTAGTAATAATCAGGTTTCTGATACAGAGGTTCATCATTTAGATGCAACTATAGAGCATACTCCCGTTATATTACTCAATTGGCTAGAGACTCGTGCTGATAACGTATTGTAAAACTATTATGAAAACAATAGAGAATATAGAGAGAGATATGAGAGAATTCTTCTCTTATTGAATTCATATGAATAAATGAAATAAGGCTCCTATTCATAGGAGTGAACAATGGCACAATCGTAATATGTAAAGTTTACAGGGACATAAGAGTAATTTTCACTCAAACCTAATTTTACCTAATTTCTAATAATATTTATAACATATACGATATACTATCAATAATTTCTCTACTTCGAACATGGTATTAGAGTGGGTCAAGAGATTCTTTACACAATGAAGAAATTAAAGATGAAATCATCACCAAATCCTTCTCGTTAAAGGAGAAGAAGATACTGAGCTTAGAAGTGAAGATTCGTGGTTGGAGATCAAGATGAAAATGTGACAAACACGAATCAAGGTAACATATATCAGAACCAAAGCTTTGTATGATGATTCTTGACCTTTTCTATTTTGAAGGTTGCAACTTTTTATAAAAATAAAAAAATAAAAAAATGAATCAAGGTAACAACGATAACAATCGCAGAGGTGTAGATCTAGTTAATGGAAATCAAAATGAGATAAATCATGGGGATCGTCTATTCTTGCATAGCTCTAATCATCCTGGTATGTCTTTGGTCATTGTTCGTTAACTGGAAAGAATTATTTAGCTTGGATCAGATCTTTCAAAATAACCCTAGGTGCCAAGATGAAATTAGGGCTGTTAGATGGTAGTATAGAAATTCCTAATAAAAATTCTACTCAATATGAGAAATGGTGCAGAGTTAATTGCATAATAACTTCGTGGATTCTGAATTCCATTTCTAAGGAAAAAGTTGAGGCTTTCCTATATACTACTAGTGTTAGAGAATTCTGGTGTGAAATAAAGGAAAGATATAGGGGCTGCAATGGACCTTTAATATATCAAATTCAACGTGAAATAAGCTCAATTTCTTAAGGAAATATGACTATTACACAATATTATACTAAACTGAAAAGATTGTAGGATGAACTTACATTTTAATGCCATTACCTAAGTGTAACCGTGGTTTTGCTAAATCAGTGTCTAAGATGTCTGCATTCACTAGATTCATGCAATTCCTTATAGATTCAAATGATTAATTTGAACACACTTACAGTTAGATTCTTGTCATGGAGCCCTTATCCCCAGTTAATAAAGCATTTTCTATGCTTTAAATGGTGGAAAATAGAGGGAAGTGAAAGTAACTTTTGGAGAAAACACTGAGGTTAGTGCATTGTATGTTAAAAGCTAAGGACTCAGGAAGAATGCAAGAGGTAGATGATACAACAAAAGAAATTAGTTAAGTAAGAAGGAAAAGGAGCAACAATTCCGTATTCATTGCAATACAAATGGGCACAACAAGTACTTGCGTTTTAAGATCATTAGTTGTCCAGATTGGTACCGGAAATTGAGAGAACAAAAGAAGGTGAATGGAAATAGATATGTTGCTCATATGGCTCCTACACCAATTGAAACAAGTGGTGAAAAATAATTTGGAAAATTCAGAGATCAACTACAGAGCATGAATCTAGATGACATGACACAACTGGAATTAGTCAAGATGATGAAGGGTAAGGGCTCAAATGCAGGGAATCTAGTTAATTTTTCCCACCTAGAAGACTTTGCAGGTTCAGTCTTAAAACTTGAACTATTTTTTGCCCTAAGTGCTTCTAATTTATTAGAAATAGGATCCTAGATTATTGACACAAGTGCATCTAGCCATATGTGTAATAATTTGCATTTTTACAAACACTAAAACCCACAAATGTCACAAATCCTATTTACCTTTCTGATGGAACCATTAATCTAGTAAAACATATTGGTGATGCTCATCTGAATGATAGTCTTATTCTTACAAACACATTGCACATACCCACATTTAAACTCAATCTTCTTTCAGTTTGAAAGTTAGCCACTTGTTCCAAAATAAAGTTTACATTCCTGGATCATCAATGCTCACATGACCCTCAGACTAATAGAATACTGGTAGTGGGTAGATTAGTGAAGGGCCTCTACATACTTGATAGTAGCTCTTTCACAGAATCCATCATTCAAGAGCACATCTCAAAGTTCTGTAACATCTCTTTTTTCAAATTCTTGTAATTCCTTCCTTGTTTTAGTTAATAAAGTCAAGGACAAATTACTTGTTCTTTGGCACAAGAGGTTAGGTCATGTTTCTAACAATGTACTGCAGCACATGGAAATACTATATTCATTCAATAAAAGTGTCTTTACCCCTTGTGACATATGTTCTTTTTCTAAATAGCAAACTACCTTTTACAGCAAGTTCTATACAGTCTAATGCACCTTTTGACCTGATGTATGTTGATTTTTGGGGCCCATATAGAAAAATATCTTTCTATGGGCAAACTATTGACTGTGGTAGATGACTACAGTAGGGGAAAATGAACATTTTTAATAAAGCATAAGACACAAGTTTTTTTCAAGAATAAAGCTTTTACACTAAATGATCAAAACTCAGTTTGAAAAACATATTAAATGTCTCAGAACTGGCAATGGGACTAAATTTGTAAACCGGGAATTACGGACTTTTTTTAGCAGAAAATGGAGTCTTACATCATAAAAGTTGTTAACAAACCCCATCACAAAATGGGGTTGTGGAGAGAAAACATAAGCACTTATTGCAAGTTGCAAGGGCATTTATGTTTCAATCCAATTTGCTAAAGCATTTCTGTGGTGAGTCTATTTTAATGGCAACTTACATTATAAATAGACTTCCCACCGTTTACTTGTGTATCAAGATGTCTATAATATCCAATCAACTCATACCTCCACCAACTCCCACCAACTTCAACCCATACCCTATTGCTCTCACATTTCCTAACCCCCTCTTTAAACATCATCACACCCCCACAACTCTGATCCAGCAACCCCAAGCTGCAATTCCATTCCTTATCAACCAGCCTCCTCCTGCAGCCAGTTAACCTCCTCTCCACCTCCAAACCATCATCATCACCACCAACACTTCCTCTATCGCAAATCAACAACCGAGCCATCATCTGAACATTCAGTGACCGCCAACATAGCCACCACCTCCATTGCCTCATCGTAGCCACCACCGCCACCTCTTTGAACGGACACCACCACAGTCCCCTCTATACACCAATTGAATCATCATCATCCTCATCACCTCCACCACCCATGGCCAGCCTCCATCTTCAACACCATAATTGATACCCAAGCTCCACTGTACCAAACATCAACCTCCACAGAACCGGCCACCATTCACCACCACCACCCATTTCCAAACTACCACCACCACGGCCAGCCCAGCTCCAATCTCAACCAATCGAAACCCAAAATACCAAGAACTAAGTTAAACCAACCACCACCCATTCCAAACCGCCACTATCGAAGGCCACAACCTCCCCAAACTCAGTCTAAAAATCAAACCCAAACCAAGAAGAGAAGAACCCATAACCCCAAAAACTCATAACCTAACTCAACCGCCGGTTATTCTCCGAAAAACTTAGTTCCAAGCCTCATTTTTCCTCAGTCTTGGGGCCCAATCTCGCACTAAAAATCCCACAATCGGAACCCCTTCTTGAACCACCACTCGCTGCCACCTTGCGGCGGTGTTTCGCCGGCCAATCGCCGGATGCCCCTCCCCGTCACACCTCCCTCTCTCCATTCCTCTGCCTTCACGATAATGAAGAAGGAGAAATGGTTATGTTTTTAATAATTTTGATTTTTGGAAAATTTCACCTTAGTCCCCAATGTTCTAAATATTTCATTTTGACCCATGATTTCAAATATTTAAAGTTCTATCCTATAATTTTAAAAATCTGTCATTTCAGCCAAAAAAAATTTAATAGCATTTTAAATGCGTCCTTAAATTTTCCAAAAGTTCCATTTTAGCCCCCAAGTTTTAAGTTATTCAGTTAAGTCCTTTTTGTTTTAAATCTAATCATTTCAGTCCCTTCATTTTAAAAATCAATTATTTTAATCCCTACAGTTTAATATTCGTTTGAGCTTCAACCCAAGTTTTGAAAATTTACATTTTAGTCCCTCAAGTTTAAAAGTATTCATTTTAGTTCCCCAACTTTCAAATCATCAATTCCAGTCCCTAAATTTTAATTTATCATTTTTAAACCATAAATTTCAAAAGACTAATTTAATTTGTTTTTCTAATTGGCTAGACGGGGCGTACGAAGATTTAAAGAATTGAAGTCATTTCCCACTCGATTTTGCACTCGTTGAATTTAAGGTAGACTCGCCCCTATTAATTGATTTAAATTATGATTGCATGTGAATGTGTATGTTATGTGACTTATGTGAAAGTCATTTTTTATGAAAAGAGACGAGAATGTATTTCTTCAAAAATATTTATGTTGTTATGCTTGTCATAACTTATATGCTTTTATACATGAGAAAGAAAGAAGAGAATATCTTGCAAGATAAATGATGATGTTATGCATAACTTACGTGCCTTAAGTGCACGAGACGAGACTACCCACACCTGATGATTTTAAAGAGCTTATGATTTTTCAAAGAGAAGCCATGTGCTTTAATGCACGAGAAGAGACTACCCACACCCTATGATTTCTAAAGAGCTTGCGTTTATGTGTTCAATTATAATGTAGATTAATTAATTGGCGATGAGTCTGCTGAGTATTTCTTTAAAATGCTCATTTCTATTTTAACAATATTTGCAGATTTCGGAGATGGTGGCAAGTGATGGATGATTGTGGCAATAGTCGTTAAATAGTTGAAAATCTTATTTTGATGATCCGTATTTCTAAACATTGGATATTTTTGAGATTTTCCAATTATTTGAAAAATTATGACATTTTCAATTGTTTTACAATATTAATGGCTCAATTTATTATTTCGAATTGTTTCATAAATGTTTTCAAGTTTTATCGACCATTACAGTTTATTTAATGTTGCCAAAAAATGAATTTCAGTTATTTCTTTCGCTAAAATATTATTTTAAAAGTTAGACCAGGCGATGACGTGGTGAACCGGGTATTTAGAACTCGGGGCGCTACACATGCTATCATACAACCTTTAAATATATCTAAATCTTCTCCTCATACACCAACTCATGATTACATTCCTTTTTTAGCCAATGTGTCCACCATCTTAGAACCTAAATCTTACAAAGAATCAAGTACTAAGGTAGAACGGATTCATGCTATGGAATCTGAACTTGGGGCATTGGAAGAAAAACAAACATGGGATCTTCTGATTTTACACAAGGTTAGTAGCTAAAAGATATCATCAAAAGGTTGGGGTAGACTATTTTGAAAGCTTCTAAACGGGAATTAAATTAGTTACCATTAGAATTTACCTTGCTATTGCTTCAGCATATAATTGGCCTATTTCTCAATTTGATATAAATAATGTATTTCTCCATGACTTCCCGAAGGAAGAAGTACGTATGATACCACTTGAAGGATGATTTAAGTCAAAGAAAGGAGAGGTATGCAAACTTAAAAGATCACTTTATGGGTTAAAGCAAGCTAGCAGACAATGGAATGCAAAATTTTGAAACATCTGCAACTCTATGGTTTTACTCAATCCACGAATGATAATTGTTTATTCACCTTACACACAACTCCAGTTTCACTGCACTTCTGGTGTATGTAGATGATGTTCTTATCACAGGGAATGATATTTCTGAAATACAAAAGATTAAGGAATTTCTGGGTTAAAGACATGGGCTTTGCAAAATATTTTTTGGGCATAGAGATTGCCAGAAGTCCAAAAGGAACTTACATCAATCAAAGAAATTATGCAATGGATATAATCTCTTATGCAGGATTGTTGGGTACAAGACCTGCTACTAAACCTTTTCCAACTAGAATGAAACTTGCTACAGAAGATGGTCCTCTATTCTAGGATCTAGAACAATACAAGAGATTGGTGGGAAGACTTCTATACATCAATCTCACGAGACCTGATATAGTATATGAAGTACAACAGTTAAGCCAGTTTATCCATTCTCCTTGTAACGACTCGGGTCCCACTTAACGAGCTGTCCCGACCGTTAGATGATGATGTACTGTCCCCACTATACCAACATGGATCTTTTCAGCATGCTTTGTCCTCACTTGCACGCTCCCTGAGAAAACTTCACAGGGGATCACCCCTTGTAGAATTGCTCCGAGCCAAGCACGCTTAACTGTGTAGATTCTAACGATGGACTTCCAGAAAAGAATGTGCACCTTGTTGGTATGAGTAGTACCTATCATTTCTTTTGTGCTTTCCTGGCCTAAGTGTTACACTCCTACTGCTACTCATTGAGATACAACTATGCATCTACTGAAATATATCAAGAGTACACTATTAGGGGTCTTATTCTATTCCTCTACAAACAATTTCCTTCTAAAGGCCTATTGTGATCCAGATTGAGGTACTTGCCCAAAAACAAGAAAGTCCTTAATTGGCTACTGTATTTTCTTTGGAGGTGCCTTGATATCTTGGAAGACTAAGAAATTGTTCCCGAACTGAAACAGAGTACAAGAGCTTGGATAATATAGTATGTGAGTTGCAATGGATCACTTTTTTGCTTAAAGACTTCAACTTTCCACTGCAGCTTCCTCTTCCCTTATGGTGTGACAATCAAGCTGCAATCCATGTCACTGCTAACCCGGTATTCCATGAATGTTCTAAACACCTAAAGATTGATTGTCATGGATCAATACAAGAAAGGACTCATTCTTCCAGAGCATGTCTCCACACATAACAAGGCTACAGATATCTTCACTAAAACTTTATCATCATCACGTTTCAATTTTCTCCTTTCCAAGTTGGTTCTGATGGATTTTTATCACAATCCAACTTGAAAGGTGGGTGGGGGGGATGTAGAATATTATTGTATATTTTACATTCTTGTTGTATATTAGTTACAAGTTAGAAATAGTTAGTTTTAGTTTTTTGTATTCAGTTCACTAATAGATTTAATTAGTAAATAGTTTGTTAGCTTGAGTTGGATTAGTTACTGCTTATAAGCATGATTAGCTGTTCTATGTAGCAGCTTGTATTCCTTCCATTTTAAAATAACACTTTGGGGATATAAAAATCTGAGGTATTAAAAATTTAGTTAAACAGGGTGTATGAATTTTTCTTTTCCCTCCTTCCTGGGGTTTGGGAGCTCTTCCTAGGAAATCTAGGGTTTCGTCCTTGAACTTCTTCTTCATAATTTCTTCAGAGACTTCATACAGTCGGCTTTGGTCTTCTCCGATGGTCTAACCGGAATTGATTTTCACCAGAACATTAGCTCATTTACGAAACCCTCTCAGTGTTTAGCTCATTTTGCTTATTTACCCAGCAACCCTCATCAAGCTTAACCATGGCAGAAGGCTTTGACATATTGTCCCTCCACCACAGATTGAAGCTAGATGACGATGATGGACCTCCCATTACCACCGGGGCGCCTCTATACTTTGAGGGACTTGATAATATGGAACGAACACTCTTTGGGAAAGTATGGAATCAAAAACCCATCAATAGAGAAGGACTGGATAAAGTTATCCAAACTCTCTGCAGAGCCTATGGGCCTGTCCGGGTGGAGAGAACTAAAAGTGAAAATGTGTTTCTCTTTGGATTCAGATCCAAGGACGATCATCAGAAGGTACTCCAAAGTGGGCCATGGAGTTTCAACAAACACCTAATCACTCTCGCAACTCCCGTAGGAAGGGGGGATATCCATAGCGCCAACTTATCCTTTTGTCCCTTCTGGGTTAATATACTCGAAGTTCCTTTAGCCTTGAAGGCAATGGCATGTGCTAAAACCTGGGGCTCAAGCCTACGAAAACTGGAATTCGTTGATATGGATGGTCCATTCATGAGAGTTAAGGTTTGGATTGACATCTTGAAACCAGTTCGCAGGGGCATTTGAGTGTTGTTAGAGGAGAATGATACTGAATTTAGCTTCCCAATTTGATATGAAAGACTCCCCAATTTTTGCCATGGGTGCAGAATTATTAGCCAACACATCATCGAATGCAAGGACTTGGCGCAGTATGCTGAGATACCAGTTGAAGAGAGGAGATTTGGAGATTAGTTGAGAGCATCATTCAATGGGGGTAATGGACGAAGTAACTCTTGGAGAAGCAACAAACAAAATTCAGATAGCAACAATAATCCTGAAAGTAAGTCCCCAACTCGATCTTTAACACATCAAAAATCGGACTCACTTGACACGACGGCATCATCATCTGTAAAAAATACCCCTATTATCCCATTGATGGAGGTGGATGGCAGAAAACCTCAAGTCTCAACTATCATTCCCTTTATGGAAACAATTAAGAGTAGTACCAAAGGGAAAGAATGTGCTAAGAGCATCTCCAGCAGCCTCTTTATATTTAGAGAGCATTTTTTGTATTGTAGAGAGCATCTACAAATTTAGAGAGCAATTTTTTTAATACAATCCAACGGCCTCTTTATTTCATGCTCTTTATTTTACTTGTTCCAAGAAGTATTTATTTTCCCTCTCAATTTCTTACATATTTCCCTCCTAATTATTTTATTATTTCCCTCCCCTTTTCCCCTATAAATCAAAAAATGGGTCTCTCATTTCCACATTCAACTATTATGCATAAAGCTCCGATGAAACACAGTTGCTAAAATATTGGCAGAAGAAGTGGAAGAATTGTAGGGCATTCCAGTTGAAATGGTAAGCACAGTTGATGATGACAATTCTAAAATAGCATAGATAATTGCTACTGAAATTATTCCTTTCTGACCATTTTCCTTCCCACTGTTCATTTGTCCTCTGCCTCTTATGCTCTTTTTAATTATGTATTCAAGTAGATTGATCCAAATGATTCTTGATGATTCCGATAGTGATGATGATTTGGAGATGGCAATAGCTTTTGTAGACAGAGAGTTGCTCAATAAAAGGAGATTATGTCAAGGCTCTATTCGAGGTCGAAAACATATATTCCGTAATAGATTGCTTGGCCACCACAATCTTTTTAACGATTACTTTGGAGAGGACCCTGTGTATTCTGCAAAAAATTTTCGAAGAAGGTTTCGAATGAGCCAATCCCTTTTTATTCGTGTTCAATCCGCTATAGAAACCCATGACCCGTACTTTGTCCAAAAGAGGAATTCAGCTGGAACTCTTGGATTGTCTTCTCTCCAAAAAATCACTGCTGCTTTGAGGATGCTTGCATATGGAGTTGCAGCAGATTTTATTGATGAATATATAAGAATCGGTGAAAGCACTGTGATTGAGAGTTTGAAAAGATTTGTTAAGGCAGTGGTTTTAGTCTTTTCAGATGAGTACTTGAGATCTCCAAACAAAGAAGATATTTCCAGATTGTTAAAAGAAGGTGAAAAGCGTGGATTTCCTAGAATGTTGGGGAGCATTGACTGCATGCACTGGAAATGGAAAAATTGTCCAGTAGCTTGGAAAGGTATGTACGTTGGGCATGTTCATGAACCAACTATAATCCTTGAAGCCGTAGCTTCTCATGATCTTTGGATATGGCATGCCTTTTTTGGGCTACCGGGATCACATAATGATATAAATGTTTTAGATAGATCTTTCTTATTTCGAGACCTTGTTGAGGGTCGTGCTCCTCCGGCAAACTACTCAATCAATGGTCATGACTACACGATGGGATACTACCTTGCTGATGGTATATATCCACCATGGTCAACATTTGTGAAAACAATTCCTTCTCCAGTGGATAACAAACATAAGCAATTTGCTGCATCTCAAGAATCGGCGAGGAAAGATGTTGAAAGAGCATTTGGGGTGTTGCAATCAAGATTTGCAATTGTCCGTGGACCGGCACATTTTTGGCATCGTGAAATTCTAAAAGATATCATGAAAGCTTGCATCATATTACACAATATGATTGTTGAAGATGAAAGACATGTTAGTGATATAGACTTTGATTATGATACAGTCGATGAAACTCCAAACATATCGATTTCACATGAGCAGACAGCTGACTTTTTGAGATTTATTCAAGCTCATCATTGTATTAGGGATAGAAATATTCATTCTCAACTCCAAGGAGACCTTATTGAGCACATATGGAAAATACATGGTGCTCACAGCATGTCTTAAGAATTATATTCTAGAATGACAAGCTCTGCTGTCTTTTGTATGTGACCAAACTCAGTCCAATTTATTTAAAATGGTTGTTGTAATCATGCATTTTCAATTGGGAAGTATACTGATCAATTGACAAGTTCCTAATCTTATTATTATTATTTTGGAACTATACTTGTGATTGTTATTTTTTACTTAAGTTTTGTGAAATTAACCATGCTTAAATATATGTGCTGTCCATGCAAAGCATCAACAAAAACAAACCATCCCATTTTGAGGACAACCACAAGCAGACTACTATTCTTATTTCATTGCTTGTGCCACAAAAACCAACCTTCTTTTTCTCTGTTACTTAGCTGGGAATTGAAGACTGAAACAAACCATCCCATTTTATCAAAAAGTCACAAAACATTAGTAACTTAAGTAATTCTTGTGCCACTGAACACCAGATTTTTTTCTCTATTGTTTTTCTTCTTCTTTTTTTTTTTTTTTTTCCTCTTTTCACTTTTTCTTATGACAGCAACCAGCCAAAAAGCTAGCAAGCATCGACAGCTACCAGCAATAACCAATCCTTAAACCAGCAGACTACTAGACCAAGCAAGCACAAACTCAAAATGCAAAAGAGTAAATATAAAGTAAATGCCCAGATTAAATAAATCATTATACAGAACATCACAAAATTTCCATTAACTAAAACACAAACCAACTAAAATAAATGTTCTGTTTTCGATCCGGTTCAAATCATAAAATAGCCAAGTAAAAAGCTAAATTCAATGACTTTTAGATTTTTTTGCAAGAATTTCTATCTGACGTTGCAAATAAAAATCTGCTAGCATTTGGGGCATTCCAGTCGTATCTATCATCATTATCCTTTCATCCTCTTTCATTTTTTCCAATTGAAGCTTTTCTTGCTCATAGGCAAGCCTCTCTTGTTCTTGAGCATATTGTCTTTCAAACATTTCTATTTTCTTCTCATTGAATTGCTTCTTCTCTTCTCTCATTGCTTGTAACAAAGTCACACATGAATTTGATGGGTCATTTCCAGTGTCTTTGCCCTTCCTTTTCTTTCGATCTTTTTCGGCCTTTCTTCCAGGTGGTCTTTCCAAGTCCACAAAGTTCAAATCAGGAATGTTGTCATCTCCAAGATCTACACACGTCTCTGGTGTAAAGGTGGAAACTGTGGAAGAACTTGCAGATTTATTTCTTATTGGTTTTTTCTTCTGGAAATCCTGCATCCATTTTGGCTGGTATCTAAGCACATTCCAACAGTGTTCAAAATGAAATTGAGTTTTTCCTTTACTTAGCTCTTGGTACAACTGTTTTGCATTGGCAATCTGTAAACCAAAAAAAAAAAAAAATGAATAAAATAAAAATAAAGCCACATACCAGAATTTGTAATACTGTAATTACCTTATCTTGCTCGTTAACACCACTTTGGTGTCTAGCTTCAATTTGGGCATAGCATCCACAAAATTTATTTGTCGCTAGTTGAATTGTTGACCAACGATTCATCAAAGAAACTTGTGTTCGTTCAGATGCAAATTTCTTGTACTTGTGAAAATATTCCCATAATCGACACCAAAAAGCCTTATGTTTCTGTTCATTTCCATGTAGTGCATCCAAACTTATATTGAGCCAAGCTGATACAATGAGAAGATCCTCTTCCACAGTAAAATTGCCACCTCTTAATCTTTTAGGGTTGGGTTCCATTGGAGTTACTGGAGGATTTAAATCAGGAGATTGATCATCAGAGCCTGGCAATTGGGTTGACAACTGTGGGATTTCATTTAAGAAATTGTATTGATTTTCATCCATAGTGGTCTGAAAATTCATTTTGAAGGAATGGAAATATTCTGACTGATATGGCGTGGAAGCTGAAGGAGAAGAAAATGGTTTTTGAAATGAAGATGAAGCATTTGATTCTAATATAAAATTAGCATTGAAAAGTGAAATATTTGGAATGCATTTAATAATAGAGAGTTAGTTTGGCTCTTCAAATTTGGAGAGCCAAACCCACTCTCTAAATTAAAATATTAAATTAGAGAGTCTACTGAAGTGGAATTTTAAGAGTTGACTCTTCAAATTAGAGAGCATTACAAGTTTAAAGATGCTGCTGGAGATGCTCTAACAATGAGAAAGAACTAAGCAGTCTTAATGAAACGGGAAATGAAGGGGGAGATATTAGGTGTGGTCAATGGAAGAGAAGAGCAAGGGGAAAAGATGTGATTAAAAACCTAGATAAAATTGGACCCGGCAGCAAGCAAATTACAACGATGAATAACAAATCCAATGATGAGATGGGGCAGGTTTTCACCCATCTCAAGCGGACCTTGGCTGAAGAAGACCTGACCATGAATTTCTCTAAGAGGCCTAAGATGACTGAGGCGGATGAAAACTTGAAACTGGCGAGCCCTGAAACTCAGGGCCACCGAACGAAATGACGTGTCAAATGTGGAGGGGATGGGGAACCCTGCTATGTTCTCTGCCCTACGAAACTCCATTCGCACCTTTTCCCTCAGTCTGGTCTTTCTTTCGGAAACTAGGCTGTTTGGCTCAGAGGCTCAGAACATGAAACATAAAATGGGTTTTGATGACGCTTTTGTTGTTGACAGTAAAGGAAGAAGTGGATGCCTTATTTTGTTATGGAATTATGAATCTAAGGTCTCGCTCCAATCATATTCTCAGGGACATATCGATGTGATCATAAATCCGTCCGAGGGAGGAATGTGGTGGTTCACTGGATTCTACGGAAACCCAAAACATGACAAAAGACATTTTTCTTGGGAACTCCTCCGAAAACTGCGCAGACAGAGTTTGCTCCCTTGGATTTGCGGAGGAGACTTCAATGAAATTCTATATCCCCATGAAAAAGATGGGGGAGGGGACAGACCATTCCGGAAAATGGAGGCGTTTCGTGATGTCTTGTTGGATTGTTTATTGTCTGAAATTAAGTCTTAAGGTCCTAAGTTTACCTAGACTAATAAGAGACATGTGATCAATTTTGTACATGAGAAATTAAACAGATTCCTAAAGGATGAAAATGCGGCCAGACGCTTCCCTTTTGCCTTAGTAGATAATCTGGACTTTACGGGATCAGACCATCGTCCTATTCTTTTGAAGCTCAATCCTAAGCGAGATAGACAGAAAAGGGGAAAATCACAAATCATTCAGATTCGAACCATTTTGGATTAGGGAGAAAGGATACGAAGAGAGCTTCAAGGACATTTGGCTCCAAATTCTTTCCACCCTTGGGAATCTTTGCACCCCTAGTGATCTTGCTAACCTTTTAGCCTCCTGTGGTGATGAACTGTCAAAATGGAGTAAGGAAGCTCTGGGAGACTAGAATAAAGAGCTTGAGGAATCTAAACTTAAAGTCTCCCATCTGCACAATAAGCCTGACTGTGCTAATTTTATGGAAGAAATACGGGAACTTGAGAAAATGATAGAGTTTCTGTCAGCCAGAGAGGAGCTTTATTGGAAACAAAGGTCACAATCGGATTGGCTGCCCGAAGGGGACAGAGACACAAGATATTTCCACTCAAAGGCTACATCTCATAGGGCAAAAAACCATATTTCCAGAATCCTTTATGAGCATAAAGGATGGATCACTCGCCCCGAAGATATCAATGCGCATATTCAAAATTATTTTCAGGAGATCTTCTCTAGTTCTCAGCCTTTGGAGGAGCAGCTTGTCAGAAGTGTTGAGGGTATCTCCTTAACCCTTACCGAGGATGAAGTGTCCTTTCTTGATTCTCCTTTCACTAGAGAGGAAATCTCATCCGTAGTTAAGGAGCTGAATCCAAATAAGTCACCAGGACTAGACGGATTTCATGCTATCTTCTTCCAAAAGCATTGGGATATCCTTGAAAGGCACGTTTCATCAGTTTGCCTTCAGGTGCTTAACAAAGGGGCTCCTCTTTCATACATCAATTCCAGCAATATTGTTTTGATTTCGAAGAAGAACAATCCAGATAGAGTGTCCGACTTCCGCCCTATCAGTCTATGTAACGTTGTGTACAAGATTATATCCAAAACTATTGCCAACAGACTCAAATGAATCCTTCCCTCAATCATCTCCGAAAATCAAAGTGCATTTGTCACAGGAAGGCAGATATCAGATAACGCATCGGTTGCCTTTGAATGCCTTTACTCGATGCGTAAATGTAGCAATGGAAAGAAAGGGTTCCTCTCTCTCAAACTGGATATGAGCAAAGCGTACGATAGGGTTGAATGGAAATTTATCATCAAAATCATGCAAAGAATGGGTTTCTCTCATCGTTGGCAGCATCTGATTTATAGCTGCATCTCTTCGACCAATTTTTCCTTCATTATGGTAGGACAGAGGCACGGCCATGTTATCCCATCAAGAGGACTTCGCCAAGGATGCCCCCTCTCCCCTTAGCTGTTTTTACTTTCAGCTGAGGGGTTCTCAGGATTGATTAGAAGGGCAGAAAATACGGGAGCTCTGGTTAGCATGCAATGTTCACGCGCATGCCCACGCGTCACCCACCTTTTCTTCGCGGATGATTCCCTTATTTTCATCCTTTCCAATGCCAAAGAAGCTTAGACATTCCACCACATTCTCCAGATTTATGAATATGGGTCAGGGCAGAAATTAATCTCGACAAGGCATCAATGTTCTTTAGCCCTAATGTTGAGGGGATGACAAGATTGGATGTCAAAAGCAAACTTGGAATTCATAAGGAAGGAATTCATGAGCTTTATTTGGGTTTTCCAATTACCCTTGGACGACAAAAGAAGAAATCACTAATGCCATGGGTAGAGAAAATTTGGAAATGAATCGGATGGTGGAAAAGGGATTTATTTTCAATTGGGGGACTTGAAGTTCTTATCAAATCAATCTTGCAGGAAATACCAAATTATGTGATGAGCCTCTTCTGATTGCCCATATCAATTATCCAGTTTATTGAATCAGCTTTCGGCAGGTTTTGGTGGGGGGAAGTGAAGATATGAGGAAGATCCACTGGATGAAATGGCAGGGACTTTGCTCCCCAAAATGCAGCGGAGGCCTCGGTTTTAGGAGCATGGAACTTTTCAACAAGGCATTAATAGCAAAACAGGTTTGGAGACTTTGGCATAATTTGGATTCCTTGGCTGCTAGAGTTTTGAAAGGAAAATATTTTGCTTCAGCTGATCTTCTCCATGCCCAAGCTCGACAAGGGGATTCCTACTTATGGCAGAGTCTGACTTCAGCGCGAGAAACACTTTCAATGGGATGTATGGAAAATCCATTTGAATCTTCGAAGATCCTTGGCTACCCAGAACCCCTTCCTTTAGACCAGTGTTGCCCTCTTCTCCACTAGTCTCCACGGTTTCCGACCTTTTTACAGCATCTGGGCGTGGAACCTTGATATTATTGATAGCATCTTTGTGAAACCAGACAGGGACATGATACTGGCCATTCCAATTGGAGGACCTCATATCCCAGATAAGCTGATTTGGCATTTCGAACTTAATGGTAAGTATTATGTCCGTAGCGGTTATAAATCCTCCATCCCAGCATTATCTGAAGTGGGTTTGAGCCAGCGGCGAATCCAGGATTCTGGTTGAGCTAGAGCGAATTTTGACACTTTGATCGTTGACCCTCAATGGTGAAATATTATTTAATTAAAAAACTATTAAAAATTCTACTAATATATAAATGCTTTAAAACGTAATTTCATTTAATATGGAAATATGGTCCAAAACAAACAAAAATAGTAGGAAAATACATGATATAACCATACTTCGTAGTTATAAACTTAGACAACTGCATTCTCTAAGGTCTCATACTTTGAAAGCATTGCAAAATTGCCTCATTCTCAATGAGTTTAAAATTTTTGCGCTCTACGTAAATCAACAAACGGTTATTCAACAAATCGTCTCCCAAAGCATCAAATGGATTGAACGGATGGCATGGGTAATGGATATAAGACTGTGTTTGATAGCCTTACGTTTTTCAAGTGATTTTTCAACTTTTACGTTGTTTGTTTGCCTAAATTTTTCATAGAATTCGTTTTTCAACTTGTCTCGAAATTTGGTATTTTTCTAGATTGTTACATAATAATAATAATAATAATAATAATAATAATAATTAATTAATTAATTAATTAATTAATTAATTAATTAATCTGAAAATCTGGTCGGATCCAGCACGAGCTGCCGAACCGGCTCGCCCATAGCTGGATCCGCCAGTGGTTTGAGCAATCCGAATACTTGGTGGAATATTATTTGGAATCTACCTATCCCTCCCAAGGTTCGTATCTTCCGGTGGAGAATTTTTCACAATGCAATTCCTACAAAAATGAATTTACAACGTAGGGGCATATCATGCAATGACAGATGCACGTTCTGTGGAATGGCCGAATCTGTGAACCGCATCCTCCTTTTCTGCCCACATTCTATTCTTATTTGGAAATCCACTGGTCTGTGGCTGATTTTGAAGAGAGTGTGGAATTCCTCCTATGATTTGGTATTTAATCTCTCCACAGGATTATCTCCTCCTGACTCAAACTGATGATTTTTACTGCATGGAGCATTTGGTATGAACGCAACAGGGTGACTCACGGCTCGAACATGAGGGATGTCAAAGTCATCGGTAAGATTGCAGCCAACTTTTTGGCAGCATTTGAATCATGCAAGGGGCTGGAAGTTCCAAAGAATCCCATGGAGAGATAGACCTCGATTGGCCCGGCCAGGTAAGTTTACGCTTCAGGTGGACGCTGCAGTGAAAGATGACCAAGCCTTTATTTGCTTCGGGTACAACTGTGTTTGATGAATTTGGAGCAGTCTGTGCGACTTCAGCTTGGTTTAGCTAGGGCAGTGTTGGGGTTGAGGAGGCTGAAGCTCACGCACTTCTCGTGAGACTGAAATTTGTAACAGAAAACGGTCTCCCCATTGATGCTGTGGAGTCAGACTGTTTAAGGCTGGTGGAATGCCTCAAAATGGATTTCGAGTTTGCACCTAACGCACATATTCTACGTGATATTTTTGATGTTTTTGGCAAAAACGGATTGTGGTATGTGTAACTTTATTCCTCGCGAGAGAAATAAAGTTGCCCACTCCGTAGCCTCTTTCACTTTGTTACATTCTCTTAGTCGTGATTGGATCGATTGTCTTCCCCGTTTTGTATACCCCATCGTTTGATGGAATGTTATGTTTAATGAGAATGCGTTTTCTTTCAAAAAAACTTAATAATAACACTTTGGGTGTTGAAGAGGTCTAGCCACTTGGTTTGGCATCAGATATTGGACTCGACCCTCATGAGCCAGGTGTTTTTTCGTGTTTTGGGCCTGTGAATTATCATAACCGTAAATCTCATTTTGAAGTTATAATCCGAGAAAAAATGAAAAACAAGAATGAATAGTAGAAAGCTTCGAATCTACTACATGTTGCATGAAGAAACCTGAATTCAAATCTGTGCATTGTAAAAGATCTAACAATATACTTCCTATAAGTTGAACAAATAAAGTTTTACAAAGGTTCTTTCAGCACAATTGCAATACATTAGGTTATTTGGCCAAGCTTAAAAATTTGACTTCTAAGAATTAAGTTTTAAACTGAATAGTTTTTTGATTGCTATTTGCATTTTAGTGTACCTCTAAAGCCATACACTACGCGGATGAGCACAATGAATTATCCATGTGGCTAAGAGTTGTAACCTAGGCTTAATTGTTTTGGCACTAAGATAAAAAAAAAATTTGAAACTAACTTCTCCAACTTAAAGTCCTTTTGGTGTATGAGAAATTGGAGGAAATTTGAATTTTTTGGAGAATGTGTAGTTGAAAAATGTGAAAGTTGTGAGTCCTACAAAAATATGTGGTTAAAAATGAGTTTTAGAGGAAAATTGTGTAAAAACTCCTGAGCCAAACAGGGGCTTAATGTGTATGGAAATAAAAAGTTATTATTAATTCTTTTTTTAATCATACATTTATATGTACTTCAACATGAAAGGCCTACCGAGTCCAATGTTTTTATCTAATTGACTCAGTCTAGTTTTGAATCCATTGGACTAGTGCTTAGCAGCTTCCACCAAAACTTTGATAACAAATTGATCGTTTAATCAAATCTAATAGCAATTGGTGCAATCTCTTCCCTCAAAACCTAACCTCAGAAATAAGCAGTATACATAATTTAATAAGTATATAGCACAGGTATACCTCATGAGCAAGTTTCACTAATTTCTCTTGCTCAATTTTTTTTTTTTTTTTTTTTTTTTTTTTTTTTTTTTTTTTTTTTTGCAAAAATTGCAAAAGTCTCAGCACTTGGAAAATTCTTAATAGTTTTGAGTCAAGAGTTTTGTTGGGACCATGGATATTTTAATTTTGTCCAATCCCAAGCCCAAACTCCAGGCCCAAGTGAGGTTTCAACCCAAAATCAATTGGTAATGGGTGGAGTAGCTCACTTGTGTTATATGGTGATTTATTTCCTTCCTCACAATCGATGTGGGATTGTTTGCATCCCAACAAGTTTTGAGTTCTTGTTGCTGAATGCAAACGTAAGAGTGCACACCTTGAGCAAAATAAAAAAATAAAAAATAGAATCGGTTAACTTAACCCCCATTCAACTCGTTAATCATATATATCTGTTAATCATAAACACGGAGAGTCATCGCTCCTTGTTGGGATTCCCCAAAACCTCAGGAGATCTTCCCCATAATTGAAGAGCTAGCACGGGGAAGAGTAAGATCAACGGTAAAAAAGAAAAAGGAAGAGATTAAACAAATTAAGCTAAGTAAAAAATCAACTCCTACCGTGTTGAAGGTCAAGACAGACCATCTTCAGGATGTCATCGGTCAAAATGTCAGAGGCCTCCTCAGCCAGAAGGTCGAAGTCGTATACCCAAATCACATTGGCCATAAGCATCACTCTAGTTGCCCATACGATTAAAAGCGTCAGCATCGGCCATCTTTTAGTTCGGCCAAAAGATCGACTCCCCCCTTTTTAAGCTCACATAAAAAAATTTCTTTCCAAAATTTAATGGAGGGCGGGACCGAGGGAGCCCTTAAACTACCATTCCCACTCAAATATACAAGGATGTTACAAAGAGGGGATGTTTTAGTTTAAGAACACATTTACATAGGTCGACTGTGGGCTCGATGTCTACATATCTACACAAAATGAAGTAATAAACCAACATCTTCCAATTATTAGGAGCTAGTTGGCTCAGGACAATGTCCGCTGTTAACAAAAAACCTACAAAAAAAGGTCATGTAAAGGGAACCTAAGACTGACCATTAGGGCGCCATTATAAACAGTGACCTTGCACTCTTGGCAGAGGTGTACTACATCATCAAATCCCGAGGACCCTAGCAATGTATCCCCTAACAAGGCCAAACCTTTTCATATATGTGGTCATATAATGATCTTTCATTCTGTTTTTAAAGGACGAGAGTCCTGGTTCCTACCTTCTTTCTGAGTGTCTTCCTCATTGTTCACCTCACGCTTACCAAATCCCCCATCCCAAGCTGTGGGTGGAGGTTCATAGAAACTTGTGGGCTCAACCTCTATAGGCTCATCTAGGTTCACTACCAACCTAAGGTCATTTATTGATCATAGCCATGATTTATAAAATTGATTTAGTTTCCAAATAAACGTTTTTTGTTCAAAGAGAGTCCAATTCAAACAAGGCATGTTTTCTAACAAGGAAAAGTCTTCAAAAAAATGAAACTTACTTTCATTGGAATAAGGAGACTTATTTGAACCATAGAAACAGGATCGCTTGTTAATAATTGGGAAAATTGCATTAATCCTCTAAAGTTTGGGTCAAACTGAAATTTACATCATGTAAGAAGTATCACACATTGATACTTTCAAGAATTTTATGATATTTCTGATGTACTGAAATTTACGTCATTTTAGAGTATCGTATATCATATTATGATACTTTTCAAATTTTTATGATACTTGGGGCGTAAATTTGGGTTATGAAAAGTAAAAAAAAATAAAAATAAATAACGCTGTGAAATTTTACAAGTGCGCATATTTCATTTCATGGAAAAAAAGGGGATAATTGCACTTTATACTACTTTTATATCTGTTAATGGAATTTTACTGACATCAATATTTTATTGAAATTTTACTTTCTTTTATTTTTTCTCTTCAAACCCTACTACAATATTTTCAACACCACCACATTATCAACGCTATGTCACCTCCCCTTTCCTCTACGAGGCTCTATCGACCTACTCAAGAAAGATGTGACGTTGAAAGACGTCACAATACAATTGAGTTTTCACTACTTCTACAACGTGTTTGATGAAAGTCTCACCGAATATATTGAAAATTATCATAAAAAATCGAAAATATCAAGGTGTGATACTAATATTCCGCCATAAGTATCATAAAAATTTGAAAGGTATCAAGTTGTGAATCTGTGATACCAAAAATGTAAAAAACATCGTAAGTATCATATTGTAATACTTTAAAGATTTCATAAGTATCATAATATGATACTTATTTTGAAGAACTAAATTTTGAAATATTAATCATTGATACTTTAGAGTGACACAAGTTTCAATTATGATATCAAAAATTTGATATTTGTGCAAATGCCCCCAAAAAAAGGTCCTGGGTACAATTATCCCTTGATAATTTAAGGTACAATATTCATAAACTCTCAAGCCTTCTTCTTTCAAACTATATATATTTTTCATCTCTCTCAAATTACTAACTCTCACATGGAGGACGATGAGGATATCCCTCAATGTCTTTTTCAAAGTTCGTTGAAAGCTTGGATCATATTCATTCAATAATACAAGAGTTGGTGATCTTGCCTAGTCAAGTTAATAATTTTGTAACATCGGGAAGAAATGTGAAAAGGCACTGTCAAGTTTTGATGTATTAACCTCGGCAAATGACAAGTTAAAGGAAGCCTTTTCTCGACTACACTAGAATAAAAAATAAAAATCACGAATAAAGAATTTGGTTAGTAGTTTATAGGAATTAGAGTTCGTCAAACACGTTTTTCTTGTTCCAAAATTGTACACATCCAAGTCGCCATCTCATCCCCCCCCCCCCCCCCCCAATGAGCTCTTGATTTGTGCATACTCTTATGTTGTGTTAGATACATAAAATAAAATAAGATCCGATTAATTTTCAAGAGCCTCTACATGGCACAAGTTTGGTTTTATAGTCGAGTTCCAATTGACATGTTACAAGCTCCACATACATAATAGTTCTCAATATAATATATTTTTAAACACCTTGTAGAGTGTTTGAATATAAAGTTCTTTTCTGAGATATAATCAACTTCCTTTCCTCAGTCAGTTGGGGGCAAACTTGTCAAAAAATTATGCTTTGCGAAAGCTTAAAGATCGACAACATCGTGTCTATGATCAAAAGGAATATCTAAATCACGTCCATCCGTGTTTGGACACTTCTCTACATCCATTGAGTTGTGTCACATGCCCGACCTGGCATGACACGACTCTTTCATAATGACAGTGTGGTCGAGCTTTCTACGAAAATCTAACTACGTATTCACTAAATGATTCAATGTATATCCGCCAAAATTGGAACTCGGCCTGCCCTTGGAGAAGCTGATACTCAGGCAGAACTATAAGCATTTCTTGAAGAGATCTCAAGACAAAACATAAATAATTCACATTCTGTGGAAGAAAATCTTCAAACAGATGAAGATGAGAGGATTCCAAAGTAGGAATACACTCCAAACATTGAAGAGGTCGATATTCCAAAAACTGCAGAACCAATTACATGGCATAATCGCTTATTGAAAATAATAGAACCCAACTGAACTATCAAATGATACAGATGTATGTATTTATATAAAGAAAAAGAGAACTCAAATTTGTAACAACTCTTTTCCGCACAATCTAATCTTATCTACTTTCAAGATACATCAAAACAGGTAGTTTATGTCAAGGTATTCGTATACATTGACCTCTTATAGCCTTCACACCAAAAAACAGACTTTCCGACTTTTTAAGTATCCAAGTATGTGATTTCGCCCACAAAGATTCTTGGGAAGTAATTATAATCAATCTTTATCAACAATTAGCCGGATCTTCCCATCTAAACAAACAACTCCAGATGAAATATTCTTCTCTCTCATTGTCAAGGTAAAGTATTAATTTTTTTTTTTATTTCATGTACTCCACTACACTCTGACTGATCTCCTCGAGGAAGGAAACGAATCCCAAGGCACTTGTGAAACCACTTCCCTCAACATCTTGTTCCTCTATGAGATAGTTCTCAAATGCCGTCGCATCATCCTGCCCTCCCCTAATAAATATGAGTCGAGGAGTGATACTTCGCTCTTGCTTCAGTTTGTTAATGGTATTTCTCAATAAACCTGGGTTAGAAAGAATGCATGAAACCGCTAGTTAACAAGCATGGAAAAATTACTCCTAGAGAATGTTTTCCTATGCTTCAAAGTTCACTTCTATGTATTTAGTTGCGAGTAAGAGCATGTTTAGTGTAGGAGAAATTAGAGAAATTTTTTAACGTGTGGATGAAATGTTGTTGAAAAATGTGTAAAATGATGGGCCCCATAGAAATGTGTGATTGAAAATGAATTTAAAGAGAGAGTTGAAAAATTTATCCGAGACCAAAAAGGGGCTGAATCAGTAAGTTATTCAAAATAAAGAATGTTTTTTTATTTGTGAAAGTTGAAAATAAGTTACTAAAACTTACTTTTTAAAAAATGTAAAAAAAAAAAATACCTTTTTTTTTTTTTATTTTTTTAAAGAAAGCCAAACAAGCTATTCTTCTAAAATATCACTGTACCGTGGAAAGCAGCAAAATTGAGAGAAATTAGCTTACAGTTCTGTGGTGGAGGAAAGGGAAGTGCAGGGTCTGCTGTGGATGAATAATATACAATGAGACTTGTAAACGCATCCAGGAAAAATATCGGGCTACCACTTGTGATTAATGCAGCACGACTCAATGAATGGCGAGGAAATGCTTGTTTATCTGGAGTGGAGTATGAGGTCAACAATGGATATACAGCACGGTTAAGTGAAGAAGGTTCCAGAGCACTGCATCATAAATTAGGATATCAAGTTCATTCTGGATAAAACTTCAAAAACTCAACTAAAATGGTGAATTATGAGATGAATGCGTTTGATTAAAATTGTACAGATCAAACATTAAAGAACACGTAATAATTATTTTCAACCAAATTGAAATGATATTAGAAAGAAAAAGTCGAAACTATTATGCAAATTAAAACAAGATAACCATCATTCACTAATAATATACCAATGGAGGAATGTACCATGCAGGTCTAAACACATGCACAAAGAGAACGGCTAAATAAATATATCTAATTGCCGCTATCTTAAATAATCATACCTAACATGATAAACTGAAAAACATAGCAAACATCTTATTTCAGCAAGAACGGCATCGTTCTTCTTTTAGGGCTTGTTTGGTAATGCAAGTTTTTTCTAAATTTTTTGTCAAACTCATTTCAACAAAGTTTTATGGGACCCACCACTTTTCAACCACACATTCCCACGAAACTTTTTTTCTTCCATCACCAAACAGGCTCTTAGTTTAATTTTTTTAATTCTGAAATGTCCGCACTATCAAATATTAAAAAATCTTTCATCGAGTTTAAAATCTCCCTATTTAATCTCATCATTCTCATATTTCATGGGTCTAATTTCTAAACTGGAAGTGCCTCTTGCCCAGTTGACAGTGAGCTGTTGAATTCAAACTACAACAGTGCCTTCACATAGGAATGAATCAAAGGCATGAGAACATGGCGAGGTAGATCTTAAAATCATATAAACAACCAGTCAGACATGAAAACTGATTCATATTCAAACTCTACTATCCAACTGCATCCTAAATCCACCCCACCCCACCCACAAAAAAAAAAAAAAAAAAAAATCTCATATAGATCTATGCTAAATGCTAAAGAGTGTCCAGTAAACTCAACATAGTGTATACCTGAATAGACATTGAAGATATATTCTGTAGTCTGGATGAACACCTTCCTCATGAAAGCGGAGGAGAGCATTTCGCAGCAAAGCAAAGACTAATCGGGGTAAAGATTGCAGCTGAGGGCATTGTGAGAAGGTGACATCGATGTTAGCAGTCGTCAAACTTCCACTTTCGAATTGGACAATTTTGCAAGCATCATTATACTGCGCTGTAAGAATTACAAGCCAGTCATGTAGTAACATCCTACCCTCTCGAACTCCTTTCTCCAAAGAGGCCAAAATCACCTGAGAAAATTTGTGCCAAATTAACAAACATGTGACAGTAAATAATAGAAATTAATAGGTTACCAGAATATTCCGAACACACCAAAATACCTTCAGTGTGTCAGGACTCAGGACCATAAAATTAAGAGAGCATGTGATTCTGGAAGAGGCATTACTGGACAATGATAAATTCACTATTGCATTGAAACAAACCAACGCAAAAGAGCAAAGAACAAACTAAATTTCCTTCACATATAAAAAGATAGTTTCAGCAAATTATTTCAGTAAAACAAATTTAGAGCAAATAAATTTCAGTAACATAATCCTGTTGGTCAAATCTAAGAAAATAAAATTTGCAGAGTAAATTGCATCAACAGAACTCAGCAAATAAATTTGTTTGCTAAACAATCAAGAGCTTTCTAGCTTTTGTTTCAGTTTTTTTAACCAAGGAAACTTTTTACAGTGATAGAGTTATGTGGGATTTAATAACAAATTTTCAGCAAATAAAATTTGTAGAGCAAATTGCATCAAAAGAACTCAAGTGTGCAAGATAACCTTTCCTTCTCCCCCTTTCTCCCACATGCCAGCAATGTAAATATTTAATTCTAAAGAAGGTTCAGGTAATAATGATAACAAACTTAATGCCGGTAACAATTTACCTTGTGGACAAGTATTGAAAGAACAACTTCAGGATCAACACTGTCATATATCTCGTTGATACTACGAGCTGCTCCAAACTGTAAAGTTCTAATCCTCAGTCTCCTTTTGAGGGAATACTTTTCTCTGCATAATTTTACACCGCAGAAAGCCAAACTCAAAAACATATATTTCTAAAGCAAGTAAAGTTGGTGAAGATTATTCCAGAGAAACAGCAAATGAAGGACAAAAGTAATTTAGCTCAGCCCATAATGGATCAATCAACAACAAATAGAGGGTTCCTGATATGCAAATTGGCTCGCCCATTTTAATTTGGATGTTTCCACAGAAATCAACCCGAGAAAGGACATAGGGTGAAAGTACCACTCAGTTACAAGCTTAAAGAAGGATATAGTAATGATAACTCATATATAAACTTCGTGCATGCTAAAAAATTAGAATTCAGGACATCTTTAATACCATTTGCCTACCTAGCAATATGTTTTTTCTGACAAAAAAACATCGTAAAAGACAAGTTAAGCTTAAACGACGATGTTTCATGTACTCAATTTGGACTAGGCACTATGTTTCTCGGACTCTTCACTTTTAAAGAAGTACCCGTGTCGAACACTCGGATATGGGATCCTTCTCGGATCCTTTTTAACCAAAAGATGATACTTTATAACATTTAAATCAAAAGATAATCATTCATATCCCCAAGAAATGCATCTATTATTACTAATATATAAATTTCTAAAGTAATTGAAGTTTATAAGACGTATTCATACATTTGTGTTAAAATTTTGCGTTTTTTTAGTCGTGTCCCCATATCCTAGTTTTGGAAAGAAAAAAAAGTCCGACATTTAGATATGTACCCGTACCCGAGTCCAAACAACATGGACTAGGCATTGACGTGGAAGCTTTTAAATTGGTTAGAAGACTTTATGTGACAACATCGAGGGTCCCGGGGGGGGGGGGGGGGGGTATTTCATATGGTTTTCACTCATCTAGAGGAGGAAAACGCATAAAAATTTACGTACAAACTGTCAATTTAGACACACAAATTGAAAGGTGACAAAGAAAATAAAAGATCAATTGGGTTTCTGAGTTTGAGACTTGCACTTTCATGAGTTCCAAAAAAGCAAATAAAGATATCAACAAGGCCATGGCACTAAAACATAATCGCCGTGATTTACTTGCCAAGACTAACATCAAGCAGAACAATTGAAATAACCACAAGCAGAACATATTTGTGCCAATGGTTTTTACAGTATGCAGATGACTTCAAATGACAGTATTGAGCAGTCACTAAAAAGGCAGGAGGTTTTGAAATTTCATAGGTAATAAATAACAAGATTGATTTAGTTCATTTGAAATTTCATAGGTAATAAATAACAAGATTGATTTAGTTCATGTTGACAACGTGAATTAAAAAAAAGTCACCATGGAAAGTTGTATTGGCAAAAGAAAAAATTTAGTCTTAAGTGCATTTAAAGAATTTAGATAATTGGGTATCATATTACCTCTATCAGTATAGTCCACCAAGAGAGGAAAATTCTAATCTTTGCAATAATCAAAGGTCATTGTGTGGACAATCAAAATGCACATACAGCTATATAATCCGTCAGAAATATAGAGTGATAATCTGGATAGAGAGAATCATACCTACTTGTGGAACTTGGACCTGAATTGGAGAGCTCATCTGGGGGCACAACAACAGTATACTGAAATGCAATCTGTAACATGGGAAGCTCTGTGGTGTGCCTGCAGAAAATCATCTGTTATCTGATTGTGTAATATAATTGCATAACAAGGACAAAAGATAAGTCAATGAAAGACTGCACAATATTCACGATGAAACAGAGAAATTTCCATCCAAGAATAGAAAATATGATCCAAGTAAAATTTATTCGTACAGTCCATATGCATATAACATCCCATGACATCCGATAGAAAATTTCATCTGATGTGCTTAGGTTGGGTCTCATAATAGGGAAGCAAACTTGGCTTCATGATAGAGCAACGACTTCACAAAAGGACAGTTTCATGGAAAAAAAAATCCAAGATTTTCGAAAACAAAAGGATATTTTTATGTACATGCAGGTTTATCCGTCGGGAAGGGGACATATCAATGTAGTCCTTCTTGATCATTACTATCATCATTTTTGTCATTCTATATATAAAAGAAAGAGAACCTACAAGGACCATTAAATCACAGCTTGAAAAAGGAAAATGACTAAGATTAAAAAATATCCAGAATCATATTGCCAAGCAGAATGTACCCCCATTTTCAAAGCTCAAGGTAACCCACTATTTTGAAGCATCCAGCAGGAAGAACACTAATACCGGAGCCACGATGAGAGAACGAGTTGAGCATGGGCACGTGTCATTCAATAAGGCACTGGAAGGGGTACAACCAGTACAAAATCAAAATTATGACGGCTTTTGTGTCATTTTGTACATCAAATAGTCAGTAAGGCATTAAATTCCTCCAATCAAAGGTTACTTTTTTGCACTTTTTGTAGTAGTGAACTGAGACGGTGTTATGCAAACAAAACATGGTTTGAAATTAGCATACTTCATCAATAAAGATTCACCGTTGTCGTCTGTTGTTTCATCCATCCATAATATTTAAGAAAGCTAATACAAAATTAACCTCGCAAGAATATTCTTATAGCCAACCATGATTAGCATGCTTGAGGAAACATTAGAAGAAAAAAGGATGGAAAGTATAATTTTACCTGGAGAATCCAGTAGTATTCGCAAAATCAAAATCATAGGCGTATGTGGCAAAGGAATCGCAGCAAATTATGTGTTGAACATTTTCATACTGTGGATCGGGGAAAAAATGCCCATACTGTAGCAAATAAATGTTAGATATTATTTCCTAGCCATAGTATAATAAGCAAAGTGTTAAATAGAAAGGGTGAACACTCACAGAATGGCCAAGTTTAAATTCAGTTGATGTCCTCAGACGTAGGACACAATTGAAAGCATATGGCCGACTTAACATACGGTACCTGTGAGAAGATCATTTGGATCATTAGGCAGATGAAGAGTTCAAAATTTAAGTAACCATGAGCACATTAATTAAAAAATTATGCAATAAAAGGCAAATTAAAGTTAAGAAGAAAAAAAAATTCAGTATCATCTTAAGAATTAACATTCATTCTTGGGCAAGGTAGTTATTACTCACATGTCCTGAGGAAGTGTTGAATCATCGGTGTTTGAATACAAAAACAACGAGCCACCGCTGTCGATGCTAAGAAATTTCAGAGATGCTAAATCTGTGTACTCATTTGTCACAGCAAATATATCCACACAAACACCAACTTGAACAGCAACAGCAGCCTGTGAAACAAATGTCAATTCAAAAAGCTTTTCAAAGATGTATCTGAAAAACTATCAGTTTATAGCTAGGCTAAATACCAAATCTTTATAGAATGGAGTCTGCTCAGGGAGTAAAGCACAATCTGCATCCTCTCCTTTACTAGCATACTGCTCTCCATACCGTCTAGTATCTAGCTGGCCGGGACCATAATCAGGAGGTCCAGATAAAAAGGCAAAAACCCTGGCTGCACTTCAAATAGGTGGGGAAAACATAAGGACTAGATATCTTCAAGCATTAACAATGGAAAATCAAATTGATATCATTATAATTATGGGCCGTCATTAAATTGCATCACAGCAAAGGAGCAACAAGAAAAAGGAAAATTAGTTACAGTGAATAAATAAATTAGAAAAATCATAATGCTTTACCATACCTAAAGCATAGGTATTCCCATATTCTGATCCGAGATAATTAAGGATAGCTTCCATTGCCACCCCAAAGCCTCGCCCACCGAGTAAAACTCCATCTAATCCTTGACCCGCAGCTGTAGTTCGTTCCCATGAAGTTGTTGGTTTTAGTGTTTCAAGTGCAGATGCAATTCGGTCCTTACAGGTATCAACCTACAACCAAAATCCCCAAATATTAAGGGTTCAAGCATATTCAATCAACTATTATGAGAACTAAAAAATACATAGAGATTTGAGTCATCGTTAATCATTTGATATGGTATTCAATATATATGTTTATCCTTCATCTTCTCTGAAGTTTAGAAGAAAATATTCCTCTACCAACACAGTCCACTCCATTTGTTAGCGACAAACAAAAAAATAAGCCTTGTGACTTTTTTCTCCATTCCATTGTGTTCATTGCTATTCTAGATCCAATACAACTAAAATCTCTCAACTGCCACAGGAAATAATAAAGGGTGAGCCTTTTCTTCTGAAACCACTGAAGCGGATAAGAATCCGACAAAACGAGCTGGATTGGTTGGGTTCCAATTAAAATTATTCCATTTCTAGTCTCAGAATCAAGAACAAATAGGTTCTAGTCCGGTTTTGGTTCTAGCTACAAAACCGACTTTATACTTGGTTCCAAAATTATTATTTTTTAAAATCTATCAGTTAAATCGTAAGTTATATAAACTTACATGTATAAACATGTTCGGAAAATTAACAATTTTGTCAACTAAAACACAAACGGTAGAAGTGAAAAAAGGACAAATTGTTCCATGTTTACAATTTCCTATAGGAAACAAGTCGTCCCGGTTCTAAAAGAAATCTAGACCGAACCACCTGGTACCCACCCCTAATGTTAACGGTTGTCCAACTTTCACAATAGTACTCTTATGCAATGTGCTAAAAGGTGGGAAAAAGGGGACATTAGCATGAGAGGAAGACCTCGCATCAATGAAGCACCGATACCATACGCGTATCCGACATGGGTACGTATTCGATACATCGATACGGGATTTGGAAAATATTTCGATATGCCGATACACCGTCGATACGTCAATTAAAAAATTAATTTATTTTTTAAAATTTTAATGTAAATAAAATAAAAATTTGCGTACTTGTTGCAAATAAATAAATAAAAATAGTCATACGTAAATCAAATTGACATTAACTTCATTTATACTTGTTTTCTCATTTAGTTGATATTTTTATTTAGGCTAGTACTTAACAGGGACAATTTTAAAAGATTGATGGCTTGGCCATTTAAAAATTGGTGGTCAATGGTTTTAAAATTAATAGACCCAATTTAAAAGTAAATGCACAAGCCCATTTAATCATTTTTTAGCACAACTCAACAAAACATCCCTTTAAGACAGAGAACATAGCATGTCGTCTTGTAGGTTCCTGTTTCCACCATTGTCGACGCTGCTCCTTCAATTTTTCTCTACAATCGGCTCCGAAAAAGCTTGGAAATGGGCAAGACAAGCTTATTCCCCCCTCCCCCCTTTTCCTTTTTCTTACTCGCTGTAACCCCTTTTCCTTTTTCTTATTCGCTACAATTAGAACACGCCGCCGATGTGTATCAAAGGTGTATCGGTGTTCGATACGTATCGGACATGGATACTCCGGCGTTGGAGGTGTATCGGTGCTTCTTAGCCTCGCATATATAAAAGGCATGGAAAAGGTGGTCAACTCTATTTTTAATGCCAAATGTGGGCCTAGGCAGCAGGCACACCTTTTTTTAGTCCAACTATTTTATTGATTTAAGGTTAAATAAAAGGAATAATTAATAATGGTCTTAAAATAGATAAAATATTATTAAAGTTAGGAAAATACCTTATTACAACTAGGCTTCACCTAGGCACGTCTATGCTTATAAACTTGATATTGCAACTTTACCACGACTCGCACCTTTCTGAACCTAGTAATTATTAATAATCATGTCTATATGTCTACACAATACATGCACCAATAACTGAAGTTCTCGCACCTTTAGTTTATCCTAAATCTATGCCAATCCACCTTTATTTATGACATATATTCTCTTTCTTATTTTATCTATCCTAGTGTAACCATATATCCATCTTAACATCCTTATTTTTGTTCACATTCATTTTAAAGACATTTTTTCCATTAACAACCTAAAACTTAATATCATAAAGCATAGTAGATCCAATAATTGTAAGAGTAGAGTTAATCTTTTAACATTACAAGGTCCCTCCTATCACAGAGATTCATGTAATACTTCTCCATTGCATCCAACCAAATGTAATCCTACGTATTACATCCTCTTGAAGTCCTTTGTTAATAATAAAACCTAAGTACCTGCAACTAGCAATTTTTTTAACAAAGCAGTCCTCTATAGTCACTCCAATATTATTATCATTCCTACTATTGCTAAAACGACATTCAAAGTATTTCGTGTGATTTTTACTAAACCTAACCTAAAACCTTTAAATTTCTAAGTACTTCAAAGTTCAAACTTACGACTTAACACTCTCCTAATCTTGTCTACGAAAAACATAACTAAAAGGATAAGGACTTAAAAGATAAAACAAAATCTTGATGCAAGCCTACATATAATTGAAAATTTTATATATTACTGTTACTTTATCGTATATTTGTAATTGCATCATGTTACATATCCTTAATAATGTATTTTATCCAATAGGAATATTTTATCTCCCGTACCCATAGCACTTTCATACGCATCCTATGATAGGCTTTTTTTAAATTAATGAAAAACTCATATGCATATCTTGTTTCTATTCTCTATACTTTTGTGTCAATCTCTAGGCAATAATATGGGTCACAGAGCAGCTATCCCTAGCATAACGCTAAATTGATTCCCAAATATTTTCGAATTATACCTTAATCTCCTCCGAGTCTCCATATCACAGAACATCATAGAATGACTCGAGCTTAATGCCTTCATATTCCGAACAATATCAAATATCTCCTCTATTCTTATAAATAGGCACCATAAGACTCTAAGCAATTTATCAGGCAATGACCAATTAAACTCCGATGCAAAAATCAATGAGGAAAAGCAAATGAAAGACAACTTTTACAGAATTAAAGCAAACATACCGGAGCCAAAAAAGAAAACAATGGCATGACATCTTCAAGATCCATAGCAAGGTTTCCATCAGAATCAGGGGGGATGAACACATTTTTAACCACTGGAATGGCCCCCTGAACATCATACAAGCCTATTTTGTGACTAAATATGGAGAGACCAAAAAGTGATCCAGGCCCAAGAGCTGTACAAAACCAGAGAAGTGCAAGATTAAACTTCCTCCTATAAATATGAACCGGGGTACGAAAAATCATAAAATCACAAACCTTCCAAGGCAGCTAAAAGAGCACTTTTAGTCAGTTCCAGAAACTCTTCTGATGCTGTACAATTAGACAAGTTAAGGAAGCAAAAGGTCTGTAATCCTTATAATGCATTACAAAAACGCATAGGCCAGAAAGAGGTAGAAAATAATATGCAGAAAGTTATATACTTAAAACATAAATGTAGAAGAATATTGATGCTGCATACAATTGAGTTCATTTTGCAAGTTAATCAGAACCGACAATCATATAACAATCATTAATAGCTATCGAAGTGATATACAATCTCGAGTATGGGATATTTCCAATTCTCAATATTTAACACGCATTATACCCAACGATCCCAGAAACGAAATAAAGAAAAAAAGGCATTTCCATACTAATCAAATAGCAGTCAACAGAAAATAACTTACTAAATTTTACCATAGCGTTAAGCAAATCTTACACGAAAGATCAACCATCGCAACATACACTGGCCTCGGCTGCATTTCCTCGGATCCTTCCACTGTCAACACAGGAAGAACGATAAAAAATCAAATAAAAATGAGATTTAGTGATTTACAAGTACCGTCCATGCACAAAGTAAAACATGTAAGCAAGACCATATGCTTGCATCTTGCACCAACAAGACAGGATATCACAGAATTACTTGCATCTCCATACACAATTTGCTATCATAAATTATGTTATATATAGGATCAAGCTCGTAATTCCTGCATACAAATATTCTCGGAAAAAGGAAATGATGATGCTAATTCATTATGCCCGTGAGAGTGATTGTATCTCATATTATAATATTATATATAGTCCTCTGCCGAGGATAAGCATCATAAATTATGATGGAAATTGTGAGGGAGTCTTCAGGTCTTCAGAAGACAAGATAAAACTTGAGATTCCTTAGTGAATGCATATTGTATTGGGAGAGATTATATTAAAATGTGCAAGGTACAACTGTTACATCACAAAACACCAGCACGTCTCAGAAGCTTGTAAAATGATAGAATAATTCCAATGCAATTTATGGAAAACGAAACCACGGAAGAGCGTAGTAAAGCACCAAAATTCACGAAATGTACGCAACATACTAAAGAAAATGAGTGAAATTAAAGCTAAAAAGGCAATTACGCGGCAATTCAAGGTCGATGAATGACGACAAAATTTCCGGGCACGAATCCGGGAGGGAATATCTGGCAATTGACTGAGACGAAAGCCCATTGAGTGTGCCGCAGAGGGCACAGGTCCATGCCCACTGCTCTTGGTCACAATACGTATTGTAATAAGCCCAACAATTCTCGCAGCGAGGCAACAAATGCCCGTCCGATCCGTATACCGGCGGGCAGCTGTTCTCGTCCTTTGTAGCGAATGGAGTCAACGTGACGCCCCAAGGCAAGCCGCACGCCTCCTGGGCATCCGGGTCGCCCGGGAACCGTGTCGTAGTCGCCCGAACTGCCATCCAAATCCGAACCGTTTGTTAGGAACTATCTGTGTGTGAAATGTGAAATTGGGAAAGTTCAAGGTTTACGAATTAATCGATGGGGGTTGATTTGGGTCAAATGCCGAAGATAAGTGTAGGTCAAGCGAGTGCGCATCCCCGGCGTAGTTTAGTGTGGTATAGGTGCATAGAACGGTAGGTGACGCAGCAATTCTCTGTTAAGCGTTAACACATGGCAAAAACCAATGACAGTTTGCCACCTCAGATTTGGGGGGGGGGGGGGGGGGGTGGGTGTGGTTTGTAGGTGCTGGCAGTGCCTCCATTTGGCAATCATGTTTTTAAACATATTTTTTCTTACACAATTTCTCAAATTAATTTTTAACTATACACATTTCTCTTTCCATTTTTCAACCACACATTTTATTCAGAAAACATAAAAAAACATGTTTTTAAATAAAATAATTTTAACAAACAGATATTCAGATTAATCTATTTGTATACAACAAGTCTACTCTCACAATATTCATGACAATGAACGTGACTGCGTAAACTCTACGCACCACATGTGATAACTTTTGTCAAGGACATTGTTCAAATAGAATAATTCATTTGTATATAACAATGTCCAAATTGGATTACTAATTGATGTGTTGACAGATTTGTAATTGTTGATTTTGAAGATGATGTGATTGGTAAGTTAATGAATGTTTGTCAAATAATATATATGTAATTCAATTGGTAAATTGTTATATATGAATAGCATAATTCTTATATTTTTCCAACCTTACTACTTGTTGCCAACTCCAGACCACCCCCGTATGAAGTTGTTCATCATTAATGGTAAGTAAGTTTATAAATATCACATTTTCTTCACTTTTTAATTATACATTTTTTTCAATCATTTTTCAATCATCAAAAATATCAAATTCTTATTGTAAATAATATGTTATTAGTAATTGATATTTATACTCCGACATCTTTAATTATGATTATTATTATATCTTTAATTCTTCTCTATATATGGAGTTTTGGTTATAAGTAACAGTGTTTGGTTTATAAACTTGTTTGTTTATGATTTTGAGGTAAAAAGTAATTGTTGAAAATTGGAGAGAGAAAAAATGTGTGATTAAAAAGTGGTTTGAAAATTTGTATTGTTTATAAACATGTTTATAAACAAGAATTATTCTTTTACCCGAACACATGCTAAAATACAAAAGAATCTATTGATTTATCTATTCTATTATATTCTTTTTTCCTCTCTAATTTATAACATGTTATCAATATATACAAAGTTGTACACAATTGAGTTAGAAATTCTATTCATCTTTCCGTTCACAAATCTTTAACCAATAGAGGTAAGAAATGTATATTTCCTTGAATCAAAGAAAGTCAAGAAGTTGTTGTCAAATAAATTTATAAAAAGAATATTGATGAACTGACGACTTTTAGATTTATGTGTCGAACTTAAGCATGTTTAATGTTTGGTAGTTCCATTTAAATCTATCTTCATTTAACAATTATGAACTTTTTGTACATGTTCTTAGTCAATCGTGGCAGTATGGTTTTCCCATTGAAGTTTCTTGATTTTGAGTGTAATTACTTGAGGAAAACATGTAGTCAATTTTTTAGATTTCCACTGTCAACATGAATAGGATGACAGGCAGCGTGCATCGTTTAGATGCTGTGCTCTCCAGGCTTCATTGTTTTAGCTTGGATGTAAATACATCATTTTTCAAAGTTTTTTCCATTGTTTCGTACTCATATCTATACACTTAACTTGTTCAACATGATACATCAAACTTATTTCGCTCACTGGAATCAATTGCATAAAAAATGTCCAACAAAATAGCAAAGTATCATAACAAAAATCTGGAATAATTATAACAAAAGAGCAATCCCATTTCCATTTTCAATTCCTAGTTTTTCCATGGGCATGCATATAACAAAAAGATCTGAACAACTTAATTTTTTTTCCCTACAAATTTGTTCAATATTCCTTAGTCTCTCGAGTGGGTGGAAAAAACGGGACTCCAAATGTTGTTATCATATACATGCCATAGATTGGGGGCCATCTTGGAATATGGAAAGGGAGCACCTACAAAAAATGATCAATGATCAATCAATACGTATGAAATGAAAAAGAATTACCAATAATCAACATTAGGCTCATCAGCATTTGTTCAAAAATATCTAATTAGAGGGATATTTTCTGGAATGCAACTAACAAGAAAATAGACGCGCTATTAATGTAATGTATTTCTAAAAGAGACAAGAACACTGCACTATAAAGTTTGGGGAAATTTGAAGCTAATTACTTGAGTTATTTACAAATTTCGGTCGATTCTCAAATTTCAGAAGCAAGACGATGGGTGAAGGGATGTCAACGAGCCGAGCCGGCTCGAGAGCCGAAGATCAAGGCTCGAACTTGGCTCGAGCTTTTTGGGGTCGAGCTTTTTTTTGGCCCGAGCCGAGCTAAAGCTCATCCCTAAAAATAAGGCTCGACTCGAGCTTTAGCTCAAGCATTTTCCGAGTCGAGCCGAGCCAAGTTCCGAGCTTTTACTTTTTTTCTTATTTTTATAAAAAAAATTCATAAAATTTTTATTGAAAATGTGTATATATAGCAAGTTGAACCGAATTCGTGGTCGAAATTCATTGTTCAAGCTCCCATCGAGCTTTTTTAGCGGACTTTTTTTTGGTTCGAGCCGAGTCAAAGCCCGTCTCTCAAAAAAAAGTTCGGCTCGAACTTTGGCTCTAAATCTCGAGTTGCGAGCCGAGCTTTGCCCGAGCTTTTTCCGAGCCGAGCCTACGAGCCGTTTTGCCATCCCAGATTAGTCGGAAACGTGGTCCATGAGGAGAAGCTATCTCCATTTTTACTTTAATTTTGATGAAAGCCTTCCACAAACATTTTGCTGAAGGTCACTTTAGTGGAGAAAAGAAAAAGTGCCTAAATTAGGGTACAGATTTTTTTGCCCTTTTCAAAATATCCAGATATTTTGACGACCAAAATATTGTCCTAAATATATCATGATAAATTGGATGCGGTAAGGGAGGGGGGGGGTCCTGGATGCGGTAGAAGCAGCATTATTAGCTGACAATGAGCATGTTTGGTAATGTGAAAAGTTTTGATTTTTGTAATTTTTTATTTTATTTTTTGATGGATGTGTGATTTTAAAAAGTTTGAAAAGTCAAAAATTGTGAGCTTGACTAAGAATTGATGGTTGGAATTGAGTTTGAAAAGTTGATATAAAATTTTTACCATTAAAAAGTATGAAAAGTTAACAATTGTGAACTTTACTAAGAATTGATGATTGAAATTGAGTTTGAAAAGTTAATATAAAATGTATACCATTAGCATGCATGCTTTAAGACATCATAGTACATTGATATCCGGGCAAGAAATTGTCAAGCCTCCTTATTCAACCTCTTACCTCTGTTATGGATTAACAAGTCATAAATTGCCACTGCCTCTTAACAGTTGAAGAGAAACATACCCAAATATTGTTTCTGTCGAATACAACAAGACTCCTTCAAATGCAATGTCAGGTTCTTTTTAATGTTTTGAGATCGTTTTCTATTTTAATTTTCGAAAAAACTTAAAACGTTTTCTCTTTATCATTTTCGAAAACGCATTTTGAAAAAAAAAAAAAAATTGTACACAAAATGCAAAACGCCCAAAACATCGTTTTGGGCGTTTTGTGTGTATTTCAATAAAAAAAAAATGTTCAAAACGCGAAAAACGCATTTTGGAATTTTTTTTCCTAACTTGGAATTAAGCTTAATATAAAATTTTTATTTATTTATTATTTATTTTTAGAATTATCATGACTTGGAAATAATCGTAAATAAAGGTTTTTATTTATTTTTTATTTTTTTGGAGAATTATCATAACTTAGAAATAAACTTAAATAAAGTTTTATTGAATTCAATATCAACATTACAAAAAAAAATTAAGTGAGAATTCTTGTCGTTATATTTCAAAAAATGTTTTGATAAATTGACTCTCGTGGTTTTGCAAGAACTTGCATTTTCTGGATTTTAATAGAACTAGAATTTCCTCAAATTCCGAACATGACTAAGCTGTGTTAATATATACTCTTAATGCTCACATTAGTGTGTTGCATGTAACCATATTTTTAGTGTATTGTGAAAGGAAAACTGAGTTTAAGCTAGTAATATTCTATAAGCAAATTAATTAAAGATAGTTTAACTAGTATTCTATAAAATTTCAAACATAACGTGTTTTCCAGGTTTTTATTTTCAAAAATAGTTTTCAGAAATCACAAACCAAACGTGTTTTCAGCAAATTTGAAAACAAAAATAAAAACAGAAAATACAAAATATTTTCAAAAATGAAAATACAAAATAAAATACAAATAGAACGACACCTAAATATTTGTTGTCCTGTTTTCCTGTCAAAACCGCAAAATACTTCCCATTCCTGCTGCTCAAATCAAAACCCTTTAATGATCAAGATTCCAAGAACAACATAAAAGATATCAAAAAGGTAGACAAGAAGTCCAACAACTGAAGGAGAAACAAGAGCCTTCAATTGTCTCTCCATCTCGAATACGAAAGTTGATTGCCGTCCAATCAGACCCACTCCTTGCCAAAGAAATCTTCGACTCGACTTCTCGTCAACCAAATTCTCGCCACTCATATGGTACATTCCAGACACTCATTCTCAAACTCGACCGCTCTAGCCACTTCTCTCTTATGCAGTCAATCCTTTCTAGCCTCAAGTCCCATCAACATTCTGTCTCTCCCTCCCTCCCTCCTTTTTCACATCATTCAAATATATGATGATGCAGGACTACTTGAGGAAGCACTTAAAACTTTCTATAAAATTCTTGAAATATGGGGTCTACCCTAACACAAAATCCCACAACATGGGTCTGCCCATAAAACTTTCTGTTTTAAGTACTCGTTGTTTACCGTAACTTCCTCCAGGCAACATTCGACCTCTTCAGGTCTGCCCATAAATATGGGGTCTACCCTAACACAAAATCCTACAACATTGTAATGCAAACTTTTCTGTTTGAAGGGTGATTTACTTTAAGCATATCATACTCATTGTTGTTCATCTACTTAACAAAGGTTTTTGTAACATGGGTAAAATTAATGATGCTTGTTAAGTGTTACATGAGATGTTGAGGCATGGCGAAAATCCACACGTCGAATCTTGGGCTGAAATGATACCAATGATTTGTACTGCAGATGACACAGAAATAATGAAGGATATAAGCGCAACACTAGAATAGTTGAGGTCGGTGCTGGCTTGGAGGAACATTTGGTCAAAAAGATAAAAAGCAGTTCAAGAATGCGTTGATTGATCTTGTGAAATGGCAGTGTAGATCAGATCTAGCAACTTGACTTCAGTCAAGCACGGAATGTATCATAGGTTATTTGTTCAACTACTTTGATATTCTAATCCACTTGTCTTTCATGCCGATTAAGGTTCAACTGTGAACTGAGGAATTGTTCTCTGGTTGTCGAGCACTGGTACGAGTTCAATTCTTTCAATCTGTGGGTTCATTATCCCTTTGTAGAAGATCAGCTCAAGGAGTTTATGAACGTCGTGGAAAGTTTATAAAAGTGGCTTTCCACCGGCAAAGCAGCAAACATAAAGTGTCTGTTTTGTAGAACAGTATAAAGGTAGAAACATACGCTACTATACTTAGCAGGATAACCTCTCATGTGAGGGGGTGGCACCCTCTATATTCATATAGCATGGTTCGCTTAGCAGAGTTCATAAGTGGTTTTGCGAAAAAAGAGAGAGGTGGTTTTGCACACTCATCCGACAGACTAGGGCCACGAAAGTGCTAGTGAACAAGGAGTATTGCTAGATAATCTGCTAGGATGATTGGCAATGAAAGTGGTGCTGGGTTCAACAAGGGGAGGCACCTCAATAATGGTATCTTGCTAGTGGCACTGGCACGGAAACGGAAACGGGAAACGAGAAACGTGATTTTTGAAAAATGTAGAAAACGAAATGTTATGGAAACGCTATATTAAAATTAATTAAATATTTATTTAAATGCAATATTTAATTTAAAAAATTATTTAATATAATCTTAATATATATAATAATAGTATAGCCGTCAAAAAAACCCACACATAGTTTCCCGCCATTTTTCCCTGCTATTTTAGGAAACTTTGTAATTTTATTAATTATTTTAATAATTGAATTTGGAAACTTCAATTAATGCAAAATTAATTATAAGTGACATGTAATAAATGACTTATTGATTGTAAAAAATAAAAAATCTATAAAAAGATCAAATTGTATATTATTTTTATTCTTTTGATAATTATTGTAATATTTTTTCGTCAAAAAATATGCAATATAGGTGTCAAATTCATGATATTAACGAGAAGTTCAATACAAGTTAACAAATGAGAGCAAACTCTAAATATATCGTTCTTAAAATTGCCTCAAATAATAATATAGGTAAAAGTTTTACTTATACTTTTTACTTTTTTCAATATCTAATCTTTTTAATTTATCTCATCTAAGACATAAAATGATATTTATCATTTCTTACCTAACTTCAATTTGACATAAACGATTAATTTCAAATCTTTTTTCTAATCAAATTAAAAGAAATAATGATATCCGATCTTTCTAAATAAATTCAACTGGATCATTTTAATTTCTACAACTTCATGTTTCGATAAACTCTTTGGTAATTTTGAAATTAATTTTATAAATTTACTCATTTTGTTCATTTATCTATTTTTTAATCTTAATATATATAATAATAGTATAGCCGTAAAAAAAACCCACTCATAGTTTCCCGCCATTTTTCCCTGCTATTTTAGGAAACTTTGTTATTTTATTAATTATTTTAATAATTGAATTTGGAAACTTCAATTAATGCAAAATTAATTATAAGTGACATGTAATAAATGCCCTATTGATTGTAAAAAATAAAAAATCTATAAAAAGATCAAATTGTATATTATTTTTATTCTTTTGATAATTATTGTAATATTTTTTCGTCAAAAAATATGCAATATAGGTGTCAAATTCATGATCTTAACGAGAAGTTCAATACAAGTTAACAAATGAGAGCAAACTCTAAATATATCATTCTTAAAATTGCCTCAAATAATAATATAGGTAAAAGTTTTACTTATACATTTTACTTTTTTCAATATCTAATCTTTTTAATTTATCTCATCTAAGACATAAAATGATATTTATCATTTCTTACCTAACTTCAATTTGACATAAATGATTAATTTCAAATCTTTTTTCTAATCAAATTAAAAGAAATAATGATATCCGATCTTTCTAAGTAAATTCAATTGAGTCATTTTAATTTCTACAACTTCAGGTTTCGATAAACTCTTTGGTAATTTTGAAATTAATTTTACAAATTTACTCATTTTGTTCATTTATCTATTTTTTAATTTTTATAAATTTAAAATAACATCAATTTGTAAAATATATACTACAGACTTTAACAATTAATTCTATAGAAATAAAAAATATAAGGTTTTATCAAACTTATTCTATTTAAAAATAAAATATAGTCCATACATTTATTTAACATGCACAAAAAATATTTTTTGTGTGTGTGGGTAACATGACCATTTTCAATAGTTGGTGAAAAATAAAATATCACATTGTATTTGAAATCATTGAATATGAGTAAGTTTGATATAAACTATAGAAATTGTTTTAAATGTGTGATTGAAAGTGAAAGAAGGTAGTATAAAAAATAAAATAATTGTCAAATCAATCAATTGAGTGGTTAAAAATTGATTTTCTTTTTTTAGAATGTGTGGTTAAAAAGTAGTATGTACAATTGTGAAAAATTAGTTTTTAAATAATATGTGGTTGTGAATGAACATTAAAAAAAATTATTTTTGAATAATCAATTCTATATGAATAAATAAAGTAAGGAAACTAGATAATGAACAATTAACTGTTAAAAAAAATGCAATTCATAACTTTTCTTTTCTTTTCTTTTTTGATATTTTGATTGTATATTGAATATACAATTTATGCATTAAAGTAAGAAATCTATAAATGAAATTACAAATTATTCACAATTTGTGTATGCAAGTTATTATTATTATTTTTTTATTGTGTTATTTTTATCGGACATTGTATTTTTACAACTTATTCAATAAATATTATTTATTCCGTGCATCGCACGGGTGCGATTACTAGTTTTAATAAAAAATACTTCAATGAAATATAATAATAAAAATACCACAATCAAATTTACTCAAATACATTATCGCTATCGATATTTATAACATTATCACTGCTATCAATGTCTATAACACTATTAACATGATCATCGAATAAAATGACTTCCATCTCTGATTACTAAAAAAAAAAATTGTGATATCAAGTGTTTCAATATCTTCAAAAGAGTCAAACTGATCTCCAACTATATCCTACATTTTATTTTCCTTGACATAATATTGTGAGTTTCTTCTTGATAAAAGACGTAGGTTAATGTGATCAAAAATTAAATCTTCAACACGTTTTAATGTTAATTTGTTTCTCTTCATCTAATAAATAAAAGAATAAATACTCCAAATCCCTTAAAATTGTGCAACCTTACTAAATGAGTCAATTTCTTCTTTTCTTAGTATTTTATCTTTTTTAATACATCTTTACTACTCGTACAAATAAAGTTGTACAAACTAGTGTAGTAACTCTCATATGAGAGGCCCATGAATAAAATATTATGTGTGGACCCCACTTTCATGTGAGAGTTAAGTGCACTATTTTGTATAACTTTATTTATACAATTAGTTTATATTCTGTTTGTTAAAAAATATGTATAGTTAAAAAATAATTTGAAAAATTATGTTGTTTAAATTTTTTTTTTTTTTTTTTTTTTTGGGTTTGTCAAACATAGGCTTAATTCTTTTTAATATCTTCCAATATTGTGCAACCTTACGTGTGTCATTTTCTTCAGCTGTTATGGTTCTTCATTCATTGGTCCTATTCGGGTCGGGTGATCATAAAAAATTACTTTTAGCATCTTAAGATTTGCTTTGCATTATATTCGAGAAATTTTCAAGTTTGGATCGAAGAAGCAATGTTGCTTGATCTTAAGCATAGCCAAACAATCTACATGCAAAATGTGTAGTTAAAATTGAGTGATGTAGAAAAAAAGTTTTTTTTTAATAGATATCAAACGGAGGCTACATTTTAAATTAAACTGAAATTTTTACAATTTTGTTACATTAAACAATGTATATGCACCGTATCGTTTCTGTACATCCTCAATTGATCCCTAATTTCCGAGATTTTTAATACTTACCCGAATGAACCATCATTTTCAAACAGTACAAACAATTATTCACTTTTTTTTTTAACAAATCACTGTTTAATTTTATTTTTAATTGTTGTTTTACGGTTCACAAAAATATATTCAATGGGAAAAAAATATATATGACTTGGTGATTATGTTGTTTGATATTTTTTAGCCTCAACCACACATTTTAATGAATTCGAAACCGATTTAAAAAGAGTTTATATAATTTTGAATAGTAATTTTTGATGGAATGTGTTGTTAAAAAGTAGATGATCTTATTTGATTTTTTGTTTAATATTATTTTATTGCTAAATATGTGATCGAAAAGAAATTAGAAAAAGCAATGATTTTGAAATAATGAAAATCAAACAAGACCGTCAATTTTTTTCTCCAATGTCCACCCAATCCAACCCAACTCAACCCTGATAAATTCAGTAAGGACTGATTGACAGAATGTTCGGGGTCTGTTTATTTGGTTTTTTTGAATTTCTTTATTTTTTAAGGTAAAATAAAAAATGTGTGGTTGAAAATTGGAGAGAGAAAATGTGTGTGATTAAAAAATGATTTTGAAAATTTTGTTGATTATAAATTTTTATCTTTATCTTTATATATATAAAAGTAGAAGTGAGGAGAAAGAGTCATTTTGGAGAGAAATTTGTATTTAATGAGTCTCTCTCCTCTCTCCTAATATGTCAATAAGCTCATGCTTCTCAACTGAAGCGGATGAATGAGTTAAATGCTTCATATCTTGGGCTTCAATATCCATTGTTTTTTCCATACGGTGAAGATGGTTATCGAGAAGATATTCCACTGAATGGACCACATACGGCCGACTCCAATGGAAGAAAAAAAAGTTAGCATACGAGAGTTCTTCTGTTACAGGCTTCAGGAGAGAGAACGTGAATCACCACATATTTTGTTTGGTAGAAGATTATTTCAACAATTTGTGGCTGATGCGTACACGATGGTGGAATCTTCAAGGCTTGCTTATTTGCGGACTCATCAGAAACAATTGAGGGTCGATATGTATAGTGGATTGTCGGATGCGATATTGAGAGGAGAAACAAATCCTTCAACCCAGAGAAGACGTGTCATTTTGCCTGCAACTTTCACTGGTGGGGCGGGATATATGATCCAGAACTATCAGGACGCGATGGCAATATGTAGATGGGTTGGTTATCCTGATTTGTTTATAACTTTTACGTGTAACTCGAAGTGGCCAGAGATAGTGCGTTTTGTTAAGAGAAGACAGTTGAAACCTGATGATCGACCAGACATTGTTTGCCGAGTATTCAAAATGAAGCTTGATCATTTGATGACAGATTTGAAGAAGAAAAAGGTTTTCGGAACTGTTAGAGCAGGTAATTAATTTTACACTTTTTTTTAAAAAAAAAAATCAAAAATCTTGGTTATGTTATTTGTGTAAATTGTGATCTTATCATTAGAAATAATTTTTAAAAATTTTTATTATTTTTTGTAGCTATCTACACTATAGAGTTTCAGAAACGTGGGCTGCCACATGCACACATCTTACTTTTTTTATCCAAAGAGGACAAGTATCCTACCGGATCTGATATTGACCGTATTATTTCGGTTGAGATTCCAGATGAATTTGCTGATCCTAGCTACTATACTGCAGTTAGAGATTTCGTGGTTCATGGGCCATGTGGTAGTTTTCGAAAGAATTCTCCATGCATGTCTGATGGTCGGTGTACTAAACATTTTCCAAAAAATTCGTAGAATCCACTAGCATCGATGAAGATGGTTATCCCGTTTATAGAGGAAGAAACAATGGTAGGACAATTCAAAAGAATGAAGTTGAACTTGACAACAGATACATTGTGCCTCATAATCGTTACCTATTGCTAAAGTATGGTGCTCATATGAATGTTGAGTGGTGCAACCAGTCAAGATCTATCAAATATTTGTTCAAATATGTGAATAAAGGACATGATCGTGTCACAGCATCTTTCTATCAGAGTAGCAACGATGGTTGTGTGGATAAAGAGTTCGATTAGATTAAAATGTACTACGACTGTAGGTACATATCTCCGTGTGAAGCGATTTGGAGGATATTTGGATTTGAAATTCAATACAGAGATCCCCCAGTTGAGCGATTAAGTTTCCATCTTCCTAATCAGCAAAGTGTGATATTCTCAGATTCAGATTCAGTTGAAGAAGTAATGGGTCGACCATCTGTTAAGGAAAGCATGTTTCTTACGTGGATGAATGCGAATAAAAAATACCCAGAAGCAAGCAATCTTACTTATGTTGAATTTCCCCACAAATTCGTTTGGAATAAAAAGACAAAAGATTGGAAACCCAGGCAACGCGGTTTTTCAATTGGACGTATTTTTTACGTCCCTCCTGGTAGTGGTGAGATGTATTACCTGAGAACCCTTTTGAATATAGTACGTGGACCAACTAGCTATGACGATTTAAAGTGTGTACATGGTGTCAAGTACAGTTCTTATAGAGATGTGTGCTATGCACTTGGATTGTTGGACGACGATAAGGAATATGTTGATGGTATTGAGGAGGCAAGTCATTGGGGATCTGCAAATTGCCTGAGAAGTTTGTTTGCAACTTTATTATTGTCAGATTCTCTATGCAGACCGGAATATGTTTGGGAAAAATGTTGGAATCTTCTATCCGATGATATTCTATACAAACGTCGAATTATGATGGAATATGAAGGTACGATTTTTACTTATCTTACTTTAACATATATATTTTATTTTATTTTTTATCCATGTCAATTTATGCATCACAAATTATTTTGAATTTCCTTTTATTTGACGGACATACAGATCTTGAGTTGACTGATGAGGAAATCAGAGTATATTGTCTCGTGGAAATTGAAAAGATTTTGAGAAGCAGTGGAAAGAGTTTGAGGGATTATCATACAATGTCGTTCCCCAGTGTTGAATTCTTTTCGGATATTCAAAATAGGCTTATACAAGATGAGTTGCGTTATGATAGAAAAGCTTTGTGTGAGGAACACAGTGGACTGGTTAATAACTTGACGGATGAACAGCGAGGCATTTATGAGACGGTAATGAAAGCTGTCCATGTTGAGAATGGGGGTTTGTTTTTCGTTTACGGTTATGGAGGAACGTGTAAAACCTTCATTTGGAGAACTTTATCTGCAGCTATCAGATCAAGAGGAGATATTGTGCTAAATGTCGCGTCAAGTGGTATAGCATCTTTGCTTTTGCCTGGAGGTAGAATTGCTCATTCAAGATTTGCAATACCTCTTAACCCAAACGAAGACTCTACATGCAATATCAAACAAGGAAGCCCGCTTGCATAGTTAATTGTGAGGAGTAAGCTAATAATTTGGGATGAAGCGCCAATGATGAATAAATACTGTTTTGAAGCTTTAGATAGAAGCTTGCGAGATATTTTGCTCTTTAGCAATGCAACCAGTTCAGATTTGCCTTTTGGTGGGAAGGTAGTTGTTCTCGGAGGTGACTTTCGACAGATTTTGTCTGTAATACCGAAAGGGAGTAGACAAGATGTTGTTCAAGCAACCATTAATTCATCATATTTGTGGAAATCATGCAAAGTTTTAAGGTTGACTAAAAATATGAGGCTTCGAAATTCTGAATCTAAAGATGACTGCTTTCAACTTCAAGAATTCTCCAAATGGATATCAAGTATAGGAGATGGAACACTCGGGGGTTCGAATGATGGCATTGCAACTATTGACATTCCAGAGGATCTTTTGATAAGTTGGTCAGATAATCCAATTGCATCAATTGTTCATAGCACATACCCAGACTTCATGGACAACATGAGTGACCCAACATATTTGCAAGGAAGGGCTATATTGGCACCAACTCTTGATGTTGTTCAGTTTGTCAACGATTATATGGTATCACTCAATGCCAGTGAGTCGAAGAGTTATTTCAGTTTTGATTCAACTTCCAGTTCGAAATCCGGTGTTGATATATTACAAGTTATTCACACACCAGAATTTTTAAATAGTATTAGATGTTCTGGTATACTCAATCATGAGTTGAAATTGAAGGTGGGAACTCCAGTCATGTTACTAAGGAACATAGATCATTATGTTGGTCTATGCAATGGTACAAGAATGGTTATTTCAAAACTTGGTAACCATGTTATCGAGGCAAAAATTCTTACTGGAAGTAATGAGGGGCATAAGGTTTTATTGCCAAGGATGACTTTAACTCCTTATGATCCTAGACTCCCTTTTAAGATTAAGCGAAGGCAGTACCCTCTCATTGTGTCATACGCTATGACGATCAACAAAAGTCAGGGCCAGTCTCTTTCTCATGTTGGCCTATACTTGAAGCAACCAGTTTTTAGTTACGGTCAATTGTATGTTGCCGTGTCGAGGGTAAAAAATCGCAGAGGATTAAAGATTCTAATATGTGATTGTGATGGAAAACAATCCAATTATACTACAAATGTTGTATTTAAGGAAGTGTTCCAAAATTTGGAATAATTTATTCGTTTTAATTGATACTTACAAATATTTGAAGTAGTGTGAGGAATGTTCCGTAATTTAGAAATTTTTTTTTTTTTGTACATTTAAGTTTTTAGTTTGTGCTTCAAATATTTTATGTATATCTAATGTCGTGCATCGCACGGGTGATGCACTAGTATATATAAAAGTAGAAGTGAGGAGAAAGAGTCATTTTAAAGGGAAATTTGCATTTAATGAGTCTCTCTCCTCTCTCCTCACTTCTATATATATATAATATAAAGAAAGAAAAGATAAAGATTTTTATAGGAAATTTTATTATTTATTACATATTTAAGAAGAGTTATAATAAATATACTATGTGTAAATGTGTTACATTGAAAATGAAAAAATTAGATTAATAAATTTGAATATAGATAATGTGATATCTATGTAAATGTGTTATATAAGAAATGAAAAAATTGGATTAATATATTTGAACATAAATAAATGTCATGTAGTAAATGTGTTATATTGAAAATGAAAATTTTGGATTAATATATTTGAAAATAAATAAATACATACTATATAAATTTGTTAAGTTAGAAATGAAAATTTTGAATTAATATATTTTGAAAATAAATAAAGAAAAGATAAAGACTTTTGTAGGAAAATTTATTATTTATTACATATTTAGTAAGAGTGGTAATAAATGTAATATTTGTAAATGTGTTATATTGGAAATGAAAAAATTAGATTAATATATTTGAACATAAATAATGTGATAAATATGTCAATGTATTATGTAGGAAATGAATATAAATAAATGTGATATCTATTTAAATGTGTTATGTAGGAAATTAAAAAATTGTATTCGTATATTTGAACATAAATAAATGTCATATTTATGTAAATGTGTTACATTGAAAATGAAAATTTTGAATTAATATATTTGAAAATAAATAAATACATGCTATATGTAAGGTTGCTTTTCAATTTTACGTGCAACTTTAATTTTCGCTCAATATCTATGTTACTGTGATTATAAATTATAAATTTGTGATATTTAATGTCTATAATTTGAATTATTTTGCAGTGGAAGGACTTGGGCGCCGTCTCGATCAATGTACCAATTAAAAAGTTTATATATTGTTTACGTACAATTTTACATTTAAGTGACAAATTTCATTTAATTTGATATTGGGGTAAGTTTAGGGGCTATTGGGGAGTCAAATAGAAGTTTTGGACTTAAATTACTAAATTATAAGAGTTGGGGGATTGAGTTGCTAATTTTCGAAAGTTTATACATAAACCTAGCCTAATAACCTCAGACTCTCATCCCTCTCTATCTCACGCCTCTCTCGCCCTCTCGCTCTAGCTCGGTCTCTCTCTCTCTCTCTCTCTCTCTCTCTCTCTCTCTCTCTCTCTCTCTCTCTCTCTCTCTCTCTCTCTCTCTCTCTCTCGCCTCACGTCCCTCGCTCTCAGCCTCTCGCTGTCTCGCTCTCGCCTCTCACGCTCCCAGCCACCCTCATCACCGGTAGTAGCTACTGTCGCCGACCACTGCCGCCGCATCCACCACCTCCCCTGCACGGTAAGGTTCCCTTTCTCCCTCCCTCTCGAGCGTAGCTGCTAGGACTCGTCACACCCGCGCATCCGCACGGCCACACTCGCACACATCCACGTATATATGGAATAATATACATCTATATGTGGGATTTCAGGTTTTACAGTAATTTGCAGATTTCGAATTTGACTGTAATTTCAGAATTTTTGTAACTCAGTTGTAGATTTCAAATTCTTGATAATGGGTGTGTATATCTGTGTATATATTATTATGTGTGTGTGTATATATATATATACACACGTAAATTTCAGATTTCTATGTGTAATTGGGTTTTAGTATAAATGAGTGTCTCGAGTTTTATATATATATATATATCTGATTTTGAAGATTTTAAATTAGTTAACTGAGATTTTAAAATTTGGATTTTTACAGGTTTCGAATTTTTAATTGAAAATCAAATGTGTATGTTATACATGGGTCATTGTTGGATTTAAAATTTTGGATTAGGTTTGATTAGTTTTAAGTTTGATTGAAACCTTATTTTGAATATTTTCAGCTTTTAAATAGTTGGAATTTTAATGGAACATTTGTTCGTAAAGTTCGACTAAGATATAATTTAGTTTGAGATTTGAGTAAATGGATTAGTACAATTCGTAAGTTGCATGAAATTAAGTCCCTTATTTCAATTATGATTTTTGTGTAAACGTGAGTAATAATTATAATTTCTAGATTTTGAGAAAATTGTAAAGTCGTGTACATTTTTCAAACTTTGGTTTTGATTTAAGTACCTTAACAGTTAAGCTTATAATGTTGTGTCGAATGGTTTAATCTTTTGCTTTCGAGTATGATATGGAAGTATTTAATATATATTAATACCTTGTTTGGAATAAATGACCACAAGAAAGAAAAGGGAAAGAAGATTTATTGTTTTAACTTGTTTAATGTTAAAGGACTGATGAATATATGAATTTGCACTGAAAGTATATTTTATTAAATGAATGGATACAACTAGGATTTTGGTACATTGACGACACGGGCAGTCGAGGCTCCTCCACTTACAAATTCAGAAACGGTAAATGCTAAGGACGTCAAGTAAGTAAACTCCCCCTATTTTCATCAAAGTTGAATGTAAATGTGAAAGTTATGTGTAAATGACTGTCGTGCAACTTACTTGCTTTGATGAATTGCATTTACTTTATGAAAGCATATGTTATTGAGAAGGATGTTAAAGCATGCACGTTATTATGTCATTGCATCATTAAGCATGCACTGGCATCGAAATGGGAAAGTCAAATGTTTTAATGAAAGGAATGTGTCAAAGTGAAATCTTTTGTCAAAAATTATGTATCCCAAGTTTTTGAAAGAATGGGTGTACTTCTATGTCATGAAAGATGCGAGTGGGAAATGGGGCGCGGGGGACCGGCGTACCCGAAGGTAATGAGCCGCTTTGCGGTGGAATGAAGTGAATGTTAAACCGCTTCGCGGTGGAAATGCGCATGTTAATCTGGTTCCAAATAAGAATTGCCCACTGTTATCTGATTGACTAGAAGTTACATCAAGTGAGCTCACGATGGAAATGAAGTGAAAGTTTTGAAATGTTAAGTGAAAGTTTGAAAAGTTTGAATGTTCTGGAAAGTAAAGTAAATGGGGATACATATATGAAATTTTTTAAAGCATTCATGTCATAAGCATGCATAAAGTTTACTTACTGGGCTTTAGCTCACCCCAATCCCTCCCCAACATTTCAGGTGATGAAAGTTAGATGATCAGAGGGAAGTACTTGGCGGCTGACTCAGACAGTACATGCTGTTGCCTTAATTAATAAAGTTAAATTTATTCAAGTTATCATTAAATTTATTCCTTCATTTATTATTATGGATAATGTTTTGGTTGTAGTTAGTTTTGATTACGTATGTGTAACGTATTAGGGGTTAAATTACCTCTTATTGAAATTGTCAATGTCTGTCGATTTTTGGGAAATCTTAAGCTTGGGGAGTTTGGGGAATGAATGAATTGGTCTTGACGATAATGAATGTCATTGAGATGTGATTGATGCTTTAAATCTTTTAAATTGGTTTTGGGTGTCCCTCTACAGGTTGGCTATGTCCAATTTATAGAGGAGACTCTGCCGAAATTTCGCTAAAATTTTATAATGGATAAATGAACATTTTTTGTCGTGTAAACGATTTAAATTCCGCATGGTTTTAAATGATTTATTTCCGCATTAAAAGAAAAAGGGAAGTTAACACCTAGGTTTAAGATTCTTGAACTTGGGGTTTTACAATATATACATTTGTTAAGTTAGAAATGAAAATTTTGAATCAATATATTTTGAAAATAAATAAATAAAATCATTGAAGTTTTACTTCCTAATATGTCAATAAATGAGTAGGTTCTTCAATGAGCATATTACAAAAATAATTAATTATTTGCTATCAACTGTTTACCATCAATGATAAATTGGTAAAAAATTTAATCATTTCATCATTTTGACAAAAATTGTTATGTTTAAACAATAAGAGAAAATAAAATATATTAATTAATATATTGGATTTCGAATAAAATATATGTAAGCAACATATTTAAAAATAAAGTTAATTAAAAATTATAACATATTAAAAGGAAAATAGGAGATAAGGTGGGCAAATTTTTAGAGAAAAAACGTAAATAAAAGTCAAAAGAAATTTTATATAAAAAATTTAATTAAATGCTAAACTTTGAGTGGCACGGTACACTGAGTATATATGCACAATTTTTTAATTTGATTAGTTTTTTATATATATAATTTCAAATTCAATAACATGTGTTATGTAGGAAATGAAAAAATTGAATTAATATATTTGATCATAAATAAATATCATATCATATTTATATAAAATGTGTTATATTGAAAATGAAAATTTTGGATTAATATATTTTAAAATAAATAAATATATGCTATATAAATTTGTTAAGTTAGAAATGAAAAAAATTGAATTAATATATTTTGAAAATAAATAAATAGAATTATTGAAATCTCACTTCCTAATATGTCAATAAATGAGTAGGCTCTTCAATACGCACGTTAACAAAATAATTCATTATTTTTTATCAACTTTTTAATCACACATATTTTGTTTCTCCAATTTTCAGCCACTGCTTTGTTCAAAATCATAAATAAATAAGTTTATAAACTAAACATTATTACCAAACGGAGGCTTCATCTTTTCACTATTTTGACAAAAATTGGTATGTTTAAAAAACAAGGAAAAAAATATATGTAAGCAACACATTAAAAAATATAGTTAATAAAAAATTATAATATATTAAAAAGAAAATAAGTGATGAAGTGTGCAAATTTTCAGAGAAAAACGTAATTAAAAGTAAAAAAAAAAAAATTATATAAAAAATTTAAATGAGCGTCAAATTTTGAGTGGCGCGATATACGTAGTGTTCATGTATCATTTTTTATTTTGAATATTTGTCTTTTTTAAAGTTTCAAATTGAATAACATTTTTTTATTGAAATTTTATTGAAATTATGTTTTATATTTGATATGATTGAATCAAAATATTTTCAAAATTATATATTCCGTACTTATCGCACGAGTAGACAACTAGTTAATATATAAATTGTAGTGATTACGTAAAAGAAATGTGTGAACTAAATTTAACGGATGGAATCAAGAACAAAATTAATGAACATATTACTCTCGTAAACTATAGTTTTTATTCATAAAAATAATAGTACTATTATGCATATGTAAACTTCCCACTAAACGTCGTTAATCTATCAATCTTTTGCTATATAACTCTTTACTGGGGTTTATAAAACATTTCCCCATCCACGCATGAAATATCATAATGTATGTATACGAAATTCTCTCCCGGTCAGCTCCTCGACTCCCTGCAAATAGACGCAAAAGCGAATTACACACAGCTGATCAAAAAGTAATAATATTTTTAACTGATGAAATCCAAAAAAAAAAAAAAATTAACTTTTAAAACAAGTTACATAAAAAGTAACAAACAGTAATGCTCGTAAGATATAATCCCGTTCACAATTAAAGCGACATCCTACCAATAAGTTAAAGCATAGTGCATTATTTGCCATGATGTTTCCTCAATCATTCCAAAATCATGTTGCCTAGCTATCTACGGTTTCAACTGATTAATAATAAGAATAATTCTAGAAAAATATTTTACATGTCACGATGTCACTTAATTTTTTTTTTCTAAAAATGTCCTCCTAGAATTATTGCAATAAAAATGGACGAAATCAACTTCAATAAACTCAATCATGTCATCGTTTCATTGGTGGGGTCGGCAGATTTGGTAGTATTTAGACGATAGCCCGTTTAAATTGATCGAAACAAATACATTTGATCTGTCAATCTTATCTTACATAAGTCGAGCTGATGTAAGAACACGAAAAAAAAAATGCAAAAAAGATGGGCTCCGTGATGTTGAACGTCACAAACCGTGTGGCTTGAGCATCACACCGATGTTACAGCTCCAGAACGAGTATCGAACTTTCCATCAAAAAAGAAAACAATAGATCACTCAAATAAAAATTCTACGTTGATCCTTAAATCAAGGAGATATTTTAAGGTTTAAAAGCATTGTTGTAAAGCTAGAAGAAGCAGATGAAGAGTAACAGTTTGATTCTTGTAAGGCCGAAAGTAGCGTTGATGCGACTGATCTAAAATTGATGTGAAGTTGACACCAAGAAACTTAACTACACCAGACTACTTGATTTAACAGTGATGCATATATTCTTTTTGGCACCAAAAGAAAAAAAGAAAATGATACTTGGACAACACACTCACATCGGGTTTTGGTGGACCCCACCTCATGTGAGTGTGTTGTCCAAAATGTTGTTCAAATATGTTGTCCAAGTAGCATTTCTCAAGAAAAAAAGGGAAGGAAAAGAAAAGAAAACAGAAGTAAGAGACAAAGCAAGTATTAGTCAACTTAGGCGGTCGATTAAAAAAGTCCGAAATTGCTAAAATCTGATAGAACTCAATATGGAATTTTTGTCCAGGAGAAGTTAGCTAGGAATCGTTTTCTGATTGAGAGATTCATATGCATTATTGCAAGTGGAGAGAAAGGAGACTTATTTCCATTTATTTAATAAATGGCAATAAAAGAAAGTTATCCTAAACTAGCAATGCAGACGGCCGACCTCCAGAATCTACTATCAAACAAGCATGTGATGTATGGCATGAAATATGCATGATAGCAATGTTTCATTTGACTAATTGCAGAAAAAAAAATAATCTGTGCACAGCAAAAATAAGCTAAGTGCGTGTTCAGCAAAATAGTTATAATAATATTCATAAACATTACAATGCCACTTTTTAACCACACATTTTCGAAATCACTTTTTAACTATATATTTTACGTAGAAAAAACAAATAATAAAAAAATTATAGCCTCCGAACAGAGGCTAAAACTTAATGTCGTGTCAAGTTTTGTTCAGTATTGCGTACAAATATGCGTTTAGCATATTAGATCAAGAATTATGTATAAACTTGAAAAGCTGATGGCTGAAATCAGTAATTCAGAAATATTCAATGGAGCTGGTTTTAGAGTTCGCTTATCAATTACCGAAATGAATTAGATGCAACCAATATCATACATTCTTTTATAGTGGCTACAAATTTGAAAATAGATTCTGTGAAACTTTTTATGGGGTCCAAACTTTTTGAAAGTTTTGATCATCCGAAGGATAAAATTCAATAATATCTACTTATGTCGAAGAAGTTGGATTTAATTTCTAACAAAATCAGAACAGGTAGTGGTGTGGAGGATACCATCTCTGTAGCACAGACACTTCAATTAGGGTAGCGTGTCCGTGTCTGACACGTGTCGGATCCGACACTTTACTATGGTCACTCCGTTTTCGTTATAAGAGAAATCATATATTTTTTAACGCAAAATTATTATAAAATAACAAATGAATACTCAAAGTTAAAAGATATCAACAAACAAAATTAATAACAAGGATAAAACTAAATTTATACTATATAAATGAAGAATTTTAAATATTTTAATTAACATATCGACAACGTGTCGTGTTGGTACTTTTTTGAAAAACATATGCAAAAGCCACCTAGGAGACTAATGAAAGTAAAAGGTATCGAACTTCTTACCTCTAATATCCGCCCCCACGAACCGGGATAAAACTGGCTGCTTATTTTCTTGACCAGTCTCTCCTATGGAGCACACATTAAAAAGGCTATGGGAAGGAGAATACTAAAGAAAGACAAGACCTGAAAGGAAAGACAAAACGATATCGTTAGACGGACTCAAAGAGTTCCTCAATTGAGTCATTATGTGCATTACACGTCTAGTACATGGTATTGGCCATTGGGGAGGAGTCAGCCGTATACTAAACAAGATTTTATCTTATTTTTCCTTGTAAAATTGTTTAGTATTATTCAATCCTCCCTACCAAACATACAATATATGTTTTAGGCTGAATTTGAAAAGGAAAATGATGCAGAAAACAAATAGCAGACGAGTTCGTGTAAATTTAGATATTTCCTTACATTTTTCTTTGAAGCTGAATAATCCACGCGTGGAAGTGGAGCATAACCTGGTGATGGTGGTGATGATGATGATGATGATGCTGTTCCAATATCATAAACTAGAGTACCATTAGGATAATACAACCCATAATTCCTCTCGGACGACGGACCGGTCTTTAAATTCTCATTAAAAAGTGCAAAAACATAGACGTCGACTGGGACTGATGGCTTCGCTGGAGTACCTTGATTTTGCTGTATCATGTTCAGCAAGTTAGTATTGTATAATCTAGCATTTTCCTCAGAAGCGCCTACCTCATTTGGGTCCCCCTTAGATGGCCATCCCGTCTCGGAAACTTGAACTCTTATATCCGTATGTCCCATTGCTCTGATTGCCGTATAAACAGCATCAATTTGTGCATATAACATGCTGTCATATTTCAAGTCCGTACCCGGATCTTTCATCCCGGGATTAGGCTCGAAAAGTACGTACTCTAGTGAAATCTGACCGGGGTTATCTTTGTATGCAAAAAAGGGATACGCATTTATAAGGAATGGCGATCCCGTCTGTGAATGGAAACCTAATATGGGCTGGATGTACTCTGCTAGATCTTGTCGAAATGTGGCTGCAGAAGGAGGGAACGAGTTAACTAAGATTCCGGTCGAGTGGGCTGTGGTCACATATACCTCCTTGCTTAGCCCAAGATTTGCAAGAGAAGCGGATACCGTCCGCATAGCTGGTACTAGATATGACATTAACTGAGTATCATTGCCAGTGAGTATCTCGTTTCCAACAGTGATGCAAGTGATCTTGGTCTGAGAAATATAAGGTTGTACATGCTGTTTAATCCACGTCTGGGCTTGAACAGGATCCGTCATCTTTTCAAGATACTCGTTTCCTAGTCCAATTATAAATTCAACGTTCGAATTCGCGAATGCAGCTAAAACATTTGGATCGGCATCATAAAGTTTCACTCTGCTTATGTTGAGAGATTTTAGGAGATATACCACATGGGGCGGCGAAGGGAGATTATTCGCAATTTTACCATAATTAATTCCGATTCCATGGCCTAGGGTACTAACAAGCCAATCTGAATACAGGCAAGATTATCAGGTAAAAAATTTGCAAAACTTACAACAAATGGACTAAAATTCCTAAATGAAAAATCCAAAATAATTACAACTAGATAGAAATTACTAAATTAGATAGAAAATAACTTGTTTCTATCTATGAATCCAATAATTCCCACAAACAACACTTGTAAATCTCAACTCACCAAATATTTAAATAGAATAACAGACATCCAAACAAATTCCTATGCTTTTATTATCAATAATCTGCAGTCACTAGATTTTATTATGCTGCTGAATCAGCTGCTTATATAATTAATTAAAAAAAATCCCACTAAAGAAATATAAATTTCACCGCAACCAAAAAAAATAGAGAAAATCTGAATCCTGAACAAAAATAATATCATCTATTTGAGTAAAACTTTATCAACTCAGATAAAAGTGATAAACTCTGAATATTGACTATCTGTTAGCTATTTCAGCAAAAGAAGCAGAGACAGAAAATTCAAGTTGAAAAACAGAACAGCCCATTACATGCATATGTGTAATTACACTCATTTTTTTCTTCAAATAAGAGTTTTGAAAAAAAAAAGACTGACAACTTACAAGAATCTGAAAATGTGAGGAGCACAAGAAGAACCCTGAAAGCGGTGGCCATTGCTTTTCTGGATATCGGCCACGGCGGTGCAACATGGATTTTCACTCTATATATAGAGTGTTTGTCAGAAGTGCTGTGTGTACGGGTTGGGGGTACAAACTGGGCTATAGATCATACACGTGTCAAACATTCAATTTTTTAGCCATCACGTCCCCTCAAAGATCAATCAACACAGGTTGGCCAACATATTTTCTGGCCGCCAGTCTATATGAAAAATCTGTATTGTTTAATACCTCCGATTGGTTAACTTGTCTGTCCTCCGTATCAATTTTTAACCTCACATTTCCTCACAAGTCATTTTTCATTAAGATATTTTATTTCTATAATACCGCATTCCTTATTTATAAACTAATCTTTTTGCCAAATAGAGACTAGTAATTATTTGAGATAATTTATTTTAAAATAGTAATTTTTTTAAAAAAATGTTTGATTACACTGTTGCAATAATAAATAAGTTTATTTATATTTTTGAGTTAAAACTAGTATAAAAGATTTGAGGGTCATCTTAAAAGATCAACATCGATAAGAGAACTAGCCCAAATTCTTATAAATTAATCTATATTTTCATCTTTATTCGATGTGGGATATTTATCTCTTAACATGTCCCATCAAGATGGTGGCTCGTTTGAGCTGACCATCTTGAAATCCGTGAGCTCTTTTTTTTTTTTTTTTTATCTTAATCGGATCGAATTGCTCGTTGCAGATTAATGGGTTCTAATACTATGAAAAGATTTGTGGGTCAATTTTAAAATATCAACATTGTTAAGAGGAGTAACTCAAATTCTTATAAATTAGTCTATATTTTCATCTTTATTAACTATGGGATATTTATCCCTTAACAGCGCAATGCACGAAATTTCTATCTATGACATGAGCGGATCTAGCTTACAATGAGGGCGTTCGGCCGCTTGTGCTGGATACATCAATTTTATTTTTTTGTCAACTTTTTCTCCTTACCATGTAGTGTCCTCTAGTGCTGGGTTGACTTCCTGCATCTGCCCCTGTGAATTCCATGATAGTGGTTTTGATGAAAATTTATGAAAATATATTGATGATATAATCATATCAAATAAAAACATAGTACAAATAATATTACAAAAATGTTATCGCATTTAAAACTTTAAGAAAGAGCAAAACTAATCAAAATATGATATGCTACATGTACACCCTAATGTACAACACATCTAAGTTTGGGACATAATTAATTTTTTTATTAAATTTATTTTCATTTTTCATTTTTATTTACGTTTTTCACTGAAAATTTGCCCATCTTATCATCAATTTTCTTTTAATATATTTTAGCTTTTAATTAAGATTATTTTTTAATGTGTTGGTTCTATATATTTTATTCAAACTTCAATGTACTAATTAATATTTTTTCCTTTTTCAACATTTTTTAAACATGTCAATTTTTGTCAAGAATAAAGAAATGATAAAATTTTATTTAACTTATGTATTGATAACGAAAAGTTGATATCAACTAATTATTGTAATATACAGATTGAAGAACATACTCGTCTAATTGACATATAATGAAGTAAAACTTCAATAACTTTATTTATTACTAGTAATAAGCACGTGCTTTGCACGTCTTATGTGTAAGACGAATGATACTTGATAAGTGTGTTTTATACACTTATTTGTACGTCTAAATTAAAATAAATTATTATCATTTTAGAATATATGTTATTTAATTTGTGTTTATCTGTTTACTTTGCAGAAAATATCCCAAAAGATGAAGAATGAAGTAATTGATGAGAAAAATGCATAATTGGATGTTGATTGGAGCTAAAACGAGCAATTGATAAGTTTGTGACGTCAACCGGAAAGATGCAATGTGCCAAAATGAACGAATCAGAGGTTGGAGGGCCTAATTGAATGAATTAAGAGCTTAAATGGGAAAATCGAGAAGAAGATAAAGTTTGGGGACTAAATTGCAAGAGACGCGATCGCATCCTTATCAGGCTGGGCCGACTGTGGACTTTTTCTCGCAATTTTCAACAGAATTCTCTCTTTTTGACCTAGGTTTTCTCCAAAACCTATATATACTACACATGAGGCATGAAAAATCAGACTTTTGCCTCTCCATAGAACGAGCCACAATAGAGATTTTAATTGAAATTCTTGGAGATTCAAGCATCGCAGAGGGACGTGAATTGAAGATACTTGAAAATTTGATAATTTGTGCAATCTTTCCAGTCTTCTTTGTTATTTTTAATGAATGTTATATTTTATTGTTTTTGTTCTACAATCATGACGTGTAACTAATTTTAACGTTGGATGAACGATGTAGCCTAGTCATATTATTTTAATTCCATATTCATTGTTTTAACGCTTTGATGCATGTGTTGATTTATTATTGCGTTTAATGCGTGAATGGACTGGCCACTTATTCATGATTTTATGTGTTATTTTTATAATCCGAGAGGTGAGTTAATAACATAGATCTAGGTAATAAATCCGGTAATTGAACGAGAGATAGAGATATACTCTTGTAATTATTGTGGTCGTGTGTGAATTCTTGTGTGTAATGCATCTAGATAAGAAATATTCGGACCCTCTGTAGAGATACTTGACTTATTTAGGTAGGATTGATTTAAACTCGATAGAGGAATCTCAATTTGAATCAGTGAATTCAATCGATCACATATTTAGAAAATAAAATCTGGATTGGAATTAATTTAATTGGTTAGGTGAAATCGTGAATCCCAACCACTTTACAATCATCTTTTAAAAAGAAACAATTTCACAATTTAATTATTTAATTCATCTTCTTAGTTTTAGTTTAAAATCTCAAATTCATTTGTCCGTTCAAATAAAGTGTAGAACTAAAATATTTCGGTAATTAATAGCATTCCTCGTGGGACGATAATCCGGACTCCTAGGTCCACTTTATTACTTATCACGACCCGTGCACTTGCGGGGGTATTTCGCATCGCGAGATATCAGTGAACAATACTTGTAATGTTTTTGAATGATTAAAATTGATTTTGAAAGTATTTGGGGTTATTAATATTGTTAAAGGAAAAGTTAAAATTAAAATTGTACATTGACTATAGTTGTTAGAAAATTGAAATTTCTCAAAATTCCTCGAAATATATGTTCGATAATTATTTAAAATATCAGTTTAATAAATCATGTGTCATATATAAAGAAGTAATCTGCATCATAAAATATTATACATATCGGAAATTAATTTATAAAAATATTTATGATAAATCATAGAATAAATATAAGAAATTGTGCATAAGAAAATTAAATTAATTTAGAAACATAATTTTACAATGCAAAAAAAAAAAAGTTTAATATTATTCCTCTGTTTTTATTTTGATTAAAATCTGATTTTAACATTAAGTCAAAGTCAACAATTAATTTTAACCACTGATTTTATAGTGTCCACAATTTTTAATCGCATATCTCATAAACTTTTATAAAAAATTTACTAAAATCTAATTTTAATTTATACAAAACAGGGACTATGTAAAAAAAAAAAAAGAAAAAAAAATATCTTGAATCAATGACTTCAGTTAATTTGAAAGAATTAATGTCTCCTGTCAAAAAATGAATAAAAAGAAAAAAAAAGATGAACTCATTACAATAATGTAATACCACTTTTCGTTTTACGTGCAATTTTAAATTTCGCTCAATATTTAAGTTAATGTGATTATAAATTATAAAATTATGATCTTTAATGTTTATAATTGGAATTATTTTTGTAGTGGAAGGATTTGGACGCCGCCTCGATCAATGTGCCAATTAAAAAGTTTATGAATTTTTATGAAATGATATGTCTAATTATTTATGTTACTTGGCAAGCTTGCCAATTCCTATTTTTGTTAAATTATTATGAGTGGAAATTTTAGAGTATTTTGTAAATTAATAATAGATGTGTACTTAATTTCGAAACTTAGGTGGATGAGGGACCAATTTGCAAATCCCAAAAGATTACACTTAAATCTAACCTAATTAAACACTCACACCCGACATCTCTCTCTCGGTTCTCTCTTCCCATCGCAACTCTCGCCTCCCTCACTCTCGACCCCCCCTCTCGGCGATGGCGACAACAACCGCCAACCACCGCTAATTTCGACATCACCTTGCTAGATTCCACCTCGTCGGCCTCCAACACGGTAGCACACTCTCCCTTCCTCCGTGATGCCCACACGTAACTCGAACACACCCGCACACACTTTCGCACCCTTCCACCCACACAAGAAAGATATGTATATATATGAGTATATATGTTGAGTCGTATGTATTTATATTAACATTTCAAATTTTCAGAGGAAGCCAAAATTCGAAATTTTTAACTGTAAATCTCACACTTTTGGGCGATATATATGTGTGTATGTATTTATATACGTGTGTGCGCGCCTTTCAAATCTCGATAATAGAAAATTTACATGTGTAAATTCTAATTTTTATATATATGCATATATATCTGTAAATTCTGATTCAAAACTTTAATTAAAGTTTTCAGATTTTGAGTTTGGTTAGATTTTAATCATAGATTGTCAAATTGAAAATTTTTATTTGGAACATTGATGAGTTATTGAAATTTCAGCTATAAAGGTATAACATTAATGTTGTGAAATTGAAGTTTTGTTAACTGTTTGGGTATAGTTCGTATATATGTTGATTTTAAGATTTGTGAGTTTGTTGGGACCATAAGGGAGTGATTTTATAACGTTAGGTTAAAATATGTGTAATTGAGTTTTAGTTGAATTAAAAGATAGAAGACCTTATAATGTGTGTTGAAATTGATTATTCATTTCGAATATGATGTTAATGTATTGGTCATAGCGTAAGGCCACATTTTGATTTAAAAGTTATTCCTTATTAATGAATGGAAATAATTAGGACATTTGGTACATTGACGTCGCGGGCAACCAAGACTTCCACCTGCTATTTAAGTAGAATACCTACCAAGGATATCAGGTAAGTAAACTTCCCCTATTTTATCAAGGTAGAATGTTTAATGTGGAATTAACGTGCTGAACGATATCCCTGCAATTTACCTGCTCGTGATGAGCTTCATTGACTTTATACATGTATATTTAAAAAAATGTTCAAGCATGCACGCTATCATGTCATTGCATCATTAAGCATGCATTGACATTGAAATTGGAAAGTCAAATATTTTTAATGAAAGGAATGTGTCAAGGTGCAAATTTGTTCAAAATTATGCATCCCAAGTTGTTTATTGAAAGAATGGGTGTACTTCTAAGTCATGAAAGATGCGAGTGGGAAATGGGGCGTGGGGGACCGGCGTACCCGAATATAATGAGCCGCATTGCGGTGGAATAAATGTTAACCACTTTGGGGTTTTACTTGTAAATGTGATCTGGTTCCAAATAAGAATTGCCCACTGTTATCTGATTGACTAGAAGTTACATCAAGTGAGCTCACGATGGAAATGAAGTAAAAGTTTTGAAATATCAAGTGAAAGTTTTAAAAGTTTGAAAGTTGGGAAATGTTAAAGTGAATGGGGATACATACTTCAAATTTTTAAAACATTTCATGTCATAAGCATGCATCAAATGCATAAGTTTACTTACTGAGCTTTAGCTTACCCAATCCTTCCCCCAATATTTGAGGTGATGAAAGTTAGATGATTTGAGGATAGAGCATTTGGTGACAGACTCGCACAGTACCACGATTTCTCATTTTAAATAAAGTTTGAATTGGAATCTTATAAATGTTTAGTTATTTTATTAGTTCATTCTTTAAATTATTTATTGGATTTAATTTTGATAAGTTATTTATCTCTTTAGCATTTTATCAATTATCCATTTAGTTAAATGTAGCTCATGGTTTAAATTTATTTATGTTGAGGAGTTTGAAAATAATTTTGAATTATTGTAGAAGGTTGGATGTTGAATGAGTTGTGTTTGCTGATTTAAATAATTATGAAATTTCTCTACAGGTTGGTTAAGTCCAATTTATAGAGGAGACTCTGTCGAAATTTTTGTAGAATTTTATAATAGATAAGTGAAATATTAATATTTGAAATGTTTATTTCTGCATTTAAAGTGAATTGAAGTTAACATGCATAGGTTTAAGATTTTGAACTTGGGGTGTTACAAATAATTTGTCGAATAAAAAATTATAGATAAATAACTAAAAAGATTAGATAATTTAAAATCTTAAGAAGATAGTCATCACATGAATCTACGGATAGAATATTCCTGTCAAATCTGAATTTTTGTAAAAAATTATATTTATTACAGTAAGAGCTGATATAAATATATTCTATATAAATGTATTACGTTACAAATGAAAAAGAAAAATTGAATTAATATATTTTGGAAATCTACTCTACAATATATAAAAATATTGTAACATAAAAACGCGCATTTTGCGTACTACAGTATATTTAGTTACTTGTGGTGTACCTCGTAATACACGAATTGTTTCACTTTGAAGATGATTTTTGTCTCAGGTGACTGGGCGCATCCCCAGGGATTTGAATTCTTGACCTCGTCATATGAGGATTCGGATTAAAAAATAATGATTGAAGAATATGAAATCAACTGAATGGTATTGGAAGCCAAAAGATCAAAGTTGCACTTGAAAAAAGAATTTAGAGAGAAAAATGAAGTCACAAAAGTTATGTTCAAGATTTTAAGTTGGACTTTGAGACTTATTTTTTGGATAGTTAAAATTCGAATTGGAAACATAATATTGAAGAACAATTGTAACTCTTTAAGTTATCTATCCGACACATTTTAAATCTACTCAATCGGATAAGGGAAGAGAAATATATGATAAAAATACTAACAATTGCATAGAGACGACCCAAATTCTACTTTCCTTATTTGATTATGACTCTTTTGGAACCTACTTTGGACGTGATTATTGACTTACTTTCACCATATATAAAAGACTACATTAGAAGCAAGAAAGGGGCGGATCTTTCAACACAATACACCAAAAATTAGAGAGAATTACAAGATCTCAAGGTGAAATTCAAGGGTTTCAAGATTTTCAAGAAATGAGAACAATACTTGGTGCAAGATCATCATTATCTTCTTGACGTTCATCAAAACCAGGTTATGAATTCTTTTATAATTTTAATTTTATTATCTTTTTATTTTATTTTATTACGTGTAATTAAGTCATTAGTTGGGACGAACGATGTAAACCTAGTTTGATTATTTAATTTCAATTATTAAGTTTTATGCTTAAATCTCATGTATTGAATTTATTTCTTTTTTTAATGTATGAATTAACTCGCTACTAATTCATCGATTTGTGGATTGTAATGAGTCAAGAGGTAAGTTACATATTTAGACCGCGTGATAAATTTCAACAACTTAACAAAAGGATAGAGATGCATGATTGTGGTTGTTGCAATTTTTATTAATTATTGTTATTAAATGCATTTAATTAGGGCTTATTCTGGCCCAATATAGAGATATGTGGTTGACCTAATTTCATATAACTAATTTAAACCCTGGAGGGAAATTTTAGATACAAGTGTGAATTCAATCAAATAGTACTTTAAAAAGAAAATATGAGATAAGAATTTGAATATGAAAACTAGTGTAAAATTATGAGCACCAACACTTTCAATTCATTAAAAAAAAAAATCAAATCTTTTTATTGCTTTGTTAGTATAATTTAATTGTTAATTATTTTTACTAGTTTAGTAGTTTAAAAATCTATATATTTGTGTTTCCTTTTTAGTTTAAGATAGGAATGACAAAAAATTTGAAGGACCCAAAATTCAGAAGATCCCAAGCGCATGAGCCTGCCCTGCCATGAAAAAATCGGGCCAATGAGATGGGTTCGAGGGGGAAGGAACTTGCCTCGAAACCCGCTATTTTTTTTTTTTTTTGAAATGAGGAACTGAAAATTAAATTCAAAGAGGTCAAGAGGAGTTGAACCAAGATGGAACTTAGGAGCATGAGTATACATAATAACTATATATCATTTAATTGTTTGTTGGTTTATTTTCCCTTCAAAATAAATACATATCATCTTTAATTTATCCTCTCCATTATTGAGAGAGAGAGAGAGAGAACTTAGGAGAATGAGTATACATAATAACTATATATCATTTAATTGATTGTTGATTTATTTTCCCTTCAAAATAAATGCATATCATCTTTAATTTATCCTCTCCATTATTGTGTGTGTGTGTGTGTGTGTGAGAGAGAGAGAGAGAGAGAGAGAGAGAGAGAGAGAGAGAGAGAGAGAGAGAGAGAGAGAGAGAGAGAGAGAGAGAGTATGAAAGATGAACCCGAATTTACAAAATTATCCTCTCCATTATTTATACAACCCCAACCATAAAATTTCCAATAATTACGTGCAAGGACGTATGTCACATATTTGTTTATTTGTTTATTCATTTTAACAAAAAAAAAAAAAGGGCGTGTGGGTGGTCACTGGTCAGTAGTGGGGGACCACTATATTATCAATATTACATTTTCCTCTCTTAAAAGATTATTATGTGAAACAATATTGTAAAATTTTTATGCGTTCTTTAAAATTTAATTTGCCATCATTACAAAAATTTAATTTACACAATTTCTCATACCACTTTTTAACCATCCACATTTTTTCTCTCCAATTTTTAACCCTTCATCTTACCTAGAAAACACAAATAAATCAACAAATAATTTCAATTCCTTAATTTGACACAAAACATTCTAAATTAAATTTTAAAGAACACGTAAATCTAGCACTTACTAGAGCTAGAGCATATGAATCCTAAAGAATACATAGATCCATTAATCGGTGAAGTATGTTTATCAAAATATTAGATATGACTTTCTTTTTATTTTTATATTTATATAAATATTAAATATTATGATTTATACATTTTTATTATTATTAGATCAATTGGGCAAAAATTTCAGTCACACCTATTGATCATGTACTATCCTAATTTTCTAAAATAACTTTTTCGATCAAATATTTAAGTTATCACTGAACTTTGTTTTTTCCATTTTTCATTGATTTAAATATTTTCGAGATGCAAATGAACTTTCTCAAATGTTCCTTGATTGTCGTTGAAGCTGTTTGTGATTTCCTTGCGAGTAGCCTGATCAACGTTAAGAATCCGATTGTAGTTTCTGCGTTGATATACAAAATTGCATATAAATAAAGGTGAATAAAATGTTGACCCTTAGAGCATCAATAGCCAATAGAGATGACAATGCATAGTTTGGGATCTAGGCGAGGTGGGATTGTCCCGTCTCGAACCCGCGAACACATTGTGAGTCTCGGGATGGGGCGATCCTCTGGCCCCGTTTATATTTTTTAATTTTTTTAATAGAAAGAAATTTAAAAATATGTAAAATAAAATTTTGGTGGGTCCACAGGAGGAAAATCTACCCCCGCGAATCCGATTATTTGAGGTGGGACGTCCCACTGGTCTCCGCGAGTTTCGGGTCTGTCGAATTCTTTTGACATTCCTAAGCATCAAGAATAATCAGTACTAAATGAAATGTCACTTGACATAGAATGCGAGTATGCTCAATCCAGGCGAACAAAGTAAGGCATGATTCGTCCGTCCAACCAAGGTGATGGAAGCCCCAAAAAAAAAAAAAAAAAAAAAAAGATACCTTGGGCGACATTCAAGCAGAATGTGTTGTAGAACAATTGGAGAAAAGTTGAACAAAATTGTCGATGGAGCAATTGTTACCATAATTATCCATAATTCCCCCATGATTTGATAACTATTGGCAGAGGAAGTTATTGAATAAATCGAGGGAACCGGTTATTGAGGAAGTGCAAGTAGCGGGATCATTCAAGCAAGCACGTGATTGTTACAAGATCAAGAAACAAAATCAAGCAACAGTTTCAGAGATACGATTACAAGACATATAAAAACAAGAAATCAAAACATTTTGAAGGACCAACAAATCAATTCTCAAAGCAGAGAATGTAATTTTCTTTATTCTACTTTTCGTATTAAATCTCCACATTCTTGTAATTGTGGGCTTGGGCATCTTGGAGATAGTCTATTCTCAATTGCACCCATTTTTCAGACGGGAAAAATACATAAATAAGGTGATCATAAATGTAAATTTCAAAATTAAGATAAAACTTATATAATTCAAAAATCAGGTTATAATTAAGATTAATTAATTAAATTAATTATAAATATTTGATTAATTATAAATATTAATGTCACAATATTTTAAAATCTCATGTCAGAAAATACAAAATCTTTAAGTCACATCAATCATTTTTTAATGTCACAATCACCATTTTATAAGTCACATATTATTTTAGGGTCACAAACAGTCAAAATATTATATCACAATTCGAACTTCTTTTTATGTTACATTAACGATCAAAATATAAAATATTTAGGTCACAATTTATTTAATGTATCAATAACCAAAACACCACCACATTGACCGGACCACCACCTCTGACACCATAACCACAACCACTGCCAAGTTTTCCCTGAGCACGGACTCCACCATCACCACCAACAAGACTCCGCATGTCCAAAATCCAATACCAAACCCATTTCCTCACTCAACACAGTAGTCGTCTCCACCACATAACGCCGACTACACCACCACCCAAACCATGCTTCTTATGTTAAATCTGATATTGCAAAGAAAATTGATTTTGAATCGAAAAACAGAGAAGGCAGCAAAAACCCACCGAAAGTCACACAGCGGCATTGGGTTTAACACCTTTGCAACTTCCTTTTGTCGCTGAGTGTTTTGCAGCGCCGAGTGCTACAATAGCAGCTACGACGGGGCGGGGCGGACCGTTACTATGGCATCGCTTTCTCGACGATGCAAGAGGTTGCCATGGAGAAGAGATTAAGGGTTACAGTCGGGCTTGGAGTGATTTGTGCAATTTCTGAAAGTGATAACGCCAGTGGTGCTGGTGTCGCAGCCTCCGATGGATAATGGTTTGGATGGGTGAAGAGAGACTCAGAGGCAGTTTATTTGTGTTTTGTGGATGAAATGAAAAAAAATTAGGGCTTGGAATGGAGATGTTGTTTGATAGATTTATTTTAATTTTATATTATTTGTATTAAAATTAAAAATTTATTTAACACCTGATTTTTTAATTTATTTAAGTTTGATCTTGTTTATGAATTTAGATTTTTAAAAATAGAGGTAAGTGTAATTTCCACTTTTCAGACTTATCTCAAAATATTTATTCCTATACACAATCATTTGAACTTTCAATCTGTTTGGTAAAATTTGTTTATAAATTCTATTTATAAACTGTCATATAGCAGTATTTCATTGAATACTTTTTTAAAAAGTCAACAATTTTGACTGGTATAAAATTCTCACCAATCATTTTTTACTTTTCATAAAAATAGACCAAATAAATATTACCACGTTAAATAAAAGCCTAATTGTTTTACATGAAATTACGTTCAGACAGTCTCTTTTAGCATATGGTCATCGTCGTAAGGTGCACACCTTTTTAACAAGTGTTTGGTAAATGATTTAAAAATCGATTTATATACTACACAATTTCTCAAACGACTCTTTAAAATGAAATAAGTCCTATAAAAAATTTACCCTAGAAGAAGAAGAAGAAAGTAGGAGTCGGTCACAACAAAATTTCTTCAATTTTTTCACGAAGTTTGGATTGTTATCATCTTCCTTGTCTTTAGGTGGTGATGGTTTTATGTGATATGAATAAAGTACATTAGGGATTTGAGGTGTAACTCACACCTAAGGGCCCGAATGGACCCTGCTTCATCTCCTTTGTCACTGGGAGATATACGAAAAGGGCATGTACATTAGGGATTTGAGGAACGACTAAGGGTGGTCAATGTCATCGTTGCTGTTTATGGAAGCAGAGGAAAGAGAGTGTATGTTCCATATGGAATCGGCGTTTGCTTGCAGCATTCGGAGGCCGCCTCTTCCGAGGTTTCGAAGGAAGGGTAAGAAATATAGTGGCGATGGTGTCGAAAGTCAGAAACTGCATGACTCAGAGTTTTGGGAAAGATGAATAGTTAATTTTTTTTTTCTGTTCTCTTTTTTATTTAATTATTTTATATGAAAAATGTAAAATGTAAAATTTAAAATTTTACCTTCTTAAAATGTTACCAAAATAAAAATTCCTGATAAATTGACGCCAAATGTCCTTCGACTGCAAGCAATACAAATGATTGAAACTGTGGGTGCGAGTAAAAGCAGCAACAAAGAGAGATATGGAACTGCAGCATCAGTTTTCCCGAAGTCGAGTCTAAGACACAAACCCATAAATTCGAAGCAAGATGCGCTCCTAATTACCAATGCTTTTTATGGGCATAACCATCAAAATAAAAAGAAAAACGACACAGGCTTATATTTCGTACAAGTTTCAATAAGGTAATAATTATTAAGAGAAAAATCATAGTGCATGCTACAAATCAAGGATAAGAAAACCAAGCCAGGCGAAGAGTTGGTAAATGCTATTTCATTCAGATGGTCTCTGCCCCAAAACTGGAATATCCTCGTAACGCTTCTGCATTTCAGTTACGCCAAAATTTAATCAGAAATTAATGAACTCCTGAGCAAACGTCTTTGAATGTTATATTGAGCAAAAAGCTTAGGACTCCATTTAAAGGACACTAGCATGACAAAAAAAGCAATGCAAGTCAATAATAAAAACCATAGGCAGGGGAAGAGCCAGATTAATGTCCAGTATGGGGAAGACTCAACTATGAAACCCTTTATTTATTTATTTATTTTTTTGAGTCTGTTGTAAATTTTTTGAGGCATCCGAGTCCCCAACCTTCCAGAAATAAGCACATAGGTCTTCATATTCCAAAGGTGATTTTGCAAAGCAACACCTATCTCTAAAAGTGGTAAAACAAAAAGAAACACTACGAAGAAAAGGAAAACACAAATGAAAAAGAAATATAAAATAGTTGTTCACCAATCCCAAACCCACCTAATCTACTATGGATTCCCTGCCGCGACTGGTGTCTCCACCCCCACAGTTTCACAAACTAGATTTCTTTTAATTCCTTTTTTTCGCCCCGGTTGGGTGCAGTGCGACAAATACACATTTCATATGTCATTTCATTTCACGTATCCTTTCTTCAGTTGATATATTAGAGGAAGCCAAAGCAGCGCAAAAACCAAAGTCGAAAAAATGTTTGCAGATAGCGCCATTTTCTTTTCATTTTCAAAACAAAACTGGTTCACGAGAACCAGTGGGGGGATACCCCTAATGGCAAAATTTTCTTGAGCTAGTCACCACCTGAAGTTGTGAAGTGATGGTGTGGTGTGGTAGTGGACAAGGAACATGGAGCTGCTGGTGTGGTGGACAGGGGACGAAGGAGCTACTGGTTTTATTTAAAAATTAAATAAATTCAAAATTCAGTGGGAAAACTTCATCCACCGGACCCCCTGCCTAGTGCCTCCGCCATTTAACATGAAAAATTTGCAGGGCACAAGCAGTCGGTGAGCAAACTCTCACTTAAGAGGATGGCTATTTTTTAGTAAATTTGTAACTTTAACGGCCAATATAACCCAATAAATAAATAAATGAATGAAATTGCGTTGGTACACATAAACTCACAAGTCGAAAATGTGTTCAAACATATGTAATGTAATGAATGCCAAAATCTGATTTTGAGACAGGAATTCAAAATTATGCTTTCAAACCCAATCTGACTTGAGTTACGCTACATCCAAAATTTAATCTATATTTTTTTTTATAAAACCAAGATTTTAACACAGGTGCATTTGACTTCATAATTTGTTACATTATAAACTAATATCGTATACACACTCTCCCAACAAAATAATTTTGCACTTGCCATAAATTTTCCCTACTTTTCAACGTTACATTCTCCGATTAAACATTTTCACTTCAAATAATCTCTCCCCAACAAACACTAAATAAATAAATAGGCACTCTAAAAAAAAAGTTAGCATACTCTTTCTAGAAAATTGGAGGAGGAAAATATCATTCAGAGAATGTGAAGTAAAATGATGCTTGTGTTAATAATGAAATTAGCAAAGGAATCACAATCATGCTCAATTTCAAAATTCAAGAGTGAATAGAAAGAAAAAAAAAAATCATATGCAAAATGTTTGGAGAAGTTAAACTGTTAAAGGGTTGTCAGTGGCTTTAACACCTCAGCTTGCTCCCAACAAGTGAAAAAGGGATAGATGACTCGGAAGTAGGAAGGGGAATAACTTCAATTTCTCAGAAATCAGTTTGTTTATTCGAGTAATTAATTTCATTATAAATAATATGCATCATAGATCATTAGATCTTCCAGCACAAGATGATATCGAACAGAGTAGTACACACAATCCGCAGATGCCATAGTAATTTGACATTTTACCACAGACTCAAGATCAGTCTATTAGTCTAATGCTATCGATAATAACTTACAATTCATATAATATGCAAGCAAGAACCCAGTAGCATGCACCCACACACAATATAAATCAACAAAAAATCAACTCAATATGAAGAATGATGATTTAAAATAATACCCCAACATTGTTGTGCTCCCACAGCTTGTGAACCCCATAGTCCACCGCCTGCAAGTCAAACAAATCAAATTAACCCGAAATCTAGATTGCAAAAAGATGAGAAAGCAGCAAAAGGACAGAAATCTGAAAACACATAACAACCCAAAACCCAAATCAAAATCCAACATTTAAAATCAAAACTTCTATTGAGAAATTAGCAAAATATCAATAGAAATTGTTCATTCCCAGATCCAAATTCAATCGAGTCAATCAACACATAAATACATCCACATAACACATCTATAAATGGAAATTTAAAGATACTGACGCGTTCACCGAGGAAGGCACCGGCGACGACGAAGGTAACGTAGACGGAATTGCGGCGCATAAGCACTCTGTAGAGTCCTTCCCAAACACCTCCGCTTCTTCTAGCCACCGTTTCCATTTCGAAAATTTGCTCTTTTTTTTCAACAAATTTTTTTGTAAATTTCTTGCAGTTTGGGTGGAGAAAAAGAAAATAGAGAAATAGGGATTTGCAATTGACTTGAGTAGGGATTTGAGTTTGTTGTTGTGAACGGACCGGAGGCACGTGTAAATTAGTCAAACCGGGTTAGATTGAAGTAGGCAAAAGCGTGGCAAAAAAAAAAAAAAAAAACGTGTTTTCATTTTTCCCTGAAAAATAATTTCGGACAATGACAAAGCAAACACGTTATCAGCAAATCTAAAAATTAAAATTAAAAATAGAAAATAGAAAATATTTTCGAAAAAGAAAACAGAAAATCAAATTTGTTGATCTTGAAAATCAGGTAAATATTTTTAATTAGTGACATAAACGACAACAACGTTAATTTCTGAAACATTTTCAAGTTAATATAAAATATCTTGATTTTAAAATATATTCGAGTTAATATACAAACTCATTTCTTTAAAAAGTAATTGCATTAATTTCTATCAATTATTTAACGTCACTGTTATCTTCACACTCTAGTAAACAAATTATTTATGAGATCATCAATTGGATGACACAAATGAATCGAGCAACTAATAAGACGATTAGATAATATAAAATGAAAATAATAACTATTAAAATTTGTTTGTATTTTATTTAATCTTGTCATGTACTATATACAAAACATGCACAAACAGCTAATACGAAGCACAAGAGGAGAATAAAGACAGAAAACATTAAAACACAAGAACTTTATGATAAGTACAATCTTACATAGTCTTTAGTTGCTTAAAAGTCATACACTCATATATTTAATTGCTCAAGTATTTCATGAACCTCTACAATCTTACATAGTATCGAATTTATTTAGACACAAGTTCCTTAAAGATGGCTTCACAAAAACTAGCATTATAGATTAACAGATGCCCAGCGTTGGGAACCTCGTTATATCGAATCCATGGAAGCTGCTGGGATAAGTACCGGCTTAGCTCGATTGGAATTAACTTGTCTTCACATCCTTGCCAAAAGTGAACCAAGATCTCGTTATTATCTAGAAGAGAATTGCTTATATCCGTGGGATCGAATTCCCATTTGCCAAAACCAACGATCATGTCTCGATGTATAGACTCATGATCACCCTGTTGTCTTATCTTTTCCTGAAAAACGAAATAATGGCTATTCATAAGAAATACTGGTATCTTTGGTAAGAAGCATCATACAATACTTGAAAGCATTAAGGAATCTTGTACATTGTATAGTGCAGTCAATAATGCAAACCAAATGTGCCATCATGTTCACTACGGATAGAGGAACGCATAGAGTCGATCATAGTAAAATAAGTATACTTGAAAGTAAATAAGTTGCTTAACTTCACAGTAACTTAAAAGGTAATTTCAAAATTAAAGCAAGAAAAAGAGATTTTACCTATTTTGAAGCTTAGGCAAGCACGCTATACTGAAATGTTAATCAGTTTAGTAACATGGGAGTGGCAAATCTACCTGACAATCTGTTGGAATTTTTGACGATTGCTTTAACATCTCTATATCGACACGACTAAACCCCTCCAGATTACCTCCCAAGTTACTTGAAGAAGGGAACCATTTTTGAGTCATCCACCAGTGGAGCAACCACGGAGCATAATGTGCAATACGAAACATCCTTCGATAGTGAACGAACAGCTTGTCTAAGGATTCTCGTGATAGCTTAGCAGGAAAGCAAGGCCACCAATAGTTAACAAATGGAACTACGAGGGCAGCTCCAGCCAACCTTCAATTATTAAAAAAAAAAAAAACTAAGCATTTGCTCAAAAGGAACACAAATGAACAACATTTCTGCTTTCATATAATTGAATATTAGGCAATGGTTTCTCATTAAAGTTTTGTTTTGATAGGAGCAAGTAGTTTGCAGGCTAGTTTTCAAGCAAGACCAGGCAATTAAATTACCTGTGTGATTTACTTTGGGTTAAAAGTACTATTGATCCCCAACTTATAACGTAGTTTCACTTTGCTCTACAAACCTTTTTTTGTTCAAACTTAAAGTTCAGGCACTCTATCTATCTATCCCTATCTTCTGAGTTAAAACATATGCCAACATGGCTAACAAAAATATGACGTGGCATGGAAAATTCATCAGTGCATTGTTTTACGATTTAACTGGGCAAAACTTGTTAAGTTTCCTTTATTTCTTTATTTCTTTCAAAAAATGCATTTTGAAAGCATAACTAGATGCAGTTTTTCCCAATTGAAGGATAAAAGCATTGTAGATTATATATGTGACAATTCATCTGACAGAGGTAAATGATGGGCCTAGACTCGTAAAACATCTAAGGAGACCAAAGTGAAACAATGCTACAAGCTGGTGAGCTGAAATATTTTTTAGCCCAATTCATGTTAAATCAACTTGAAACAATGATGAATTAAGCCTTTGGTAATTGGTAGAGACTGAGCAGAAGAGTTGAAATTCTGAATTTGCCTCTGTTTCGTAAACTGTTTATAAATGGTTGTTTATAAATATTGTTTATAAATAGCGATGTGACAACATTTCGTTGGTCCATTTTTTTAAAAAGTCAAAAATGTTGGGCGAGAATCTTTGAAAAATCGAAATTGTTGGTTTTTCAAGAAAATTGTCCAATGAGACGTTGTCACGTGGCCGTTGCCTCTGTTTGTTAAATGGTTTGTGTTCAAAAACATGTTTTTTTTATATTTTCGAGGTAAAATATGTGGTTGAAAATGGAGAAAGAAAATGTGTGTGGTTAAAAGTGGTTTAGAAAATTGTGTTGTAAAAAAACATGTATTTGAACAAGTTTGCCAGATAGAAGCTTACAAAATTTATAAATTTATAAATAAATTTTACCAAACAGAGGTTAGTCTACCTGTGTGGTATGTATTTTAGGCAGCCATAAACGGTGCATGCTCCCATGGAGATGCCAATTACAGAAAATTTAGGCCCTAGTTGCAACCCATCGGCTAGTTCCTGAATATCGATTACTTCACTTTTCACTGAACGTCTGGGATTTGGATCACTTTCTCCATAACCTGCACGATCATATGACAGGAGATATATCTGGAGCTCGCTTAAGAGTTCCTGTAGAGAAGATACAAAGAGAAGAAATGCTGTGATAAACTAAGAACTTGCAAATCAAGAAACTGAACCAGTAAAAAGAAGATGAAGAAATGTGTACGATTAAGAGGACAGCAAATGCAATAAACATTTTGTACTGGAGAGTTTTCTGACATATATCAAGTGGCGATCATCTCTAAGCTTGATAATTATTATGTTCTAGGAACACTAACTAATAGTCATCAATAGGTGTACATTTAACGCCGTAGTTTAGGATGATTATTTTCGCTGAGCCATTGATCTTCTGCAGATTTTTTTAAATGAATTTCGACCTATGTGTCTTCTAGCGATTTGAAACAATGTCTGCATATTCAGAGCTTGTTTTGTAAAGGTAAAATTTTCATCAAATTCATTTTTAACCACACATTTCTACAGGACACATCACTTTTCACATTTTTTAATCACTTTTCAACCACATATTCTTCCAAAAACTCAAAATTCATCCATAAACTCCTACACCAAGTAGGCTCTCATTTTATATGTGGTTTGAGTCCTACATAGGGTATACAGATCGATTAAACAGGATAAAAAAAGGAATGTATTTAACAAATGGGCAACATCAAAAGCAGAAGCTAATGCAACAAAAGCAAAAATAAAATTATTAAAATGTTTTCATTATACGGTTGTCAATTTCCTAGGACTTCACGTGGTGAATTAGCTGCTTAAAAGTAAGTTTTACTTATTTTCAACCTTAACCAAATATGTTAAGGCATTGAAACTTAAGCAAGATAGATTTTTCGTACTTCAGAAATTGGTAAATGGAAGTCTTTTGAGTCCCCAGCTCCATGAGAAACAATGATCTTGTGTTTTGCTACTTCCTTGGCAATGCCCCTCTCTTTGTAGGCTAAATGCCTTCCATCACTTAGTTTGACCCTGGGTGCAGTCACCGGAGGGCCACCTGGCGAACCGCAGACTTTGGGAGGGGGAGGTCTTAGTGCTAGATAAGCAAAGCCCGCTAGTACTCCAACTACTATCGGGGCAATCATATCTTTGAACAACATAAAAAAGTATTATTTGCTTGGTTAAATATAAGATGAAATCATAGTTTAGATAACAGTTAAGAAAGCATTTTCTTCAGATAATTTACATGGTATGATGGGTATGTGTACACGCACGGTCAAGGAGAGTTTTATGGGCATAAATCAGCAGCGCAGCAGGCCTGGATTTTCAATGTTTATGGCATCGAGGAATAATTTAAATAAATAAAATGGGTTCCTTCACTAAGAGCTTAAACTTTTAAATGAGATAGTTGAACAAAGCATGCAAAAGTCTTTTATCAAGTCTCAATGCCACCTATTTATGATATTTTTTTGCACATTCAAGCTTTTGATGCATGCATGCATGCATACATACATGTATATGTATATGTATATTCCAGCATGCAGATGAGGAGGCATCTTGGGAACTAAATAAAAAAAAAGAGTCCCAGTGTAACAACATAAACTTTTAGATGAAATGGTTGAACATATGGCATCTAAATAAATACCTTAGTTCATGGTGTTAATGTTATATAGTTTCAATGCTCATATTCCTTTCTATAGTTTTCTCCGTTCTTCAACCAAAAGAATAACCTATTCTCGAGTAGAACCTCAATAAGCCACACAGAATAATACTTTCATAAAACTGTAGCATAAGAAAAATATTGAATAACTCAACGAGCATCTGTTAAAAATGGATCTTCTAAGGTATGTATACACCCACCACATAGCTTTCCTACATCGCATCCATGACAATTCTGTAACTTCTATGATACCTTGATTAATAAAGTTAGCATAAAAAAAAGATACCCCAAGGCCCAAGGAGCCAAGTTGTTGCTTTATGCTTTTCTTAATTATTCCTTTTGTCTCGTAACAGCTCTCTTGTTGGGCCCTTTTTATTTCTAAGTTTTGCCTTGTTTCAGTTCTTGGCTCTCAAACCATTCCTGATGTTATTATCTGTTCAGAGGTTAGGTCTTGCCCCTGTTCCTCATCTGATTAAAAAAAAAAGTAAAAGCTAGCGCATTCATCCTAGTGTCAGGCCTGAGATTTTTGTTGGGAATTTCGACACGTCGATTCCCACTTTACTTTTCCCACAGGATCTTTCGATGTTCAAAATAAAATAAGCAAACAAGAAAATAAATACGAACACAGAAATTTACGTGGTTCAGCAAAATGCCTACGTCCACGGACCCTCGCCAAAGCTTTTCACTATATATTAAATTGTTACAAATATATAGACTTTCACTCACCAACCCAATCCCACAGACCACAGAGAAAATACTACAAACGAGCTTTACCGCATATAATTTCTACCCTTTGACTTACACTACAAAGAGTTACAAGAAACTTCACAATATGCTAGGCTCACAATTTTCTCTCTTTGATCACAATGTGACACTAATTAGCACTCTCTCATATGTTTGTGATGGTGTATCTCTTCCTTGAATTCCTTCTCTATTTATAGAGAGAATTCTACATGAAAAATTCTCTTAACACCAAAACATCATGATTAGTCAAACAAATCATCATTCCAAGACATCATAATTAGTCAAGACTAATTATCATTCAAAGACATCATAATTAGTCAAAACTAATTATCATTCAAAGACATCATAATTAGTCAAGACTAATTATCATTCAAAGACATCATAATTAGTCAAGACTAATTATCATTCAAATACCATAATTAGCTCCACCATCCTTTGTTTCAACTAGGCACTCATTATGTTTCACTAGGCACTTGATTAATTTGGGTCAAATACCCAACAATCTCCACCTTGACACAAATTCGTCCAAGCCAAAACCAAATTCAAATATTGGGTAACAGGCAAGCATTTTTCCACTTTGACAGTCCCATACTCCACCATATGAGTATAATCACTCAGAATTATCAACGAACTCCGAGAATTTCATCGGCCCATGTCGAAACAAAATTGCTGAAATTTATGGTGCAACTCCCATGTTTGGTTCTCCTTGGAAGTTCATCAGCCATCGACATAAAAAAACCACATACCTTGCATCTAAACCAAACCAATGCTGTATGCGAACACAGTACCCGTGCCAGTAAGAACACATCCTCTATCATGGCAACTGGCATCATGCCATGAGGATGTCCCATCTTACTCAGAGTACATCATCACCACCCTCCACCAGGAGAGTCGCATTATCCTTCGAGCAGTTTGCCGATTCTGCTCCACCTTTTGGACAATTTCTTCTCACGTGCCCGGATTGACCACAGTTCCAACATGTCACCTTCTTCTTCATGGAGTTCCCTCTCTTCCACTTTTCAGTAACAAGCAAATTATTATTAGATGAATTATCGTCTCCACCTAATCGCCGCTCTTCAGAGATCAATTTACTTGTAACTTCAGCAAAATCCACCGTTTCTTTCCCGTACATCAAAATCGGCTTGATGTGCTCAAACGTGGATGGAAGAGACCAGATGAGCCTCAACGCTTTATCCTCATCTTCAACTTTGACTCCAATAGATTCCAGTTCAGAAACAATCCCGTTAAGAACACTAAGATGGTCAGAGATTTTTGTACCTGCGCTCATTCTCAACGAATGAAACTGTTCCTTCAGATACAAGCGATTTGATAAGTTTTTCGTCTGATACAACTCTTCCAGTTTTTCTCAAAGTTCCTTAGCAGCAGATATCCCATGAATATTTGCAAGAACGTTCTTGGCCAAACAAAGTCGTATTGTACTAGCAGCTTTCAAATCCAAATCTTCCCAATCTTCATCAGTCTTCCTGGATTCAATATCTTTTTCTTTGTCAGAACTCTCAGTTGGTTTTCCCTTCAAAGCTTTGTGCAGACCCGCCTGAATCAAGACATCCTTGACTTGTACTTGCCACAAGCCAAAATTGATTCTCCCGTCAAATTTCTCCACATCGTACTTGACAGACATATTTTCTTTTGCTTCAAAATATTTGAACCACCTGTAGCTCTGATACCACTTGTTGGGAATTTCGACACGTCGATTCCCACTTTACTTTTCCCACAGGATCTTTCGATGTTCAAAATAAAATAAGCAAACAAGAAAATAAATACGAAAACAGAAATTTACGTGGTTCAGCAAAATGCCTACGTCCACGGACCCTCGCCAAAGCTTTTCACTATATATTAAATTGTTACAAATATATAGACTTTCACTCACCAACCCAATCCCACAGACCACAGAGAAAATACTACAAACGAGCTTTACCGCATATAATTTCTACCCTTTGACTTACACTACAAAGAGTTACAAGAAACTTCACAATATGCTAGGCTCACAATTTTCTCTCTTTGATCACAATGTGACACTAATTAGCACTCTCTCATATGTTTGTGATGGTGTATCTCTTCCTTGAATTCCTTCTCTATTTATAGAGAGAATTCTACATGAAAAATTCTCTTAACACCAAAACATCATGATTAGTCAAACAAATCATCATTCCAAGACATCATAATTAGTCAAGACTAATTATCATTCAAATACCATAATTAGCTCCACCATCCTTTGTTTCAACTAGGCACTCATTATGTTTCACTAGGCACTTGATTAATTTGGGTCAAATACCCAACAATTTTGTGTACCCTGTGCAAAAATTTGAAATGATGATTCATGAAAAAATTTGTGCCCTATATTCAATTTATTCTTTAAGCATCCTAAAAAAAAAAAAAAATTGGTGCGGGCCTGTGTGGTTGTACATCTTGCACACCCTCAGGGCCGCCTCTGATTCATCCATATCATACCCTAACCTCTACACCTACTGACAAATTTTTAGTTCCTGAATTCAAAAGTTTTTGAATTGAACTTTTTTGAGCTATGAGACGATGAAAACTATGCAGGCAAGCACTTATGGTTGTTAATTTATGATCCCACTTCTGATGGTGAAGTATTTAGTTTAAGTCTCATGGTATTTTTTATTAGCAATCTACTTATCTCCACTATTACACCGTAATTTTAACACGGCTAAATGCAGAAATGCAGCGACTTTTTGGGCAATCACCACTGACTCGGGAAAATCACCACCGGATATAAGGGCCATAAGTAAATGGAGACAGAAAATTTAAAAGAGCCTCTTTAACGTAGTGTAATGCAACTCCTTTTTCAAAACCTATAGCTCGTAAGAAAAGCACAATCTAGGCTTCTAGCCCTATATGATCCAAGATTGTTCTTGAAAATCCACTCGAAGCACTATTCTTCTAGGCCTTTACTTCTAAGTATTCATTTCAAATAGGTCCACCCTTTTGTTCAAGTGATTGGTCTGCATTCTTTGGGTTTGTTTGAAAATGAAACCATTTTTAGAAACTTTATTTATTTTTATTTTTTTATTGTACTCATTTTCAACCAAATTCATACAATAAAATATTCTGCACGTGAATCCAAAATTTCTTCATTTTTTAACCACACCTTCTAAAAACCACTTTCAAAAAATTATTTTTCCCAATGATTATCGAAAAGGGCAAATTATTTCTAATTTTATGTAGAATGGCTTTGTCAACATTCCAATGTTACCGTCGTCCCCTTTATGTCACTGTCTTCCTCAACCACTACCCCACCTCCTGCCCCCCTTTTCCACCCCTCTTCTGTTGTCTGGTAACATAAAATCCGACACCGTCTAAATATGAAACACTAATAACAATAAGGTGGAAACAAATATACAATAACCTAATTCGCCAGTCAAAGGCTCTAACAATTCCCTAAAAGTTACAATTCAAAATCATCAATTGTAATCTCATGTCATGTCATGTCATGGCAAGATCAAGAAACCCTATTAGTCAAAAAGAAACCCATGAAGCTAAAACAGGATAAATTTACAGAGAGAGTCAGAGATAAGACCCATTTGAACAGAGTTTGATCCAGCTTCCCTTCTTCTTCACCTTCTTGACTTCTTCTTCTTCCTAGTGTGAGATCTAGCTGATGAAGCTGATATTTCCTTGGTATTATTTTAAGCCATTGCATAAGAAATTACGGGTTTATTAATGGTGGGATTTTGGAGAACTTTACACGCCTAAAAGCAGTGTGAGACACTTGGAATTTGGGCCCTCGGATAAGGACATAACTTGCAAAATAATAAGGGAAAAAGACGACGTACTGGCATTGAAATCTCCTTATTCTATTTCCCGATGTGGACGTTGAATTTACAATTCACATGCAACCAACACCATGGGTCTGATTGGTGGCGGATCAATTATGATGAGCTAGGGTGAATAATTTACAGTTGATCGTCGATGTCAACGGCAACATTAATTATTAATATTTAATTAAATAATATTAAAAATTCTAAGAAAAATATGTCTTTTTTTCCGGAGTGATTTACTTCATTTTACCAGCAATTTAACCAAATTGATATCCATTGACCATTATGACACAACGATAACAAACAATTGAAGTATCAAAAAATAACAATTAATTTGAAAAAAAGGAAAGAGTTTTCTAAAATGTCTATTCAAAAGTATTAAACTCAACCAAGAAAGGAAGAACAATTTGTTTATATAACTAAAAGAACACCACCGTTAGCCACAGGTATCCCAATTGGAAAAGTAAGTAAAACAGTGTGCAATTTCATCAAACACAATTTGTGCATAGAAATACTTCTGATGGAAGCGTGTGCAAACAATGTTTTCTTGAGAATAACATGACTTCATCCAAATTGAAGTCTGACTGCTTGATTTTCTGTGTGAGATCAGACATGACTTTCGCTGCCGTTACTTCTCTTACTCAGATTCTTGAGCAAACACTGCAACAGCGCATTATTCATAACATACGTCAAATTGAATATCTCCTCAAAGATGCTAGGTAGTGTTTGATACGTAACACTTAAGAAAATATTTTTTCCTACTTTCCAACTTTATCTATGTTTGATTGGAAGAATTTACTTGGAATTCTTTTTCCCAATTTAATGGGAATTTGTGCAATTCTTGAATTTAAATGTAAATTTAAGATAAATCATTTTTGCCTCGTTTGATCATTCTTGTTCTTAATTGACTTACTTTTTCTTAGAAATTAATATTATTATTATTAAGTACAAATGTGTGAAAAATAATTGTTTTTTTTAACGAAAACAAAACCTCTGACTGATATTAGGATGTTATCGTTTTACTATGCTAAAATTCTGCATAATAACAATTCGCAAACAATATATTTTGAGATAAGAAGCCTCTTTGACTTGAAATAATCCAAGCAACAGGGTAGAAATCTTACAATATATCCTCCAGAAAAACGCAATAGGAAAAAGGAAAAGGAAAACAAAAAAACAAAAACAAAACTAAAAAAATTATAATTTTCGTTCTTCCATGAAAAAAGCTCACAGAAAGTAAGACATGGACTATGATAAAATTCTAACTCACGTGATATGGAATTAATATAATTTAAATTAAAGGGGAAGAAGATGATTGTAATAAGAAGAAAGAAAGACATGTTTGATGTTACTTTGGCAAAAAATCCATGCCCTTCTTTTCCAAACATTGATACTATTTATAGCCTTCAAAGTGATAGCGACTAACCGTAATTAGGCCACATAATAGGAAAATAATAAAAACAACTTAGGTCTAATTAGGACCAATCATACGTTTAGATTTTAAATTTTTAATATCATGTAATTATGAAGTATTTTACTAAATCGGGTATTAATTTCCTAGCTCAAACATGGAATCAATCTCATACTCCGTCAATGGTTAAAACCCAGATTAGACTATGATTCACTATAAGAGTATAAATATGGCAGAATTTGTGGAAGCCGATGGGCAACAACGTAGCAGCCATTATCACCAGAATCGAACATAAATCTTGCAAAATTGAAAGTTTACTCGAACAACATAAACCCATGGAGTTTTTACTATAGAAGGCTCCCCTCCCAATACCAAAGATGAAGATGAGCGCTGTAAGTTGCAAATTGGATAGTGATGGATAGAGCAATAATTGCAATAAAAGAGGTCTATAGCTTGTTCTCGTATCTTGATCCCGAGTATTTTGATAGTTGGGGGTATTACCACCTCAGGTGCTTAAAGTTGGAAGCAGCTTCCAATATCATACCTTCTACTTCCACCGCTCATTCGATTTTCATCAAGTCACCCTGGCTCTTCAGTTTGTCTTAACATGGTTACTCTTATGGAGAAGATAGTTGGGCCACTTTCTGCTGGTTATCTTAGATTGGCATCCACAGATGTCAAAGTGAATACAATTATTATCTTTTTCAATTGCTTCAGCAATCCAGGTAACTAAGCCACTGTAACGAGGTAATGGGCAAGTAGGGCTCGACGTTAAGTGCTCTAAAGAGATGGCCACTGCCATGCGTGGCTCAATCATTTTGGCTAAGCTATTTTTTGCATTATTGTAATATCTATTAAAATATATGATATTGATAAATATTCATTTTAAAGTTGTGTATTTGTGTACTTAACCCAACAACTTAACTACTTAAGTTATCCACTAAAACAAATTAACAAAGTGGAAGTCTTCCACTTTATCTGCTTCCAGCACATGCTTTCATGGCTTCTTGTATGGCACGTATCATTCCAATCCCTTAAGAACACCATTGTCCTCAACGGTAGACTTTTCTGGAATAATTTATCGTTTCCTACGTTTCTGATTCATAATTAATTATGATGAATCTTGAAATATGTTCTAGTGATACTTGCGATTCTCCCCAATCTCATTGATAGTCTTTAGCCAACAAAATAATCAAGCTTCCATTGAATAAATCGGTTGATTGGATCGAAATGCTTTCTTCCTATAATGGTTCATTATGATTGATATCTTGACCACTTAATGGTTGTTCCCCCATTGATGGTGGTCATGTGTCCCCATTTTTAGTAAAATTCACAATTACAATAGTGTAGTCACTCATTTTCCATGTTGGGTAGAGATCAGAGTGACTGATCCCAAATGTTTTCTCAACAAACTAATATGAAACACATTGTGAATTTGAGAGTGATTGGCTAATGGTCGATGTGATAATTTGGTTGCGACGAACACGTTTGTGTCTCAGTTATTGGTATGAGGAACCTGCAATGCTAATGACGATTGTAGTTCTTGTAAAATACTCTATAGATTGGCATGAATCTCATCAATACGGGATTCATGACGTCTTGATATTTTAGGAATTTCATTTCGAAAATTATCATTGATTTTGCAGGAAGTGTCCATAGTAGAAATCGCACTCTGATACCAGTGTTAAGAAATTAATTTGAATTAAGGGAAAAAAGAGAATTGTAATAAGAAGAAAAAAAAGGACATATTACCTTGGCAAAAAATCTATACCATTTATTCCACTAGTAAACACGTTCATTGCACGTCTCACGTAATCTATATATGATATGCGTATTAAATTTGAAATTATACTCTATTTTAAGGCAATTTAGATAATTAAGCCTCGGCTTGGCAAACTTGTTTAAAAACAAGTTTTTTACAACACAATTCTTCAAAGAACTTTTTAATCACATATATTTTCTCTCTCCACTTTTCAACTGCATATTTTACCTCGAAAACATAAAAAAAGATATTTTTAAATACAAAATTTTTAACAAACAAAGCCTTAAAGGCAAAAGTCCTATTCAAATTATAAGTAACTAAACTAACAAAGGACAAAATATGAATTAATGTATTAAGAACATTTAAAAATAGCAAAAAATAAGCATTGCTCCATCAATTCCATATCGTTAGGTATTTTTATTTTTATTTTTATCAATATTGGCTATTGAGAAATTTCTTGAGATCTACCAAGGTTGGGTGGTTGTCATGGATCTCATTTCAATTCATATTAACTTATTACCAAAGCACGTGACAATTCAGTTTAACATGAAAGTATCCTCACAAGGTGCCAAAATTCAAACACAATTTGTATGATACCAAAAATATTAATTGCATTACGTATTTTTTTCTTCTTTAGCATGAAGAAACACGTTTCAAAAACAAACATGAATATTACATTTATACAATATTAAAGTTAATCGACACCTAACATTTCAAACTTCTTAGATGGTAGACTTAAATTAAAATTTCACACTTCATATTGCCATGTTTGAGACCCATATTTGGAAATAATGTGGTTTGTAATAGTAAATTTTTGAAAATTGTATTGTTAAAAAGTACGAAATTTTTTGGGTTTCTGTGTAGATTATTTGATTGGTTGAATGTGTAGTTAAAAATGAATTTTAAAAAA